>VDFB02105785.1:264833006-265006560 GCA_007258455.2 Sequoia sempervirens
GGGGTAGTGGCAGGCCATCATCCTCTAGACCAACTCCATCAGGGGGCTCCACTAGCCAGCCATGATTTATTGATGCAACATTATTGATGTATATCATTTTTGGAGCATGTACATTGTTTTTGATCATATCTCATGTATCTCTCTATATTGTTTAGTTTCATTGGACTTTGGACATTTGTATGTATTTTTGATGAGCAATGATATGCAGTGGTGATAATTTTTGATGATGTGCATGTTTGATGTGATGATGTGATATGCATGTATTTTTGTATGATGTAGTATGGATTTTGATATGCATTTTATTGATTTGATGATTAACATGATATGCAGGATGATTCATGCTATGATGACTATTTGTGATGTGTACTAATGATTTCATGTAGGTGGATGACCTAGGATGTTTAATTATGAGAGTGTTCATGGAGATATATGATATGTTTATGAAAAATGATGTGGAAATGTAATGTATGCATGAAATGTTTGTTTTTGGATTTTTCAAATGCAAGAAATAGAAGTGATGAAAAATGGATGTTTATGAGATGCGTCATGAATTTGTAGTATGTATATGATTAAGGAAATGATATGAAATGATATGTGATATGGGTCAAATGTTATGTGAAAAATGACATGATATATAAATGATATGAAAAGGATAGATGATTAAAGATATGATATGAATGTAAATTGTGACAAATGATAAATAATGGGATGAAATGAACATGATTAATAATTATGAGATGTATGATGTAATGAAATGTAATGGAATGATGATAAAATGATAATGATAATGAGATGAAATGATAATGATAAAATGAAGATGGTAATACAATGATATGATAATGAGATGAAATGATAATGATGATGAAATGATATGATAAATGTAATGAAATGATGATGAAATGTTAAAATGATAATGAGATGAGATGTAATGAAATGATGATGAAATGATAATGATAATGTTATGAAATGATGATGAAATGTTAAAATGATAATGAGATGAGATGTAATGAAATGATGATGATAATGTTATGAAATGATGATGAAATGTTAAAATGATAATGAGATGAGATGTAATGAAATGATGATAAAATGAGATGATAAATGTAATGAAATGATGATGAAATGTTATGATAAATGTAATGAAATGATGATGAGATGTTATGATAAATGTAATGATAATGATGATGAAATGTTATGATAAATGTAATGAAATGATGATGAGATGTTATGATAAATGTAATGATAATGATGATGAAATGTTATGATAAATGTAATGATGATGATATGTTATGATAAATGTAATGATAATGGATAATGATGGATAAATAAATGATAAAGGATCTCAATTATATGCAACAAAACAAAGATGACATAAAATGAGAATGATTAATGATATGCAATGAAATGATAATGCATAATGATGGATAAATAAATGATAAAGGATCTAAATGATATGAAAATGAATGATAAAGGATAAACTATATGATATGTAGAGTACCTAGATGAAATTATAATGATTAAGGAAATGATGATGAAGATAAAATATGATAATGAAACAAATGTCTGAATGCCCTCAACAAATAGTCCAAAGAGACATGACAGTCGTTGATGTTTTTGTCTAGCCTTTCAAAACTCTGATGCAAATCCAGTATGTAGATATGTACAGTGATCTTAATGAAATGCAATGAAACAAAACCAACTAATTGTTGAGCCCTTTGTTAGCATTCTTGAATCATCATAGAGCATTTTAAAATGTTGGAAGTATGTACAAGCATCAAAGGGGAAATTAGCACCAATGATAACCTGAGTACAACTTTCATGATTTTTGATATAGCAAGTGACCACAAGCATCGAGGTATAATTGAACCGAGATGACCTGGGCATTTCTTGCATAAACAGACAAATATTAACCACTTTCTGATGCAAATTTGGAACTTTCATTAATGATATGCTTTGAAAATCATGTCTCGCGACATATTTGCACTAGATTGATAGTCAATCTCAAGACAATAAACAAAGAAAAATCATTATGTTTCCTTGCCACTCTAGTTCAGTACATCATCGAGTGTGCTCTAGAGGAATGATAGCAAAAATCAAACAACCAATGTTCAAAATATAATACTGCTATTCCAAACATTATTTAGATTTTAGATCATCCAGATATGAGTCATGATATGAAATTTGCTGAAAACTGTGATATGGATCCATGATTGGATAGCTGTTCATGTGATTTGATTGTTTGTTTGCATGATCAGATGTTATGTCATTGTCTACCTATTTCAATAAACTCTGAAATTTGATTGTCCCCAATATGTCAACATTTGCCGCCAGTATTGGCACAACTTGCTAAAATAAATATGTATAACGATCACGCCATGGTAAGACATTATCGCTTTAGGAAAAATATGGCATTATGATGTTGTTATGGCCCTAGAATGATGCATGAAAGGAAGGATAAGAAGCTAAGTGCAGAACATGAGCTAATAGATGGAGAGCTACAAATAGCGTCTATTTGCCAGATTTTCACCATTTGTGTTTATTGCATTTTTCTGATTGCTTTTTGATTTTTTTGTATTTTTCGTGTCAATAGACTGCCTGTTGCCAGGTTTTCACCCTATGACAATTTTTAATTTTAATTTTAATTTTTAATTTTTAATTTATTTTTCAAGACTTTTTGTTGTTTTTATTTTTTTTAAGGACTTCTTCATTGTTTTTGTTATTTTTTTAGGAACTTTTTTTCTTTTGTTTTTGTTATTTTTAGGACTTTTTCTACTGTTTTTTTTTTGAGGAATTTTTCTGCTGTTTTTGTTATTTTTTTAGGACTTTTTCTGGGTGATGATAATTGCTTTAGACATAATACTTTTTCAGGTGCATATTGTTGATGGGTTTGTCAAACAGGTCCCCTTCTAACATTGATAGTTTGTATGCTTCTGAACCATATACTAGTATGACCACGTATGGACCTAGCCAATTTGGTTCAAACTTTCCTTTCTTCTCTTTGTCTTGTTGATTTCATGGGTTCTCTTTTAAAAAAAATCTCCAACCTAAAAGGTACGTGGCTTGACTCTGTGATTATAGCTACGAGACATTATCTGTTGATATGCTTTCAAATGATTAGTTGCTGATTGTCTCTTCTCATTGAGGAGTTCATATTCTTGTAGTCAGGAAACTTTGTATTCATCATCTATTGTGAGACCCTTCAAAGATACCCTGATTAATGGAATCTCAACCTCTAGAGGTAATATGGCTTTTTCTCCATAGACAAGAGCATATGGTGTTGCTCCTATTGGCATTCTGATGCTAGTTCTATAGGCCCATAATGTAGGATTCAATTGAATGTGCCAATCTTTCCGTGCATCATTCACAATCTTCTTCAAAAAATTTAATAGTCTTATTTGAGGCCTCTGCTTGGCCATTCCCTTATGGATAGTACGGTGTTGAATATATGTGTTGAATATGGAATCTCTCACAAAGTTCATCAACATCTTGATTCTTGAACGATCGTCCATTATCTGTGGTAATGGAGTTAGGAATGCCATATCGACAAATAATATAGTTGAGTATGAATGAGGAGATTTGTTTGTTGGTAACCTTAGTAAGAGGTACTACCTTAATCCATTTGGTAAAGTACTTTGTCACTGTGATGATAAACTTGTGTTTGTTTGATGATAAAGGATGAATCTTTCCAACTAGATCTAACCCCCATTAAGAGAATGGCCAGGTCAGCGTGAACAGTTGTAGTTCTTGTGCAGGAGCATGAATGAGATTCCCATGAATCTGACATTTTGAGCACTTCTTCACAAATGTGAATGATTCTCTTTCCATTGTGGGTGAGTAGTGTCCCATTCTAATCAATTTCTTGGATAAGGTCAGTCCACTTGAATGAGTACCACAAATGCCACCGTGAACTTCTTGTAAAGCCTTTTCAGATTCATCACATTCAAGACAACGAAGCAAAGTACCATCAAGACTGCAGCAATAGAGGGTGTTAGCGATAAGAGTATAGCAAGAAGATTGGTAGATAAAATTGTGCTTTTGGTTATAGGATAAGTCAGGTGGTAAGATGTCATCTTTTAGGTAGGCATAAATCTTTCCATACCAAGGTGAATTAGATCCTACTAAGTGCAAAATGATTTGGCTTTCAAGTGTGTCATAGGCAAGTGTAAATGATTGTTCCACCATAAATTCATAGCGAGCCTAATTTTCTAGGAGTTGCAACAATGATGCGATTGTGGCCATGGTATCAGTTGCCTTGTTATCAAGTCTTGGAATCTGTATGAACTTGATATCTATGAAGTATTTCTTGAAATCATCAACCATCTTCTTATATGGCAACATTTTATCATCTTTGGTTTGATAATCATCATTGATCTGATTAATGATTAACTGTGAGTCACCATAGACTTGTAGTTATGTGATCCTCCATTCCAATGCTATCTTGACTCTAGTGATTAAAGCTTCATATTCGGCTATGTTGTTGGTGCATGGAAACATTAGCCTATATGACCGAGGAATGGTATGTCATTGAGGGGTGACAAAGAGTATGCCTGCCTCCGATCCATGTTGAGTGAAAGAACCGGAAAAATATAAAGACCATGGTGTTTTGATTTTGTGGTGAAAACGTCAGAATCTAGAAATTTGATATGCATGGGATACTCTTCTTGTAGTGTTGCATCAGCCAGTTGATCAATGATAACTTGTTCTTTGATTGCTTTCTGATCAACATAATGCATGTCAAACTCACTCAGGATCATAACACATTTTTCCAACCTTCCTGTCAATGTAGCCTTGCTTAGCAAATACTTGAGTGGATCAATCTTTGCAACAAGATTGATTTTATGAGTTAACATGTAGTGTCAAAAATTTTGTGAGGCAAAGAATACTGCTAGACAAGCTTTCTTAATGAAAGTCTAGTTGAGTTCATGACTTGTTAATATTTGGCTGATGTAATAAATTGCACGTTCTTTTCCTATAGAGTCCTCTTGTGCTAATAATTCCCCCAAAAGATGTCTCTGTTGTGGAAATATATAAGATTAGTGGTTTGTCCAGATTTGGTGGTACTAGAACTAGTGGGTTCATTAGGTATTGCTTGATTTGTTGAAAGGCCATTTCACACTTGTCATCCCATTTGAAAGGAACTTTTTTATGCAATAGATGTGTGAAAGGTAGGATTTTATCTACCAGTTGTGCGATGAACCTTCGTATAGATTGACGCCATCCCTGTAATGACCTAAATTGATTGATATTCCTTGGTGGAGGCATTTTCATGATTGCTTGTACCTTGGTAGGATCTAATTCAATCCCTTTTCTTGATACTATGTATCCTAATAATTTTCTAGGTGTGACCCCAAAAACACATTTCTTTGGGTTGAGGCAAACTTTAAACTTTTCTAACCTTGCAAATATTTTGGATAACATTTCAAGATGCACTTCTCTTGTGTATGATTTGGCCAATATGTCATCTACATAATTTTCCATGAATGTGTGCATCATGTCATGAAAGATTGTAGTCATAGCTCTTTGAAAATTAGCCCCAGTGTTCTTTAGACTAAAAGGCATGACATTCCAACAATAAGTCCCCCATGGACATGTGAAAGCTATTTTGTCCTGGTCTTCAGGTGCAATCTTGATTTGGATGTAACCGGAAAAATAATCCATTAGTGAATACATGGCATGGCCAGCTGTCAAATCAACTATAGTATCTATGTTTGGATGTGGAAAGTCATCCTTAGAACATGCCTTATTAAGATCTTTGAAATATGTGCACACTCTGATACTTTTGTCAGGATTAGACACACGAAGAATGTTGGAGATCCATTTTGCATAGTCAATTGATCTTATAAATCCCACATCAAGGAGTTTTCTAAATTCTTCCTTAACTAGTAGTGCAGCATGAGGATGCATCTTTCTAAGTTTTTGTTTCACAGGTTTAACTCCTGGTTTGATAGACAAGTGATGCATTATAAAATCAGGATCAAGACCTGGCATGTCTACATAAGACTAGGCAAAGTTGACTTGATTTGCTCTAAGAAATTCCATGAACTCAAGTACTTCTTTATTCGTCATTGATGTAGCTAACTGTAGAATCCTTGGTTTTTATGTAGCTTCAAGATTAACTTCTTTTTTAGGCTCAATCAAGATAGGTGACCACTCATGATAATGTTATGGGAGAGTGTCAAGTATCCCATCATCTGGTGCCTTAAAAAGGTTTTCACCATCTGATATGCTCTTTGTTTTATCTTTTGTTTGATCTAACACTACCAAATTTTGCTTTTCACCATTAGATCTTTCTTTTTTATTTTTATTTTCGCATCTAGGAGACTTGAAACTCTCTTGATTAAAGACTCTATGCCAAAAAATTTTAGTGGAACAATCATTTGTGTTGTATGTAGAAAGGAAGTTCATGATAGATTCATCGCTTGGAAACATAGGTATATCGATCGATTCAGATAGATCCTAGTCAATGAGATAAGGATGGATTAGTGGTAGTGGATCATCAGGCTATGTGAAATTGGCTATAGTTATGGTCATAACGAAGTTTTTTGTAGGATTTGAGGTATGGGGCAGATCAATGATGCTATTGTTCTAACAATAGTCTTGTTCGATTAAATCTGACTCGGTATCACTAGAATCATAATTACCTTGTAGTTCAGATCCTTGTGGTTGGGACCCTGACCCTTCACCTTCGATTAGAGTTGGGGTGTACTTGTGTACCAAATTGACCTTTTTTTCCCTCCAGAACTCATCATTGTAGATGGTGTCCCATTCGTATTCACCAGAATCTGTGTCAGAGTTATTATCAACGAAATTCTGAATTGCTGTCAAACATGCTTCTCTTGTATCGGAACTTTCTTGCAATGTGAGGACAGTATCATGCAACTACTTGGATGGTCTTTCTTTTGAGTTAGTATCATAGCCTAATCCTATTTTATCTTTGGCGGCAAGTCCTAGAAGGTGAATAGGCTCAACTACTCCTTTTCTTTTCCCAATAGGACCATTGCCATCATAGCCCATCTTTTGCATGATTGAATACCCTATACCATATTGGTCGGTTGGTATCTTGACATTGAGAACTGTTTCATATTCATCTTTATAGAGTCATTTAGAACTTATCTATCCTTAGGATCTTCCATGGGGAATTTTTCTTTGATAAATCATCCATTAAATTTTGTACTTGGCTCTGTTGGTGGTTGCATTGATGTTGATGCTATAGATATTTGATGTTGTGTGATAGAAGGTTGCTCATGTGATCAAGGCGACATAGGAAGATCAGTAAGATAGAGAGAGTACTCCCCAACTCCATTTTCCTTGAATCATAGTTGCTTGTCAAAGCTTTTGGTTAATTGACTAATTTGTGTATCAACTTTGGGAGAAGTACTAATATGAGCTTCTTGATTGTTGGGAACCAAATTATCTTAACTAGCTTTGATGTTGGCACAATTTTGACTATTTGAATTATCAGTTGGTATTGTGATCTCTTGTCCGTTATAAGAAAACTTAAGAAATTGATGATATGTGGATGAAACACCTTGCATTTCATGGATCCAAGGATGACCCAACAAGATGTATGCAAGATCACAGTCTAATACTTGACAGAAAGTATTCTTGATAACAGGTCCCACTCTGACTGGCAACATGATTAAACCCTTGGATGCTCTTTCCTCATCATCATAGGATTTAATAGTAATCTTTCTTCTGGTATCAATGGAGTCCTTAGAAAATCCTAAAGACTAAACTAACTTCATAGTACATATGTTCAAACCAGCACCTCCATCTATTAGTACACATCTCACACGAAACTTGTGGATCATGACTTCTAAGTATAGTGATGAGTTATGGGGATGAGTCATGGAAATGCCATCTTTTTTAGAGAATGAGAGGCATGTTAGTGAGGATAAGTGTCCCACCATGGGTTGAAATCGGTCCATATCTAGATCAGTGGATATAGTTGTTTCAATGAGGGCCTTTTCTAGATTTTCCTTGTGTGTTGGGGAAATCTTCAGGAGTTCTAAGATAGATATTTGAGGAGTTTTTCCAAGTTGATTGACTAAGTCATATTGATGTTGAGGTAGGGAAACATTGTATTTTGAAGAAGCACCCTTTAAGACAACTTTAGCTTGTGCCCTTGTTGTTGTGTTGACTTTTCTATATTCCATCTTTTCCTTAACTTTTATAACATTGAATAGTTCATTGTCAGTGTAGATATGATTGATTATATGATCTTTGATATGATTCACACTTTTTCCAAAAGACTAACCCTTTTAATAGTTGGGAAAAGGGTTGTGAAATGCTTGGTGGTCTTTGTTTGATTGTTGGTGTCCTTCTATTGTGACGATGCCATTTTTGATTAAGTCTTGGATGATGTTTTTCAGGGCTTGACAATTATTCGTGCAATGGCCCTTGCACCAATGATAATCACAATAGTATGCATCATTCCATGATGGAGGCTTCACATTGGGTTCAAATTTTCATTGAGGTGGAAAAGTAAGAACATTTTTAGCCATCAATTCTTTGAATGCAGATTCTAAGGATTGACTTAGTGGGGTAAAAGTTCTTCTACTAGAGAAGAATGAAGATCATTGTGCATTTGTGTTTGAGATGTTTCCTAAGGAATTTTTCTTTGTTATTGTTTCCATGATAACCTTGATTGTTGGCATTTCCTTGATTGGGAGTAAAAGTTTGATTCACATTATTCCTTGGAGGAGGATTGTTTCCTTGATTTGTGACCGAGTTGACATTGTTATAGTTATTGTTGTGAGGAGAACTTGGAGTACTAAGAACAAATGACTTAGTCGAGACATGATTTGCATCTACAATGCCATCATTCACCACATTTTTGTTGCGATTCCAAAACTTAGATTTGTCGTTGTGGTGATTTGAAGAGCTAGGATTGTCCTTGTCAAGTTTTATTATCCCTCTCTGGATTAAAGCACTTTCAATGGTGATGGAATTTTCGATCAATTTATGAAAAGAGGGAGGACAATGAAGATTAAGATGATAACTCATCTCTTGATCTAAGTTGTTTATGAAAGTGGTGATCTTTTCCTCTTCAAGAACATGGTGTGGGTATCTAGCAAACAATCTTCTCCATCTCTGAAGAAATGTAATGAATGGTTCACCAGGTTTGTGTTTAGCCTTGTAGAGATCAATCATGGTTATTTGATGTTGTATGTTGTAGGAATATTGTGATATGAACTCGTTAATTAATTCCTCAAATGTCTTGACAGGCGGTGTGATTTTTGATAGCCATTTCATAGATTGGCCTCCAAGACTTCTAGGAAACAAACACATCAAGTATGTATCCTCATGGGAAAACTCTAAAGTCATATTTTGAAAATCTCTAATATGATCGATTGGATCTAATTTCCCATTGTAACGATCAAACTTTGGGATTTCACAATGTTTGGGAAATGGGATCATGTTGAGATGTTGGTCAAAAGGATAAGGAAAAATGTCATCAAGAGCATATTTATTTGTTGTGGTTCCCCCTTGCATGTCTTTAATTTGTACTTGAAATGCCTTAACCTGTTGAGACAAGGCACTAATATTAGACAAGGGTGTTTCATCAAGACTTTTCTTTAAGTTCTTAGTATCAAAATCATGAGGCAATTTAGCTCCTTTGTCAGCCAAATACAAGAAATATTTCTCTTTGTTGCACTCTAAGATTTTTTCTAAGGATTTGTGAGATTTGGGATCTTGCTCAACCTCTTTAAGGTGATTTTCTTCATCTCATTCATCATCACTATCTACAGAAGTTCTGCTCATGTCTTTGTTGAAAGGGAACAATTTTTTTTTCTCTTTCACCCATGTTGTTAAAAAGGGGATTACGACTCACACTATAAAGGGGATTGCTACCCTCACCTTCTTCTTGAGTTCTTCAGGTATGATCTTGTTGAATATCCTCTTTCAGAATATTGTATTGAGATATTGTAAAAATAGGCATATGATTTTGAAATGTTCTTCTAAACTTAGATCATAGTTTGATAAGTGCGAAAATGATGATATCTTGACCCGATAAGATGAAAATATTATGATATGATCAAAGATGTTCCTAATTCTTGATTGTGGCTTCCAATGATAAAGGATGTCAGAATCCTGTTGGGGAAGTTGAATCAATAATCAGATTTTTTTTTGAAAGGTGCACTTTTAAGATTTGATCCTTGTTTTTGAAGAATGATAAGTATAGCCTAATTAAATTCACTGAAGGATTTGACTGGGATGTGTTGGATATGCAATGGAAGGTTGTGGCAGATAATCAAAGTTGAGAGGTTGATTGTGATTGTGTCATTTTGATAGAGCTCTTATTTGGAAATAGGCTCGTGAATATAAAGGCTCTACAACGTACTTGTCAGTAAATCCCCTTTCAAAATCTTGGTACCTATGGAGAAACTTACGATAATGGAGTAAGACATTTCAAATTTTATACAAAAACTTTCTTCGTTGCAAGGTTTTCTTGTAACCTAAATGTTTCTTGGTTTCTTGATCCTATTGGAAATTGATTTCTTGACAAATTTGATTGATTTCCACTCTCTAAGCATGAGAGCAATGTCAAAATGCTACTGGACCAGGGATGTTACAAGCTTAGACCTGTCAAAAGTAATAATTCTAGAAAAAGAGACAGATGCGCTACTCTATACTCTGTATGTGCTATAGAAATAGGAATATGCACTACAACATAACTCGAATGCACTACAATATGTCTCAGATGCGCTACAGAAAAATGTTTTGACAATGACCAAAAATTGTTCACAAAATATTCAACCTATGCGCTAAAACACTCAATGCGCAATAACATAGTCTATATGCGCTGAACTAACCAGTGAATGCACTAGAACAGACCTTATATGTGCTAAGATATACCCTAGATGCGCTAAAATAGTTTTCTAATGCAGTTTTCTGAACAGTTTTGAGTAGTTTCAGCTAAAATTTTGCATGTTCATTTCAGATGATCTTTTATTTGAATTAATGTGATTGAAAACACAACAAACACTCTAAAAATAATTTTTTTTAAGCCCTATACTAAACATCAAGTGTATGTTCAATTTTTTTTTTAAAAAGTGTTTTCAAAGGTTTTGCACATAACAGAAAATTCAGGAAGACTCACTCTTAGTACTCAAGTAGGTCATCATAATAACCACAACCCACATCTTAGAACTGCGTCAACTCAAACATTCATGTCACCCCTGAAGGGGTGCCCATGTTTTTTTCTTTTCTAGGAACATACTCAGAGTGGTGAAAGTGGATACCAGATCCCCTAAACAAACGGTCCTTAGCAGTTACATGCTTGGCAGTTACATGGTGAGTGTCTTGTGGGAAGATTCTTCCCTCCCCTTGCACTGTGATTATTAGGATGTTCAGAAATTGACATGGTTGGATACTACACTAGGTTTGTAGTAAGGGTTTCCGTTCAGTGCAAAAATAATAAACTCCCTCAGGAGACCTCCCAACCTTTAGAACAAAGGATTTGGGGATGGTTATCTTGCACACTACCGGAAAAAGTGGGTTTCCCCAAATTTGCTTTAAATTTTATAGTGGGGTGGAATAGCCTAGCTTTGGCTTGAACCCACTTGGGTTGTTCTTCTTGGGTGAGTACTTTTTCCCACAAGAGCAGGCCCTCTACAAGATGTAATAAAGCATTAAAATTGTAGAAATTGAAAATTCAAGTCTGGTATTCTAATCACCTAGTTAAGGGGAGAGTATAGACCTATTGCCACAAAAAAAGTAGGCAGTGTTCTTTTTAGAGCCCAAATGACAATGATTTAATCTATGTGAAGATATTGCTTCACAGCAAGCATGGGATTCATTTTAATCATAAAATCAATGTGTGGTGACTATCCTAGGATTGGTTCATTTTAAATTGATGTGTCTACCCTAGGGTTGCTTCTTTTTAACTAGAAAAAAGCTCTGTCTGCGGAAGGCATCAGACTCAGAACTTTGTTTAGTTACAACCTACATGCATTAAAAGATCATACATATGTGCTAAAACAAATAGTCAATGCGCTAAAACATAACACATAAGCGCTGTAGAAAATCCTAAATGTGCTAAAATAAATCCTAAATGTGTTTATCTAATAATTCTATACTTTTTAAACAAAATTTTGATAAAGTGAGCTAAATTCATGCACCATTATGTTCCTTGGATGCACCATTTTTTTCCCTAGATGCGCTGAAATAGTTCCCAGATGCACCGAAATAGTTCCCAGATGCACCGAAAGACCTACAAAAGTGTTGAAAGAAGACCTGGATGTTCTAAAGAAACCCACATATGTGCTAAAACACGAATTTTTCCAAAAATCCAAACTTCAGAACACGAAAACCTATCAGAAAACTCTGCAAGTATATGTTAAAAATGGGGCAAAGGCCCCACGGTGGGCGCCAGAAATGTGTGATCAATTTTTAAGTGTATCAATATATAAAAACAATAAATCAAACACACCAATAAGAAATTATATCAAAATAGAAAATCAAATAAAAAGGAATGAAAACTCAATCTTTTGTCCTTGATGTCGTCCTATCATCCTCTATCTCCAGTGTTTTTGTTGATTCCAACTTGCTCTCAGATTGTATGCTAGGCTCAACAAATAGTCTTCCTAGAGAACGAGATTAAAGATGAATGCATGCTATGCTAAGATATAATTAAAATGCTATGAATGCTAAACATGATTGCTAGAATGTTAAATTATGAATGTTAAAGCTGATAATGCTAAAATGCTAATCTTCTGTCTCTAATGCATATATGTGTCTATCTTTGTATGTCTATTTGAGTGTAACCAATGCTTGGATTCACAGTGGTATTTATAGAGTTTTCAAAAGCTTCTGATTGGTTGATGTGATCAATGGCTGTGATAATTCTGGTAGATCAAATGGTCAAAGATGGAGAAGACTAGAGAAAAAAATAGAAGAAAAACATAAAGCAGGATTTGTTTCTTCTTTCATGTAAAAGATAAGATGAGATGATAAAAATCATCTTTTTAAAAGATTTTGGAAAGATTTAAGAAGATAAAATTGTTTCCTCTTTCAAGGAAGAGATAAGATGAGATGATAAAAATCATCTTTTTAGAGGATTTTGGAAAGATTTAAGAAGATAAATAATGAATTATAAATTCAATTATTTATTTATGGGTGACATGGAGATTTTCTTAATTAAATAAAATATTTAATTAAGATTTGGAAAGTGACATGTGGAATTAATTAAATAAGAATATTTAATTAATATTTGATTTAGGAGAAAGGAAATTAAATTCAATTAAATCAAATATTTTAATTAAACTTAAATGTGATAATTAATTTAAATAAACAATGATATTTATTTAATTAATTAAGTGGACTTAAGAAAGTGGTAATTAAATAAAATGAATTTATTTAATTAAAGTGGAAGAATAAAGTAGGTGAACAATATAAATAAATAATTAAATTTATTTATATGTAGAGGAATTAAGAAAGAAATTAATTAAATAATAAATATTTAATTAATTGCTAGGATTAATTAGACATGACCATTTTTTATGCATATATAGAACTAAATCACCAAAACCCAGATGATTTTTCCAACAAATCAATGAGAAACATAATTATCTACAGTCTCAGAATACCCTAATAGAGGGTTTTAGCAGATTTAAAAGAAATTACAATAACTCATTCAAAACACCACCAATCTACATGCAACAAGAAATGGGTGGAAGGTGATTGATTGCTCTACCATTTACAAATAGTTTCCCACCAGTTCTAGACCATACTATTCTATACATAAGCCTGTAATAGTGAAAATCTATAGAAAATGTATAAATACAGAGATATTCTTTATTTCAACTTCAAATCTCCATCACCCTTGAACAAAAAGTGCATACAATGGCCTTTTTAAAGGCATCACATCGTGTCTATTTAGTTTCTAACCAACCTCTAACTCCTTGTGACTCAAATGACTCTTCAACTACCTTTACATAATTATGTAACTTGTTAACAATTGTTGACAACTTTATACCTTGTTTACATTTTTGCACTTTTTGGCCTTAATAATTTTTCTAATAGCCTAAAGGAATACAAAATGACTCATTTCCATCATATTACAAAGAAAAGATGCCAAATTAAGCAAAATGGAGACATAATGTTGCAAGGGTGCCCCTGCACCAGAAGGATATAGAAGAGATGATAGAGGGAAGGAGAAAATAATCTTCAAAGGAACTTGTTATAAATGTGGTAGAGAAGGACATAGAGCATTTTAATGTAATCAGGGAGAGACAAGAAGGAAGATAGAGAACAATAGAAGGATAGCCTTTGTTGAGGAAGAAAATGCTAGATCACCTAACAAACCAAAAGTTGGAGAAGTATATGTGAATAGGAGAGTATTATGTCAAAGTGAGTAGGAAAAGGAGCCATTGTAGAGAAAGAATTTGTTTCAGACAAGATGCAAGGTAGCTGAAAAATGTTGCAAAGTGATTGTTGATAGTGGAAGCTATGATAACTTGGTTTCTGAGGAAATGGTGATGAAATTGAAGTTGGAAAGGTTGAAACACCCGAAGCCCTATCAGATTGCTTGGATTCAGGATGAGCATAAGATACTGGTAAGTGAACAATGTTTGGTGAAATTAAAGATAGGAAATTACCATGATGAAGTTTTGTGTGACATCATGCCTATGGATATATTCCATGTTTTGTTGGGAAGGCCTTGGCAGTATGATAGATAGGCTATTCATGAGGGAAAGAAGAACACATACACCATTGTTGCTAATGGCATGAAGTAGATTTTGTTTCCATTGGAAGATGTCCCTATGGTTGAGGTTTGTATGAATGCTAGGATTTTTCTGGTTCATCGAAGAAGATTCCTTGATGGGTTGAGACATGAGAATGTGTGTTATGCCTTGGTTCCTAAGAAGGATGAAGATTTGAAACATGTAGAAGAGCACCTAGAAGAGATAAAGGAGATACTGATAGAATATGAGGAGATCATTTTAGATAATGTGCCTGACGGATTGTCACCTATCAGGAGTATTAGTCATTGTATGGATCTGATTCTTGGAGCTAGTTTTCCTAATAAAGTAGCACACTAAATGACACTGATAGAGAATGAGGATTTGAATAGAAAAGTGCAAGAATTGCTAAGGAAGGGTTTGATTATAGAAAGCTTAAGTCCATGTGCAGTACCTATTGTGTTAGCACCTAAGAAGGATGTAGAATGGAGAATGTGTGCAAATTCTAGAGCCATAAACAAGATCACAGTGAACTATAGATTTCCTTTGTCCTAGATGGATGAAATTATGGATTGTTTGAGTGGAGCTGAGTACTTTAAAAAGATATATTTGAAGAGTGGATATCATCATATCAGAATCAGAGAAGGGGATGAGTGGAAAACAACATTCAAGAAAAATGAAGGATTGTATGAGTGGTTGGTGATTCCTTTTGGATTGAAAAATGCACCGAGTACTTTCATGAGGTTGATGAATGAGGTATTGAAGAAATTATTGGGTAAGTTTGTGCTTGTGTATTTGGATGACATCTTGATTTTTAGTAAAACTAGAGAAGAGAATTTGTTGCATATAAGACAAGTTTTGTAGAGGTTGAGGGAAGAGTAGTTGTTGATAAACATTAAGAAGTGTAGTTTCATGAAGAAGGATTTAGTATATCTGGGGTTTGTGATATCTGTGGATGGATTGAAGATGGATTCTAAGAAGGTAAGAGAAATTTTTGAGTGGCCTACAATAGATAGCATTGAAGAGGTAAGATCATTTCATGGATTGGATAGTTTCTACCGGAAGTTCATTAGGAATTTTAGTTCTATTTGTAGTCCTATGACAGAAACGATGAGAGGAGATAGGAAGGATTTTAGATAGATTTTTGGAGTAGACCAAAGTTTTGAATTGTTCAAGTAGAAGGTGACTGAGCAGCCTATGTTGGCTTTACCAAATTTCAATAAGGTATTTTAAGTAGACTGTGATGCAAGTGGAAACACAATTGGAGCAATATTGAGTCAAGAAAGGAGACCTATAGCTTATTTCAAAGAGAAGTTGAATGATGCTAGGAGAAGATATTTAGTGTATGATTAGTAGTTTTATGCCATAGTTTAAGCCTTAAAGAAGTGGACACATTATTTGTTTCCTAAGGAGTTTGTGTTGTATATAGATCATCAAGCATTGCAATATTTGAACAGTCAGGGTAAGTTGAATCAGAGACACATGAGATGGGTAGAATTCTTACAGAGCTATACTTTTGTTTTGACGCATAGGAGTGGAAAGTCGAATAGAGTTGTTGATTCTCTGAGTAGGAGAAGGAATTTACCGACAGAGATGAGAGTGGAGGTATTAGGCTTTGATGAATTGAAGAACTTGTATGAGGAAGACCCAGATTTTGCAGAACCTTGGATAGCTTGTAAAGAACCTATTGGATATGTTGTTAAGAGGTAATCGGTTGTGTATACCCCGAAGTTCAATGAGGGATAACCTGGTGAAGGAAAAGCATAGTGGAGGAATGTCAGGACACTTTGGAGTTGATAAGACAGTGGCATTGGTAAGTGAGAATTACTTTTGGTTGCAGATTCATAAGGATGTTAGGATATTTTTGTAGAGTTGTAGAGTTTGTCAAGTTGCAATAGGGAGTAGATAGATGTTGGATTGTATAAGCCTTTGACAGTTCCAGAGAGACCCTGGGAGGATATCAGTATGGATTTCATACTTGATTTTCCGAAGACACAAAGAGGTAATGGTTATGTATTTGTGGTGGTAGATATATTTTCTAAGATGGCACATTTCATACCTTGTAAGAAGACAACAAATGCAATACATGTAGCAGACTTTTTTTTCAAATAAGTAGTCAGATTGCATGGATTATCTAGAAGTATTATTTCAAATAGAGATGTAAAGTTTGTTGGTTACTTTTGGAGGACACTTTGGAAGAAGTTGAAGACAGATTTGAAATTTAGTTCTACTTTTCACCCATAGACTGATGGACAGACAAAGGTAGTAAATAGGAGTTTAGGGAATTTGCTGAGATGCTTGGTTAGAGAAAAGACTGGAAGTTGGGATTCGGTCCTAGCACAAGTAGAATTTGCTTACAATAATTTAGTGAACAGGAGTACATGAAAGAAACCTTTTGAGATTGTTATTGGAGTTCATCCTAGAGGTATATCAGAGTTAAGAGACATCAGTATAGAATATAAGAGCAGTGCAAAAGAAAAATAATTTGTAGAACACATGAAGAAAGTGCATTCTCAAGTGAAACAATAGTTGGAAGACATGAACGAGAAGTATAAGAAGAAAGTAGATAAAAAGAGGAGACATAAGGAATTAGAAGTTGGCGATGAAGTGATGGTATATTTGAGGAAGGAAATATTTCCAGTTGGCACATACAACAAGCTGAAGATGAGGAAGTTTGGACCTTGTAAGATCTTGACAGAATTTGATTCAAGAAATGCATATGAAGTAGAGCTATTAGAAGGTATGGGTATATTACCTATATTCAACATTGCAGATCTATATCAGTACCATGAAGTAGAGTTTAGTAAAGATAGAGAAGCGAAATTGGAGAATCAGTTTCCCAAACAATAGTCAAATGAGATTGAAGATATTTTGGATGTCAGAGATGGAAGGAAGACTCATGGAAGATAGTACAAAGAATATCTTGTGAAGTGGAAGGGTAGACCAATTGAGGATTCTTCTTGGATTTCTCAGGCTGAGAGACCATCTTGGTTTTCCTTTGGCCCCAGAAAGTGAGGGACTCACTTTTCAATAACCCTAGATGTTTGATGCAGGAGCATCCTTGGTTCTTGGCAATCTTGCATCAACCAAAAAATATTTTCTTTTAGTTTTTCTTCTTTTTTTGTTCTTGCTTAGTTCATGTTGGTGGATTCATCATCTTTGTTCACCAGACCCTATGGATCTTTGTGTACATCGTTGACATGTTCATTTTCCTTGTTCCAAAATTTGAGTGTGATTGGATCTTTTTCCAACAATTTATCACTTCCGAAATTTCATGGAAGTTTCTTGAACCGGCATCAGAATAATTTCAAACTTTTTGGCTAGTTCGATCGTTATAGACCGTCCCCGTGACTTACAGATCTTAACAATGGGATTTAATTTCTCTGTGGAGTGTCCCCAACCTTCATTATAGGTCCACACTTCATCTTATGCACCTGTTGAAGAGTAATTAAAATTTGAGGCTGACCTATTCATGCACATATTTTCTTTCATTGGAGAATGTGATGATCTTTGGCTGACATGGATGATTCCATAATTGTGGATATACTATAAAGCTTGTAGTCAATCATTAGAATGGTAGTAGTTGATTGAGTAGATTAAGAAAGACTTGATATGTAATATTTTCGTTCAGATGTAGGAGCATGTTAGAACATTGTATTTGAGCATGTTTTAATAGGCCTGTGAGCCAAATCTGTAAGCTCGGATGTTGTCGAATGAATGTAACTAAGATTTTCATAAGTGAGAATATTTGCATCTACATTTTCCTCCATGTTCTGTGTTTCTTTCATTGTGTTACTCTTGTTGCATGGTTTTTATTATTCTCTTTGAGGACCCTCCTACCGTGGTTGTGCCAAACATCTTTGAATTACTACCCACAGGGGAACGACTTAGCCGAATCGACAAACAAGAATCTGGTTTGACTCCTCAAAAGAATCGGGTCAAAATAACAAAGGGAATGGCATAAAAACCTTCAAGTAGCACTCTGGAAAAATTGCATAACTCCTAAGAAAGTCCTCAAGACTTCACCATATGAGCTAGTATATGGTAAAGAGGCACTACTTCCTATCTCCATGGAGATTCTAGTGCTGTAATTATTGAAATCTCTTGAGGTGGAGAAAAATGGCACAATGGAGGTGTGACTGGCTGAATTGCTAGAAGTACAAGAGAGAAGGAAAAAACCCCTAATACCCATGACTAACCGCCAATAAGTGGTGAAATGATGGTTTGACAAAAAGGCATCCAACCAAGGTCTAAAGTGCGGAGACTTAGTGCTGAAGTTTAATGAAAGGGCTATGAAGTTGGGTCAGTACGGGAAGTTTGATAGCCTTTGGGAAGGCCCATTCACGATAATTCAATGCACAGAGCATAATGCATTTGAGTTAGAAACCATAGAAAAACAAGCGCTAGGAATTTCGGTCAACGAAATTCACCTTAAATTGTTTAATTAAAGCTTCCATATCCTATCGATATAGATATGTTTATAGTGCTTTTACTTTTCTTTCCCTTTTGTTTTGTTGTTCAGTCTCTTTTTATTTTTTCTATGGTTTGAGGTGGAGAGGAACAAGTAACCAATTATTAAAAAAAGAGCAAGAAAACAAGCACACAACTCAAAAAAACAGAAATATCAAACACCCATATGCAAAATTGAATTCATACATATATGTTGAAAAGGAAAAAGTAACCCATGTTGTAGAATCCAGAAGCAAGTAACAAAATGATTATATAAAGTTATATTTTCATTATATATATGTGTTAATATTTACATTGTCAAAACGGCTCAAGGGCCATGCTTCAAAAGTGTATTGATATATTCTACTTCCTTCATATATTTTAGGAGAATCCTTTTTCAGGCATATATACAAAAACTAACTGATTGATATGAGTTTGTTTTTAAAAAAGAAAAAAGAGAAAAACATGGAGGTTTTTAGTCCACAACATGGGTAGCATCAATGAACGCATCAACTACAACATCCACAATATCTTCATTAACAACAACATTATCCAAGGGAGCAATGGCCAGTGGTGGAGGGAACACCAGGTTCCTGAAGTCCGTGTACTAGTCAGTGTCATAGAGTGACACCATGTTGTAAATGTAGAAGAGAAAGTGGCAGGCACGAGTGACCCTCTTATGGTGCTCAACCTGTGACTAGAGGTGAAAGGTACTCAGGAATGGAAACCATGGTACAACAATGTCCTCTTCAATGAACCTCCTAAGGTCACTTGTGGTCGGAATGCCTCCACCATATGCAACATTTTCTACCACCTCCCTGAGGCCAT
This sequence comes from Sequoia sempervirens, assembly GCA_007258455.2. Lineage (NCBI taxonomy): Eukaryota > Viridiplantae > Streptophyta > Pinopsida > Cupressales > Cupressaceae > Sequoia > Sequoia sempervirens. The sequence continues at coordinate 264,852,971 of VDFB02105785.1, forward strand.
TCAGGTACTTCTTGGGAAAAATTTCCTTGACCAAACACAAAATCAATGGCTTAGGGACTCTAATATAAGGCATTGAGGCAACCAAATGTGAGAATACATCAGTGTTAACTTGATATTGTTGCTATGTTTTTCATTGCACCAAAATATCGACCCATCAACATTCACTACAAACACCATACTTACCTAGATCCACAGGAGGTGGTTAAGCCATGTCACGAACCCCGAAGGGGGACACTGGCGATTAGTCCAACAATCCCCCCCTTACCATTACCTAAGGGGATTCAAACCTATGAAACAAGGCTCTGATACCAATTTTTGGTATGTTTTTCATTACGCCAAAATATCAACCCATCAATTCTCGCTACAAACACCAGACTTACCCAAATCCATAGGAGGCAGTTAAGCCATGTCACGAACCTTGAAGGTGGATGCTATCAATTAGTCCAACAGATATTTTTCCTCGTATTTGAGGCAGTCCCATCCCAAAACCCACTTCATTGCTATGATAGCTAGTGATTGCTTATTCTTCGTCATCCTTTTCAAATGCCTAGTCGAAATCTTGCCTAAGAAATCCATTTGGGACTTATGGCAAATTAGCCTAATTGGGGTATTCATCTTGTCAGGTTCTCTACAACTACCTTAAAACTATCTCTGCAAAATTCCTACCTCTAGCCTATGGAAATACAATGCAACTACTAATACTAAACTGTTAAGCCAATCAACCTATTACTGACTTTGCTCAAATCACTAAGTGTAATTTCGCTACTGCTTAGGTGCATATTTATAGAAAAAGTGAGGAAATGCATGGTGGTGTGATGTTAATCAAGTACCAACTTGAAATTTATGTTAAAGCTTGCTCAAAATTCCCACCCAGTTGTGTCTGTTGAGTACAGTTTGTTGTGTGCAAAACTAATAAGGGCTAATTAATTAGTGGTGCAGGAGCACCTAATCACCTAGTTACAAATTTCTATCTTTGATGGTCAAATGCAATCTTGCATTAAAATGTGTCAACAAGTTGAATTTATAAGCCTAAAATGAAATTATGTGATATTGTATGTAAATGGGTCATTAGTTTAGAGTTATTAGTAGGAAAGTAATAAAAGTTGCAAATTTGTGAGTTGCATAATGCAACAAATTTGTAATCGCAACGGTTATATGTTTTGAAATTTGGTTTCTTAGTGGTTAGGGGCATTGGTCAATTAGATTAGGATGAGAAAAACTATGTAAAGCCTTGAGAGGCTCGAGATGTGGTTGTTGAAGTGAAGGAGAATGAATAAAGCATTTGATTTACTTTGTTTTCTAGATTTTTCACTGGTTTTTCTAAGATTTATGCCTGTGTGTAGGTCGTACAAGTTTCCTTTGTATTGATCTCTTATGTGCTTTAGTAGATAAATGTTCTAACTTAAATTTTGTGCCTTGGAAGGTTTTATTCCATTCTTTTAGGGCCTTAAATCATCAAAATCCTCATACCAGGTTCCTGAACAGACTTAAGGGTCTAAAGTTGTTTTGATGGCTTAACCATCATCCCACCTACTGTCATCAAATGCAACTCTATGGGATGATGTAGTAGGATTTAGGGAATGATATTTTGGAAGTACGAGGCATGGAATATTGAGCCCTTGGCTTTAAGGATGAAAGTAAGAGCAAGGAATGTATATTTTTCCTTGGAAAAATGGTGGGTCAGACCTATGAAACAATAAAGAAATGTTGCTAAAGTCCAAGTGAGTGTTTCTTAAGCATGGGTGGACCTATTGAAAGGTTTTTGAGTATTTATTTTGGATAGGAAGGGATGGGAAGATTAAGTTTCAATAAGGATGCCCTAAAACCCTAGTTACTTAGGCTACAAGGAGGGTTTTTGTATTGGAGGCTTGTTTGTGCATTTGGGGTAATGAAACCTGGAAAAACCTTAGTTTTGGAACTTGAGTCAAGATTTTTTTTGGGTTAGAAGGTCTGGGGTGGAGATATAAAGGTAGTCTCTTTGTAAAAATGGCCTAATTAGAGGCTTAAAATTGTGAAAAAATCCAATTTTGAGGCATTTGGTCTTAAGGTGTATCTGATTTTTTTGGATGTTTTGTAGGACCCAAAAGGGTATCTGAAACCTTTTTTTTTTGGTGAGTCCTTTGGAAAGTTTGGGTGAAAGTTGGCTAAAGCCAGGTTTCCGATACTACAAGGTAAACATGGTCAAATGGTGAGTTTTAAGGAGTTCAATGAATCTATCTTGGGGATTGTTCTTAGTCAAGATTCATTTTCCATTGTATGAATGTTGAGGGCCTTTGTAGGGGTCTTGTGAATTTTTTTTGTTCATTTGCAAGTTTAAGGGGTTGAGACCCTTGAGGGTGAGTTTATGCCTATTAGGCTGAATCCATTGTGAAGAGAGTTCTTTTGATTGAGGATTGACATTTCCATTGTTGTGAATCTTCTCCACCTTGGCTTTGCATCAATCAGCCTAAGCTGGTGGCAGTAATTGGTGGTGTTATGCACAGCCAAATACTGAGGTGTCACTCTCTAGGTGTTTTTCTTATTCAAAGACTGAGCTCATATCTTTTCAAACATTGATCGCATCTTTGGCTTAATAATTCCTTTTGGGATATTAATTGCCAACACATACAAATGCTTAAGCTGCTAGCAAAGTGTCAACTCAAGTTCCAAGAAAATTGTGTTGTATAATACGGTTGCTAATTGTAATTATGAATTCTTGTCATATCAAAATGGCAAGTGATTCATCTCGCACAAGCCAAAGGGTTGGCGGTACATGCCAAATTAAATCCAAAAAGGTAACTCCCGTCTACCACCTTGAGAAAAGATAGCTAAATATTGCATGTAAAAGGCTTAAGCACTTAAAGGTTTATTTTTCAAGCAATGCTACTCAAAGAAAAAAAGGTTCTAGTGCACAACTAGAGCTGAGGTAGAAATTGCATAGAGGTTCAGGCTAGGTAGAAGCTTCACATAAGGAAAAATGGCAAAAATTTCAAGCTAGGAAGCTCAGGGAGGGGCAACAAAAGGCTTATTTAGAGCTATTGGAGGAGCACCATTCATTAATTTCTTTGAAAAAATTTCTTATGCCATGCTGGGTATTTCAGAAAATCCAAAGTGGGTAAATACACAGGAACTAGAGAAGCCCAAAAGTTGTAGAAACTAGACCCTAATCCAAGAAGACTGGGATAATATTCATGATCCCATTCTTGCAAAGAACCCAAAGGGATTGAGGGAAGCATCCTGCAAGAGAATGAAAGTGTGCAAAAAGATAATGTCGACGACAGAGAAGATATGGTTCAACAGGCTTCCATAATATATGGTCCCATCTGTGCATTATTGCCCATAACTAGTTGATGCAACCATTGAACATTTCAATCCCAACACCAACAATATCGAGGGCCAGACTCTGATGGTTAATATCAGCCCAACAACCATTTGGAATATGTTGTGTATTCCTAATATGGCACAAAGAAAGATGAAAATAGAGGCATTCATTCCTACAAAATGGGAAAATATATGGAACACAAGGGATAAGGCTTTGTATTTTTATAACAAAGAAACCAAGAGGGTAGAGGTAGATGCATAGAAGCAGCCAAAGATCCCATCGCAACACGGTGCTTTTGACACAGACATGTAGGATGCCTTTTCAATGATGGATTTTTTTTGCAGTCTAGAAACCAACAAGGAGGTGTACGCTTTTCAGTTGGGCTTGAATTTCCAGTTCCGTAGGAAACAATATTACTTCTAGTATGATTTTGTGGATTACCTCTCAAAGGAGATGATAGGGAAAATTAAGAGGTACTGAGCTGAACAGAAGTTCAGGTTTTCTTCCTATCTTTCCCATATGTTTTTACACTAGAATCCTAATTTCTTTGGTAAGCATGTGGAGTTATCTATTTTCGATGAAAGAATAGGAGAAAGCCTGTTTATGTTTGGACTCCTCTCCTCTCTTCCACTTTCGACTATTATGCATTTTTAGATTATTTCCTGACTTCAATTGTGCAAGATTTGCAAGGAGATGATGGTATTAACCGGCTCACTAGGACACAGTTGGGGTATATGCATAACTTCATTCCCAGATGTGACTAGTTTTTTAGAGAATATTTTACATTTATCTAGGTGTGAGGCTTCACAAAGGAACCATTATGCCTTCTAAAATGCGTTACAAATCGGATGCTAGCTCTTGAAATCTTCCAGCAAGCATGTGTTATTGATGCTACCTTCTGTAGTGGAAAACCTAAGAAGAAGGGATTCTTCATTTGCCTGAAAAGCTTCAAAACAATGACCATGAAAAAGAGGTAGACACACGCACTATTGAAGGACAAGCTAGTTCATCTAGGGTTGGTACTGATTTGTGACAAATGGAGTTACAACCCTTTCAATGATTTACCACATGATCATATCAGAGTAGCTCAAAGTCCTTGGTCATATTGGGAAAAGAAGTGCAACTCGCTAGAAGATGAGGATGAATTATTCGTTGACCTGATCCACATCCCAACAAAGGATAGTAGACTGCCATGGAATAAGTTCTATTTCTTTGCAGCGGATTTTAAGGAGGACCACAAAATGGGAGCCACCCTATTCAATGAGCTAAGAAGAGAATAGGAATGGAGTATAGGAAATATTAGAGCCTTCTGGGTGTATCGCCAAGAGACAAAATAGCTTGATGCACCTTATGAAAGCATGTTAGATGATGAAAATTTTGAAAAACTGTGGGATGATGAGCACCCTACTTCCGATTCAAGCACTAGAGGAGGAAATGAATTTGATGAAGAAGAAGAGAAGGCAAAGGAGGAAGCTGAGACATCAACTTCATCTACTCAGCAAAAGAAAAGGTCCATAGGGTAGCCTGCCTATGTCACTTCAAATGTGTGACTAAATATATCAAGAGCCTCACGAACACTCACCTAGGCTTTGAAAGCAACAAGAGGGTCCCAACAGTAATAGCCAGAGACTATAGAGGCAGAAGATACTTTTCCCGCTAAGAGACAACACATGAAAGCTATTAGGGGTGAGGGTTCACAAGAACCCGTAACAAGCCAGGAGTTCAAAGTAAGTAGGGAGCCAACAGCAAGAAAAGAACCACCACCATCTAGTGCACAGGTAATGTTTGCTACTCCTCTTCTTACTTCTCAATCTTTTGCATTATTTGTTATTCCTATGGTGCCCCTCACTATAGCTGTTGAACCTCCTTTCTCTGCCTCTGCCACAATGTTTGTGTAGGTTTCTCCCAATTCACCCAGATAGGGCCATCTATCTTAATGCCTCCATGAACCCTGACAGCAATCGTTGCCGCCCAAGCTCTCCTCGCCTCTCTTTTTGAAGGCTCAGCTGCCATGAGTACCCCCATTTCTACTGCTACCTCAGGTTTGACCCAATATGTCCAGTAAACAGACTCTATTATGACTACCCCATCGCCACAACAAATAATGAGCCCTTCCACCGGTTTGCAAACTAAACTGTGATAGGTTCCCTTTTTCTCCCCAAAAACTATCAATCTCCCACCAAAGAAAATGCAGGGGCCTGAAACACTTATATTCCATTTTTCCTTGCCTCCTGGTGCACCTATTGCAAGCAAGCTAGTTCAATCACCAGGTCAGTTCATAGCACAAGGTGATACTACGAAGGAAGTGTGGGCCCTCAGGATCCAAAAGCGAAAAGCGAAGGATGACAAAAAGGAGGTGGGGTCTAAGGTGTAGAAAGTTTACAGTGAAGCACAACAAACACTAAATTTTGCTACCATGTACCCAAATTTTGTCAAACCACAAGGGGAGATGTTGTCGGATGATTACGAAATGTATGGCATGGGGCTTGATCTAACTACAGCTTGACTATAGGACAAGGTTGAAATCATGGAAGAAATCTAGCAGGTGGTAACGATTGATTTCCTTCGCTCTAGCTGTCAGTTGAAGAAAAAGGAGGAGAAGCTAAAACTTGTTAAGGAAAGGGTCAGTTTCTTAGAAACTAAGGAGAAATCACTGGAAGTAGAGGTTGCAAGTTTGTAAAAAAAAAAAGCAAATAGCAGAGATAGAACATAACAGACTTTGAGAGGAGCATCCAAAGCTCCAATTTGTTGACCCCACCCTAGTCAATGTGCTAAAGAAAGAGAACCAAGACCTTCTAAACCGGTTAGCCCTAGTGGAGTAGAATCTATAACAAAAACATGAAGAGCTAGCATCTTAGTGTACTCAACATGAGAAAAAATTAGAAGGGAATAAGGAAAATTTTGAGGGCCAAAAGGCCCAATTGGAAAAGGAGCTTCAAGAGATGAAGTCATCTCTTGACATAGAGCTAGAAAACCATGCCCAATATATGTTAGAGGAAAAAATCTTGAGTCAGGAGGTTTGTGGAGCCATTGAGCAATTTTCGCAGTTCATCATGGAAAGGGTCCCTAAAGCAAAGGATTTGATAAATAAGTTGTACATGGTCCCTAATGAAATTGTAGCAAAGGAAAGGATTGGGGATCAGAATGAGGCTACCAAGATGGAAAATAAATTCATCCACTGCCACTCAGCCATCCTGCATACTAATTCCTACATAGCTACTTTGAACTAGACTATGGATAGCATGCGGAAAGGTTTTTCTTGGCTAATTGAGATGGGCATGTTGTCCCCATTTCTTGAAGATGAATCAGTTTCCACAACTGAGCAAATTGCAGGGAATATTGAGGAAAAGGAGTAGGACCCTACCATCTTTTATAGTTTTAGCTAGCCTCCTACTGCGGAAGACATTGAAGGAGTCATTTATCTGATTGCGCAGCTACTCTTCCATTGCAATTCTGGGGCCGGTTTTCCCAAAGTGCTACCTTATAAATAAATGCTTGACTTGAGTGGAGTGCAAGATAATCTGCATGATATATCAACACCATCCAAGGATGAATGGCTTCCCTTATAGACAACCCTTTCTAAACTCTGAATTTTTCATCCTATGGATGGTGCTTTGGTCTACACACTAGAGAAAATTTTTGGTTCCTCGTTGCTCAAGCGAAATGCCCCTGATAGTCACCAAAAGCTATGAATGTAAAATTCACCAAGCTCCCTTTGGGTTTTGTTTTTTGCTAAGTACTGGCCTATGCCTCGAATGAACATCATCAACCCCTTTTGATAAACAAGCGTTGGCCTCAGCCATGTGTTTGCTCAGTGCTCTCTGAAGGAATTATCTCCTTTGCTTTTCTACTAGCTCTTGCTATGATCCCATGTGTCTTCACCACGAGCTATTTCTAACTACTCCCCTTCATTTCCTTATCGGGCCCCACCCACGTGCCACATAGCTCTCATTCACTTGAAGATTTAGAGGGCCCCACAAGCGGTGTCTATAACAAACTTTGCTGCTACATGTCATCCCAACACAAGCTTTCAACGAAGGGGGGAGGATAAGCTATGGGTTGCGTCATGCTGCCATCTGTCTCATTGCGGATGATTCTTCAACATGAAAGACCGAGCATGCTATGGGTTGTGATACGATGCCTCGTGTTCTAACTACCAATGCTAAGTGGTGACACTTGTTTGCTCAGGACTTTGTCGGGACCACTGCTATCATTTTTAGGGGATGCACCTAGATGGGGAGTGACCAAATACTATGGCTCAAATATTTTTCTGTTGCCCTAGGGAATCATGGCTACTGCATCATTGCTCAAGATTTTGAATCTTTCAGTTACTACTCCTAGGTGGTGGGAATGCTCGCTATATATGCTGCTCTTTTCTTTTGAGAAGAGGTTCTGAATTCAAAGGTTTCAAGGTTTAGAATTACAGGATTTTAGAGAGACATCAAGCCTTTTTATTTTTTATATTATTGCAAGAACTCACAGAATGTGCCATTTTTTGGCCTCTCTATTTTCTTATGCTATCTGATAAACTTTATACTATGCCATTATTGTTTGAATGGTCCATTTGCAGAACCTCTATAATTTAATACAAGTTTGTTGGTTTAAATCATGTATTTTTACTCATCTTTTCAGTAAATGGGTGTGAAAATTATTTTATGTCATTGAATGTTTTGTTCATACTTCAATCTTTATTTTCTGTCATTCTTAGGACATAGAAGATTGTTGAACGGGCCCTTAAATCATATCCAAAAGATAGATTTATCATGCCTTATATCTAAATTCTGGCGTATCACCTTAGTTAGATCCTTTGTTTTTATATTTGCTTCATTTTCCCATTCCAAAAAAACAAATACAAAAGAAGGTGGCTTCTTTAAAAACCTGAACGTTACTCAGTTTAGCGCAATAGGTCCCCTATAAACTAAGTTTCCCACAAAGGGTTGTTACCTTCCCAATTTTTGGCATCAACACATACGACTCTCCAAAGCTTTCATTGAGGTATTTTGTCAAACAGTTATACCAAGGAGCTGATTTACTTGTCTATGCTACCAAATTTTCCATACGTGTCTCTAAAAAATTGGAATATACTCCTCCCACATTAATAGATCTTAAAAACTATTTTGGTTTTCATCTCTATTTCTAAATTTACCTCATCACTAAACCTACCTCATCACTTATGTTGTGATATATTTTAAATGTTTCCTTGATTAGTCTACCTACAAGGGATTCTAACCTTTCTCTCCACTATTTCTATGAAGGTAGGGGCAACGTATGCCTCATAGAAATGGGGTCTTATCACTGTGAGACCCCATTTCTATGAGGCATACGCTGCCCCTATCTTCTTGACCCTACTACATTGGCAGGCTAGTGAGTGAGACCCCAATGTAGTAGGGTTGAGAAGGTAGGGGCAGCATATGCCTCATAGAAATCCCCTACCTTCTCAACCCTACCACATTGGAAATCTAGTGAGTGAGCTAACTTTCCAACACTCCACTAGCTTGCCAATGCGGGAGGGTTGAGATGGGAGGGGCAGTGTATGCCTCATAGAAATGGGGTCTCACGATGATGTATATCACCGTGAGACCCCATTTCTATGAGGCATACTCTTCCCCTACCTTCTCAACCCATATCACCATGAGACCTCATTTCTATAAGGCATACATTTCCCCTACCTTCTCAACCCTACCACATTTGCAGGCTAGTGAGTAAGCTAGCTTACCAATGCTCAACTAGCTTGTCAAGGAGTTTGAATTCACATGCCTTGTCCATGCTTCCATTTTGAGCCTATATTTTAATCATGGCATTCCACATTACCACATTTCTTTAAGTAATTTTATTTAAAAAAAATTCTTTCATTCTCTCATATTCATCCACCTTTGACTCATCATTCTCTTCACAAAGCTCTTGATACAAACACCCAAAAATGAGACCAATGCATAAGACCTCTTATTGAATCCTCAAACCACATTAAACATCATTATAACTGAATCAAATCAAGGAAAGGTTCCTAAAACTCTGATCTATCTCTTCCCTAAACATTCACTCTCAATTGGCTCACAGGCTAGTAGTAGTCCTTAAGCACAAAAATGGGTACAATTTCCCAACCAATTTAGATCTCCAAAAACTGAAAGTAGTTTTGAGAACCCATTAAGGCATACTTAAACATATAGATAAATAAAGTATGCTTACTTTGAAAACTACTCACCTAAAATAGACTGTCCTACTACTACAAGACTTAATTAGGCCTTTTTAACAAAGTAAATGCCATCAAAATCACTCCGCAACATCAAACTCTTGGCAAAACAAGGACAAACAACTGAGGGGGGGTGAATCAACTGTCATGGAATATTTAAACTTTTCAAACTTAACTTAATCTCAGATCTGATGAATGAACAATAAAACATGAAAAATCAACACATTAGAAGCACAAAGAACACCAATATTTTTACGTGGAAACCCTATTAGGGGAAAAACCATAGTGGATGTTAGTCTACAATATTATACCCTATTAAAACTATAATGAAAAATAATGGGAATGAACATGCATTCAAGAACACTGCTTAGAGCTCATTGCTCAATTACAACAGGGTTGAATGCCCAAGAAAGATTTAGATTAAAACCATCTGGATTGTGAACTAAGAAAATAGCATCTACTAATGCTAGGTTACAGTTCCAGTTAAGCACAGAAACACTCCTTCACACTTCACTCAAACTTCTTCACACTCTGCTCTTCAATCGAATGAATAGATCAATATTCACACACTTTCTCTTCTTTGGATTTCCTTCACTTCACTCACACTATAACTTTGCACAAACAACCATTCTTATATATTCACAATCTAGATTTACATCAACAACTTCGTTGGACAAAATATAAAGCATATTTACAATGTTGGCCCAATTTTACAAATAAATTTTTAATGTGAATCAAACACCATCGGCTAATATTATGATGTGACCCAAAACAATATCCTCAAGCATGCCAAACATTCAAATTTAAATCTCCAAGGATCTACAACATGTCACAATCATCATGTCAGCCAAGAACATGAAAACCCAAACACACATGAGAAAAATCTTTGACCACGAGCACACCAATCAACGCAGACATACAAAGAAGATAAATAATGATCTAGAAGCATCCACAAGCAACAAGAAATAATAGAGAAGCATCTGCAATAACTAATATTACTAGAATCACATAAACTTCAATCAAGAGCACTGACAAAAACTACAGAAACACTGTTAGAGCACAACTGTCCATAACACGATCAAATATTCACACGGACCTCTAAAACTTCTGGTAGATGAACTGGATAATCTTAGAAATAAATCCTTTAGTCCATGACAATTGATCTTCAAATTACTAAGCAAGACACCTTCATGACCTTCACTGTTCCACTAGCAACCTGCAACTCTTTCTTTAACAATTTTCTCAATATCCTCGACATATACAACCTTCAATACAATAGTGCTAATAGTGTTGACATCAATGACAACCAAATATCAGAAACACAACCACAAAATCCAACACAAACAACCATGGGAAGATTTTAAATAGGTTATAAAACTTCTAAATCATCAATCTCCATCAAATAAATCGCTCACAAATGCAGTAATTCATTAAACCCTTACTGAAATGCTTAAATTATGCTCAAATAGTGAGGGTTTATTGTAAGTATACATTCCATACCTCTATAAACCTTGAATTGTGTATGCACAACCTAAAAAAACTATCTCCCAACCTTTACCACTATTATTTCTTCATATCATACCTTGTAGGCATCCATTCTTGCATGGAAATCACAGAAAATCACTTGGAGCAGCAACAAGAACTCTGTATCTTCACTTCCTCAATGCTAAAAACTTGCACCTACACCTAAACCTACTCTATTGGTGCCCATTCCACCAAGTCACATAAGAAAAAATAGGTAGAATGTGGCACAAATACATTTTTACAACTTCAAAACCCTTAAACTTAAAATTTTAGACCCACAGTCAGTAAATTGACTGTAAAATATTTGTTTCTTGATGGAATTCAATCAGACCACCTCCAAACTAAAGAAATTTCACCTGCCTAATGATTTCAATTAGTTTCAGAGTAAACCCAAGCTGTACAGATTCGTACAGAGGAAAAAAATAGCAAGAAAACAATAAAAATTTAGAAAATTCAATGATTTTGATTGATTTTCTTTTTCAAAACACGAACAACCACCTTACATCAAGATTTTTCAGGCCTTAATAGGCTTATTACATCAGGGATAACTGAATCAACTGACTATTCATCTCCCATGATTGATGGTATTCCCACTATGACTTTTGGTATTCCAATTATTGCAATTTTGCATGTTTTCCTTGACAACATTTTTACAAGATTTTGCATTTTGCAACTTTGAACCCCACTATGCCTAATACAATATTAAAATGGTCTAATAAGACCTTATTTAGATGACAACACCTAAAACCTACCTAAAACCAATTACATAACCAAGATTGAAAAAACTTGAAAATTGGACTCATATGGTGCCCCTGCACCACCTTTGTCTATGCTAGAAATACTCTTCTACAGGATGATTGTAAGTATTTTTTATGAAGCCTTGAATGCCATATCTTTCATTTATTTGAATGGATACATTTTTTAGGAACTAATATCCATCTCATTACCATGCTACAAATTATCTACCATGCCGAAGAAACGAAGAAGGAATAAACTAACAAATGAACAGTATGAAAACTTCAAAGCAAAGGAGAGAGAATGGGTGGTGAAATATCGTGAAAAGAAGAAATTGGATACGATTAACGAAAATAAGCCAATTGAAGAGGAACCTCAACCATCAAAAAGAGAATAGGCATTGGCAGCACAAAGGGCATGAATGCTAAAGCATCGTGGTAGGATAGATTTAGATACCGTAGTTGGAAACACTCCATCTACCGCAAGTGAATACGAAGGGACACCATTAAGCACAATAAAATATGTAGGGACACCATCTACTGCAAGTGAATATAGAGGGACACCATCTACTGCAACTAAATATGGTTGGACACCATCTACCACATCTCAAGTTGAGAATACATCATCACTCAGATTTGACGAAGAAGGTATGCCATCATCCCCACGTGAACCTCAAGGTATTTATTCCACTCCACCCTCGATTGAAGGTACGCAATATAGCACACCTCAATTAAATATTGATGAAATTCCTAATGTTGAGATGTATGTACCTAGGAGAAAACCACCTAGAATTTGCGTAGGAACCCAAAGTATTTGATTAATATTGATGATGATATTTTGTAGCACATGGAAGGTAAGATTCCAGCACGCACTTGTAGAACATATGCTGATAAGATTTGGAAATTATTCTCTGAAAGGATAAATGAGACCACAAGACGTCAACTATTTGTTGAAATGATGTAGGGTATAAAGTATAGAAACATCATGAAGGCTCTTGGGTTGAGAACATTAAATACATCAAGTGAAAACACTATTGTGAAGAATCTAATGGATGCTTAGGAGAGTGTGGGTAAGACCTCATGCTCAAAGGAAAGGCAACAAAGAATTGAGGGTACTGATTCAAATGAATTATGGGCATTCTTAGGGAAATTGCCACAAAAGGATAAAAAAGTTGTTGAAGAATTGAGAACACTAATTGAAGAGTATTGGAAGAATAACACAAGGCCATTTCTAAATCAAACAGATGTGGTAAGAAGGAGAATTGGTAGTCGAAACCGTGAGCCACATCTAAAGCATTTTTTGGATATGATTCAAATCCAATTTTTTTCATAAATTTCAATAGGATTATCCTAAAATTAGTATTTGTCAAAGATTTTTTGAAATGCTTAAACCTTTTTATGTCAGGATAAATCACACACACACTACTTGTTGTTGTAGACTACATATTGAATTCTCTAACCACTATGATGTTTATCGTTCTATATGTTTGTATACTAATGATGTTTTGTAGGATTGTGGCATAGAAGCCCCACCAACATCTTCAAGAGAGTTCTTATCAAAAAAATTATGTGAAATAGAGGATGGCCAAATATTCTACAGGACAACATGCTTGGATGGTTCATGTGAGTGTTGCGGTGGCTTGCAGCGTATGCCAGTATGTCAACATATGGAAAGCACAGATGAGGTGGGACAAAAACTAGTAGAGTTCAGGAAGTATAAAACAGTGGCATACGTTCCAAAAGATGGGTCTCAAGAAAAATGTGTGATTTAGTTATTCAGAATATGCTAGTGTATCAATTTATGTCCATGTTTTGTGACATTATAGTGTATGAGTATGCAAGGCATACCCATAGAGCTCGATGGATGGACACACAATTCAAGCTATGTAAGGACACCTTTCTAGTTAGCAACATAGTATCAGTGGTTGACTTTGCAGAGAGCTACACTCTACAACCATAGTGTGAGGTGCAGTCACAGTATTACAACTCCACACATGTTTCAATATTTGTGCACATAACATTCATTCATGCAGCTGATAGTACAGAGGACCAAATGAAGGTATTGAAGGAGTATCACTTTTATATTAGTGATGATCGCACACATTCTCCAGAGTTTGTACAAGGTTGCTTCTAGATGCTCTTCAATGATTTGGCTTAAAGGGGCATAACATACGATCGACATATAATATGGTTGGATAACTATGCAAGACAGATCAAGAACTTGCACATGTTTTATTGGTTGTGCAAGATGCATTTCATTATAGGTGTTTAGCATATGTGGAACTTTTGTGAGGCCAGGCATGGAAAGGGGGAGCATGATGGTGCAGGAGAATGTCTGAAAAGAGCATTAGCACAAGAAGAGTTAAAGTATAAAGACAATACAAAGTTGATAGATGCAAAATCAATCGTCAAGTGGTGTAATGCTTTTATGGGTCCAAGTAGTGAAGGTAAGTCTTCAGTTCATAGATTTTTTGGTTGATGGATGATACTAACATTGTGCCATATGAGGATTATTGTACACTAATAGGATCGAGTGAGCTACACCCTTTCCTTAGCTCAAATATAGGTTCATGGAGTATCGATACATGGAAAATGGCATACTTTTTTTTTTTATGTACAATGCAAGCCTGGAATGATTGTGAGTCAGGGGAGTGGGTTGACAAATGGTTGACAAGTTATCTTAGCCCACTTCACATGTATCGCCCTCCGACGATATTGGAACTAACACATATGGAATCATCGGTCGACTTTAACCATGTATCAGATCTAGTTCAACTAGGTAATATATCTACTTGCTTAGTTTTTGAAATTCCATATTGTTATCTTACTTTGTAGTGTATTCGTAATGTTGACTAATTTCAAGAGATTTGTTGCACATATCAACGCAGGGCATGTTTATGCAGTTATTGTAGATGAAGAAAATGAAGAGGGAATGGACTATTACTTGTGTCATTGTGTTGAGGCCAAAAATAAATTGGAGGACCCAGTTATAGATGGAGAAAACATTGAATACCCCACAGGCTCAATTGTTGTTACTCGAACATGGCTTAGAAGGCACCCACATAAGAGTGTTAAACATTGGTTGTTTCAGGACTTTGACACATATCGTAAGATTCTTCATTACTCAAACCTTTTTGTGGCATCCAATGTTCATTTTACCAAATATGGGGGTAGACCTTGTGGAAGGTTTGTGACTCTGACCATGAGGCAATGCTTGACATAATAAAGAGTAGAGCATACCTGGATGGTTCATTGGATTAATTTGTAAGTATGCACATAGGTTCTTATTAATTTATAATTTTATGCACATTAATTTGTTTGATTCCAATGCTATCATCTTCTTTTACTTTTCCTATTTGTAAGTAACTTGCTAAAAATTGATTGGTGTCCCCTTGCAGAAAATGCAGAATTATGAGCCATCCAAGACAATCTCAACCAAAAAATCAATGCAACATCCTTATTTTGATGATCTTGAAAAATCTCAATTATGATTTTAAGCCATTACAAAGGTGGGTATGAAGCTTGGTGAGGTAATTTCAAGTTATTCATTTGAAGTTAACCTTATCATGAGCACCTATGATGTAGAAATTATAAGAGCATATCGAATTTCAAGTTATTCTATTCATGAGAGGTTTTGTGTGCAATAGGTATCTTGGAACTCCCAGTGAAGATGTATGACCAGGAGTGACTAAGTTGAGAGGCTGGCATGCCTATCCTCAATGGAAGCATCAAGATTTATGCTTTGTTGTTCCTAAGTTGGAACCAAATGGTTTGGATTTGTTGTCTATAAGTGCCTTCCATTTATTTTCATTTCATTTCCATATTGGATGCTCTTTCTTTTTCTTCTTTTACTTTGTGTATTTGTAAATAAACTACTAAAAATTGATTGGTCTTTCCTTGCAGAAAATGCTGATTTATGAGCCATCGAAGAGAATCTCAGCCAAAAAAGAAATGCAACATCCTTATTTTGATGATCTTGAGAAATCTCAATTTTGATTTGAATCCATTATAAAAGAGAGTGTGAAGCTTAGCCAGGGAATCTCAAGTTACGCATTTGAAGTTAACCTCATCATGAGCACCTATGATGTAGAAATTATAAGATAATCTTGAATGTATGAGTTACATTGTAAAATATATGTGAGAGAAGAGTACCTAAGACATTGTAATGAGATTTACTCAAATATTGAAATTTGGTGCAAGGGCACCAAGGTTATTGAACAAATTTGGTTCATGGAAATCTTAAGTTAGTTTTGTGTTTTGAGTTTTTTCAATTGAATAAGGTCATATTAGACCAATTTATAATGTAATAAGTCATGTTAGTGTTGATGGCGAGATTACACAACAACAGTTAAAACAGAATATTGCTATCATGTTTCTCTTGAAAGAGAAAGATAACACATGGATATCTTAGCTCCCAAGGTCTTTGTAGTTGGTTCCCAACTGTGCTTATGTTGCTCAATGGTCAATGTAACAGTAATGTTCAAGGGGCCTACTGGTGTTGAGCTTTTGGATTGTTTTGAGATCAAACATAAACTTAAACCTACTCTAACCAGGGTTTTTAAAGAAATGAAAAAGATAGATAAGAGCTTAGGAACAAAAAAGAATGTTAATTCATCCAACTTAACCAGACTTGTTACCTTTCAAGGAATTGCTAACTAAAATTGAAGAACAAAATTAACTTGTGATTAACACACAGTCTCATTCATTCACAGTGTTGATTTCAATAACAAATTGCAAGTCACCATTTAAACAAAACATCAAAATCAAACTTCATTCCTTGAAAGCTTCTCAAATCAAATGATTAACTCAAGACAAACACCATTCTGGAACACAACATGAAGTATATTTTAATCTAGTTGCTTCTACTATTAGTGGAATAGATAAGCAACATTTACAAAGCTGGCACAATCACTAGTGTACAGAAATCCATGACTCCAGATTGTTTCCATCTATACCAAGAGAACTTGAAAAATACATCACAATATATGTTGAATCTAACCCCTAACTAAGAAGACAAAAAAAGCTCTCATTACAAAGAATCGGGATGCAGCTCTATCTCCTTTATCCTTCAGAAGATTCCTACTCTCTTAAAATCTCCCCCTCTATCTTTCTTTTTTTTTTTACAAAAAGGCCAAAATGCCATATATACAAAATGTACCCAGAAAGAATGCGTTGGCCCCTATTTTTAGGGTTTTACAAAATATATGTTGGTTGCAGGAGGGTCAGCCCTTAGATCTTTTGAATAAAGTTGATTCTGCAATAAATGCATATCCCTGTTGTCCATGTTGGTGAAGCTTTGCTCCAGGGGTGATCTCAGATCTTTTGTAACTACAACATTAACTTCATGCCTCTGTGTCCATCTTCGATCTCCCTTGTAGAGCTGCCTTGAATGCTCTAAAGCATTGCCATTAATACTGATCTTCCTTTCACCAATAGACCTCACAACTGTCCCTATGACTCGTAGTTTCTTCCTCTTTTCTGCCTTTTTCTCTGCTCTAGATCCTTCTACCCATTGACAGTCCCTTCTGGAAACTGTTCATGGTGTTTTCTGCATAGCAACAACTCAGACAAAATGCAATATTCTATCTCTCTTGAAAGGTTATTTTCAACAATAAATTACTGAAAATCACCCCAAGGTCTCTCAGGTGTCAGGTCATGACGATGCATAAACAACTCAGATAATTATGTGAAAATGTTGGTAATCACAAAGGGACCTTCCTACAAGCAGACTGTATCTTTCACCTTATCAGATTTTGCAATATGATGATCTTTAATTCTAAATCTAACCAAATGATAAAGAAATAGAAAAATATAAAGGGTGCAAGAATATGATTAAATCTAACTATTCCTAGGATAAATAATGCAAATGACCAATATCTAGAATGGACCAACCTCAAACAACCAATTCCTGCTTAACCCACAATGCAATATCACAGAAATGGTGCAATCTTCTAAGGTGTTTAGATTTTCAAATCATAGACATTCATCTACAATTGAACTTAAGCACATTAAATGTATGGTCCAGGTTGACTTCACTAGCCTACTACAATCAGATAGTTACTGGGAGTATAGACCAGAGATTGCTACAAACATTCCAAATATGAAATCATTAACATCATTCATCCAACTAAAACTAATTTAATTCTGAATACCAAACCCTAAATCTCCAAGCAATCTAAAAGATAGAACAATGAGAACCATGCAAGATAAAATAACACAAGAGATTCCACCAGAAAAACCACAATGTCCTTAATTGTATTAAATCATCAATATTGCTGCAACAATTCCACTGTTCTGATACAATATTTGCTTCAAGAGACTGAATACTACTTCTATTACAAAAATACTCTAACTATTGCTCTTGCTTATCTCTATTATTGTCTAGCTAACCCCTTACAATGAGGCAAGAATGCCTATTTATAGCAAATCCTAAGGTATGTCGGCCCAGCCAAACATTTACAAAATAATGAAAACCACCAAAACAGGTCGGCCAAGGAAAAAAAAAACTAAGGCACACATTAAATGCCATTCACCATCAAGGTCGGCCCTGTCACAGTCCCCAATGTAGTCTGGTCCAATGCATGCCCTATGATAATAGGGAAGCACAAATCTCGAAATAGGCATTAACTGCCACTTCCCTTATCATTTCTATGAGTTGATGATCCCTGGACCCTCAAGAATGCTCCATCCAGTTCGGTAACAGGTGGCAAAGGTAATACCCTAAGCCAGCATTTAATGGAGTCAATCTCATCCTTTGACTGCTCAACAGTCTTATTCCAATCTTGTTGGCCTGATATTTGTCCATCACTGCCAAGTAGGTGGCTGCATCATCAAGCTGGTGGGCAGTTACAACACTTTCAGCATCTGGAGCATAAACTTCATGCCACCATTCCCTGAGTTGCTCCCGGCTGAGGTATTTCGGGGCTATCTTTCTCCTTCCAGTCATCACCTCAAAGAATGCAATGCATCCATCATACACTGCAGTGAGATCCCCATCAATCTGTTTCTTTCTTTTCAAGATCTTCTTCATGGCCTTCTGCCTAATCTGCAGAGCCTCAAACCATTTCCAAGGTTCATCCAATCTGGAAGAAGGGAGAATTCCATCTGCAACTAGTTGTTCCTTACCATGCCCCAAGATGACCTTGGATTTCTGTAACAAGAGGTCCATGTCCTCCTTATCCTGGGACAGCACATGCTCTAACAACTCCTTAGCTTGGATTGCATCCTTTCCAATCGACAAGATGTCCTTGATTGTATCATCTCCCTTTACTTTCACATTCTTGAGCCAATCCATTGTAGTTTGAGCAGAAGTCTTCATTTTCTCAATCTCAGAGATTGTTTCCTTGGGTAGAAAACTAGGAGTAACTGAAGAAGAAGGGTGGAGAGACTGCAGGGGTTTCATCACCTCCTCCAAGCATTTCCTTAATCTTTCATTTTCTTTCTTCAACTCATGCTTGGTTTGGGTCTCCTTCCTCAATCTGCCAACGATCACTGCACTGGACCCTTCAAACTCCTCAATATCCTGTTCCATGGATGTCGGCCCAAGGTTGATGGTTTGCACATTATAGTCCTGACTGGTGACCTCTTCTCTTGTTTTGTCCATGGCAAGGGTGGCAATGTGGATGACCTTGTTGTTTGTTTCATCCCTTTCCACCTTGGACACCACCTTGGCTGCCTTCTTTTTCTTTCCTTTTCCAATTTTTGATAGCATCTCATCCCAATCTAAGGGAGTATCCTCAACTACCACTTGCTTTTTCCTTTCAAGTTCCTTTTCTAGCCAGTCCGGGGCTGCAGGGTCTATCCGGATTTCTTCCGTTCTAGCTTCCTCTGGCTGCTCTGTTGCTTTCTCTTCTTCCTCTGCAGCTGCTTTATCCTCCTCTTTCTCTAGAAGCTGCTCACCTTGATCAATTTCTTCGAGCTCCACCTCTTGCTGCATTGGTGATGGGGTCCTAACAGGGATGGCCTCTTCCGGCCTAGGCGATCCGCGGCCTTTGTCACTTTCTGGAGAATCCTCATATTGGACTAGTGGAGAAGTATTCCTTTCTTCTATTTCAACTTCCAACTCTACTGCTTCACTAAAGAGTGTCCCTTCCTTGAAGGGCTCTACTTCTCCGCCAGTTTCATGTTCTTCAAGAATTTCCAGCTCTGGTATGCCCGGTGGAGGAGAAACAGCCTTGGATGGCTCCACAACTGGTTGCCTCGGAGGAGAATCCTTCTTCTGCATAGTATCCTTCGGAGAGGGAGTCCTAGATCTCCTCATATAGACCTTTGTCTTCTCTCCGCTTGAACTCTCCACATCAACGATAAGAGGTTCATCCTTTGATGTATCTTGACTCTTCTTCTTTGAAGTCTTGGAGGTTCTTGTCTTCTTTGGTGGTGGAGGGGCATCCTCCTCTTCTGCCTTTTTAGACCCTTCCTCATCAGAGGACTTACTAATTGTTAAAGTCTTCCATCTCCTCTTTCCTTTTGGCTTCCTCTTTGTTTCCGGCCCACCTTCCTTGGGTCCTCTGATTTTTATCTTAAACGGTGAGGTCTTGGCAGCTTTCCCTTTGGGGTCATCTTCCCCGGATTCCTCTGAAGTCGACATGGGATTGAAATCCCCCATCAAATTGAAGGTACAATCTACCTTCTCGCTCTCCAACTCCCATATTTTGTGTTTCAACCAAGAAGAGGTAAACTTCATGTCTGGGGCCATTATATCCTCCAACTCTGTAACCTCATCCTCATTCCAATTGATATCCCCGACTGACCTGTCCTTCACAGCTTCATAGGCATGATCCTGCACTAGGTTTCCATCATCCTCCAATTGGTCTGGGATCAACTTGATATTGTACCGTCTGACTGCCTCCACAGGAGCCTGGAGTACCTCTTCTTTCTAGCCTCAAGATCATCTTTGATGTTGGCCCAATAATCTTCCAGGTCATCCTTATGGCGGTATTCCCTAGTGGCCTTCTTCTGTGCCTCCCCTGTGATGTCAAAGTTCATTCTTTTGGAGTGGAAGGAGAAACCATATGCTGCCAACTCTTCTCCTGTAGAATGGGCTGATTGGATGGAAGGGCACATTTCTGCCACACCAATTCCAAGGGGAAAATCCCCACCAAAGCCCGTCTTGTGCTTTTCTCTTTACAACAACATCAAATTCACAAATCTGTCTCACAACCTCCAACAAAACAACATGATCTGTGGGGTATCTTGGCAACCTGTATGGAGCGACCGGGCATCCATCAATCTGAATGTAGGTGAAAGTGGGAAATTGGATAAACCAAGCCCCATAGTTCTTAATTAGCCCTTTGGTTCCATCTGATAATCTCATGTGCTCAGCATTCTGCAACATCCAGGTAATATGCATTGTGAATGCATCATTGGCTCTCCGGTAGTCCCTATGTCCTAGATGCAGCTCCGGGTAAACCTCGTAGAATATATCTTGCCCCAGCATCCCTCATGGATTCAGACCCTTGTAAGGATAGAACTGGGCTAATACATACATGACATAAGAGGACATAGTGAACCTCTTAGCCTCCAAGACGTTCCTTAGTTGTTTATCAATTTCAGCACTGATGAGCCCTGCCTAGTGATAATTAGTTCCTTGCTCAACCTTGGTGATCACATGGACCATCCAATTCTCTAGCACCCCGGCAGTCTTCAGACCAGCTACCCTGCTCAAAAATATTATGGCATCATAAACATCCGACCTAAACTTGACTTTGTGCAACTTCTTGGGCAATTTAGAATAGTGGGACTTGGGCTTCTCAAGCCACAAGTTGATTATCTGTTAAGCCTTGACTAGCTCATTCTCATAGTATGTCTTAGCGGTGTCTATGTTCAGAGCACACACAGAAGGTAAGTCCAGCATGCCGAAGGCTTATGCAATAGAGGCAGGACTGAAGTTGGCCAAGACCCTTCCCTCATTACTGACCACCCTTTGTGCATCAAAATCGTACTGTTGGGCACATTCAAGTATCAGTTCATAACACTGGATTGCTGGAGGAAACCCGGCCACATGCACAAGTCCGGAGTTCATCATTCCATTTCTCAAGGCTGACAGATCTTTCTCAGTCGTCCGCTGCTTGAACTCTTCATACCTCCAGGCCCCCACATTAGTATCAGACACTTCAGACCATACAAAGGATATCCTGCTCTCAGTGAGCTGACTTTTGATGTCTAATCTTAGTCGTTCTGTCTCAGAAATGGATGACCCCCCTGTGCCACCCTTAGATTTTCTGGCAGCAGCCTTGCTTGATTCAGCCTGCACTCACAAAGGATATCATTAGTATTCAATTATCATGCATACTCCAATCCAAAAGGTTAGCATAAATCATATAAAACAATAAAAAATCTACTAATCCTAAAGATCCGGAGAAATAAGACAGTCCGGGAAAATCATGCAAACCGGGAAAATCCAGTCAGGGTGGAATTTCGGAGAAATCCGACCCAGACGGATTTTCGCTGCCAAAGCACCATTTGTCCAATAAATCATTAGTTCGACTGAAAAACCATCAAATCATCACGCAATTTGTTCATTGACAACAACAAATAAGCATTTAGTACTTGTTCCATCAATCCTACCTTCGAAAAATCAAACAAGGACAAAGCCAAACAAGGAAACCTGAAAAATCCGGATGGGTCGGATTTTCGCGGATAGCCGAAAATGTTTCAAAAATTACTCCAGTCCGCGGAATTAGCCTAAACCAGGAAAATTTGGGTGCGCGGAAATTCCGCGGACACCACAGGAACCCGACGAAGGACAACCCGCAAACTGGCGATTAAATGATCACGCAATCCTTTCTACCTGGATTCCAATGGTCCAGAAATTGACGCCAACTGACAAGATTAAGAATGCAACTGAATTTAGACCTTAAAGACCTCAAAATTTTTAAATCTCGTGGTGAAACTGTGATGCCCTAATTTGGATGAATAACCCTCCCACCATTAAAACCAGAGTAAGCCTAAGGTTTAAAATATTATTGATAAAGAGCAGTCTAGGGCACTCCAAATCCTCACAAGGTGGGGGTCAGCATAATACCAGGGCAAGATAGGAAAATCGTCACAAATTCGCCGTTCTAGGCCGAGCACCAAGAAAGCCCAAACTTCGCACAATATGGCAGATTTCGTATTAAGAGGGTAAATAATCTAACCTAGACCCCTCAAACGGATGCACCCGCTATCTTAATAGGAAAATACAAGCACGCAGGGCATGGGTAATATGATTTCTCAAAGAAACGGGTCAAATCCTAACTCTATAAATATGGAAACATAACCAAGCAAAGGCCAACCCGAAATCATCATCATTTAGTGCAGAAACACTTAGTCATCATGCAAACAAATGAAAGGACCAACGACAACCTACCATGGATCAATGCGGATGAGATTCGAGCTCGAGGAAGGAACCACGAAGCAAGCGCGTCCAAGCAATGGGAGCTTTACCCAGCAGCGCTCCGGTCAATCCACACACAAGCAATCCAAATCAATCTTCAAAGCTCAAATGAAACTCTTAATCGCCAGAGCAATCAGCAGGTGAATGGATGAAATCAAAATGATGTTTAAAATGCCCTAAATCCGCCCATATACTCATCTGAGCAAAGGTACCTAAGCATTAATGAGCGACAAGACACTTCTGACAAATCTGGAAACCCGAGCCCAAAACGGAATTTCAAAAAATCTCGAGATACGCGGAAATCCGGATGGACAAAAATTTCACAAAAATGCAGAAACTGGGGGAATGGCGAAGTTCGAGATTTTGGCACAGTCCGGGAAAATCCGCCAAAACTGAGAAATTCCGAGATCAAGCAGAAACCCGGATTCAGAGAATCCAGCGAGAAACGGACAAAGAACTAGGGCCCGGGAAAATCCGCCGGGGCTGGAAAATCCCAGAGTCAAGTGAAAACCCGGATTTTGCTTAAAACTCAATTTCAATCAATTCAAGCCTCAAGGCAAGGTCAGAGCTAGCAAGACCAACATGCCAAGACCTCAAAATGATAATTCCATTAAAACCAAAGGTCGAAAGACACCAGAAAAGAGGGTCCCTACTCCAAGTGGGGCGTGTGTGCAAAAACTGCACAACAGAAACAATTTTCAGCCTCTTTGTTAGATCTTCACACCATTGTTCCCAAGTCAATCCATCACCTTTGATCTTGAAATGAGTCCATTTTATTTTCATTTTGTTGATCTTCTTCACAAGGGTAGCCAATCAGTCAAAGGACCAATGGGCCACTCCTTTAGCTTCTTCTGATTGGTGGGACACAGGCCACGCAAGATTGACAAGCAATCAAAGGTCATTCAAATGAAATCGCATGTCAATGAGACACTAATCGTGTCTCCTTGATGCGATTATACCTCTCCTAGCAGCTATCGGCATAACATATGACAGTCGGTGAGACCTTTTAGCAAGCTACAGAAGTCATATCGATACCACGAAAACTATCGGCAAGATAGTCATTATCAGCCGGAAGTCATGGCGAGACCATCGCACTCAGGAAGACATCTCCCCAAGCCTAAGCTTCTTTTGGCGAGACCTTGTTTTTTTGGCAACACCTCACGCCGAACATAAATCTTTCTCAGTGAGATCCCCCCAATGACATCCCTCTTCGGTGTGACCTCCCATGTCGGTGAGACCTTACGCCGAAGGTAATTTCTCTCTACAAGATCTTCATCTTTTGGCTACTCGGACCATTTCGGGAGACTCCTAGCTTGTCGAGCAGACTTCTTATCTATGCAAACCCCCTTTGGATTTCAAATGAACAGATCCAAGCCACTAGTCGGTAAGACACCTGAAAGGTCCTAGCGACTTTCTTCCTAAGGAGTTTTATGCTGAATGTGATTGAGGCATGCCTTCAGTTGACTTCCCTGAGAGATATCCTCAAATGAGCGATTCAATCTTGTAGAACAAATTCCTCCATTAGTCCCCAAAGCATATAAAATACACTATTTTTTATGATTATTTCATTCAATTCTTAGCAAGAAGAAAACTAACTCTGGAAAAGGCAGAACTAAATCCGAACCAGAAATGACACCCTCCTTCAAAACTGGTGGGGGCGGAACCAAGAAGAAATCAAAACCGGGACCGGAGTTGGAATGGGAACAAGATACAAACCAATCACCAACCTCTAATACCTAGGGTAGAAAACCAAAGGCCAAAGGAAAAGAAAAGAACAAGGGGAACCCATTTTGTTCCAGAACAAACTAGGGTGGTTATGCAAGGCATAACAAATGGCGACTTGGCTGGGAAAATGGTTTAGCCATTTTCAAGAAACTGAAGAATTCAGCTACCCAAAACTCCTGGTTTATGAACATCACAATTCCAGTTGGGTCAGTTTTAACAACCAAGGTTGAGCTAGAATCTCAAATGTAAATCAATAGTAGCTAACCCTAAATCTATGTGTGTGCTTGATGGTGCATCATCCTTTCATAAAGTTTTCCTCATCCTAGGAATACTAATGTGCAAGATTTAAACTACATGAGTTGATTTCCTTCAGCTATTGTGCAATGATATCCTGGGCATTGCTCCACTACCAGTCAGGCATCCTTAGCCCTAATAGAGGTACCTCTAGTTTTCTCACAAGATTTCTCTACTGCCAACCAGGCGTCCATTGCCCCTATAGAGATACTGGAATCACCCATTCATATTGAGTCCTCTTTTCTTGTAGATAATATTTTTCTCTTCTTCTTCTTTTTTCTTTTCTCTTGGAGTTTCAGATGTTTCATTCATTTTTTTTTTCAATATTTCAAATGTTATACATTCGTTCTGGGTTGAAAACTACCATGAACCTCATAACATCACTTGGGAGATCGAATTTTTCACTCAAATCTTACAACACTATCACCCTAGGAAAAATATACCTTTACAAAAGGAGATGATCTTAATGATATATGACAGATTCAGAGGAGCTAATGAAGGTTATTTACTTTACACCTCATTTCAAGACTTTCCACAACTCTTATTGACAATGGGCATGAAGCAAAAGTTTAGGACAAAATCACCCAATCAGCAAACCTGAAAATATCTAAACCACTTCTCTCCTAATGGTCAAAGTATGCTTCAAATAACAGCCCACTATTTTAAAGATGGAAAGAACAGAGAAACCCCAAAGAACAAACAAGACAAAAACAAAAGAACAAAGGAAATGAAAGGATAGAAAAGGAAGAACAAGCAAACACCCAGCAGACTATTTACAAATAGTAAAACCAATTATTTACATAAAGAACAACAAACTATTCACACAAAGAACATAATTATTTGCACACGGAGGTTATTGTAAGCAGAAACTATTTACACAGATGCACTGCCCAACAAAGATACCAACTTCATGACTCAAAAATAGTGTTTAAGAAACTACCCATTGATAGGAAATGGAACAGGTTCCCTAGTTAAACTACTCAATCAGAAAGCATTTTCTCCTAGGATTTCAACAATCTGATAGGGACCCAGCCAGAGCCTATCAAATTTGTGGTGACCACCCTTCTTTTCACTAGCTTTATCCCATAGCAGCACAAGGTCTGATATTCTAAAAGCTTTTATTTTGGATCTTTTGTCAAACCAACGTTTGACAATAGCCTGATGTCTAAAGAAGTGTTGCAAGGCAACATCTCTCTGCTCTTCTAATTTTAACAAGGCAGCTAATCTTACCTCTATCCTATCATCAATAGAGTAAAACTTCTACATGAACTCAAGGATAGGTATTTGCAAATGAATAGGGAACACAGGCTCTTGGCGATACACTAATTTAAATGGTGAAGTCTTTAAAGCATCCTTAATCCTAGTTCTATCTGCCCATAACGCGAATTTCAGCTGGGTATGCCAGTCCCTAGGGTTTTTTTCTAACAGTTTTTTAATTACCCCTAAGAGATTCTTATTGGTTGATTTTGCAACTCCATTGCCTTGTGGGTGATAGTTTGAAGAATACTTTCAAACAATTTTGTGATTATAAGTCCATGAAATGAATTGAGCAGAAGAAAAGGAAGAGCCATTGTCACATACTAATGCGAAGGGTACTCCAAGCCTAGTGGTGATGCATTCGGTGAGGAACTTGATCACTACCTTTGTTGTGCTATTCTTGCAAGGTATGGCCTTTGTCCATCTTGTGCAGTAATCAGTAGCATTCAAAATAAACTTGTGTCCTATAGAAGAGTTTGGGTTAATTACCCCAATAAAATCTAGTGCCCACTGGGAAAATGGCCTTATCTCATAGATAGGTTGCAATGGCATGGCTGAATGGCATTCTTTTGATGTAAAAATTTGACATATGTGACATGTTCTTACATGTTGATGGGAATCTTTAAACACACACAACCATTAATAACTAGATCTGAGGATTTGGTGTGCCAATGAGTCTATGGAACCATGACCTGTGTTGTGTTTCCCATGGAATTTAGTTATTACGTACTTAGCCTCTTGCTGATCAAGGCATCGTAGGTATAATCCTTTGAAAATATTCCTATATAGCAATCCTCATTTGAGCATATAATGACAACTCTTCATTCTTAGTGCTCTCCTTTGAGTTGTATTCATTCCCTGTGGGCATTTATTATTGAGCATAAAGTAGATGATATCAGAATACCAAGGGTCGTTGGAGAAGGACTGAGTGGTATATTGCTGACAAATGATGTTGTCACTAGTATTGGCCATAGAATTAGATAGGCCTATACCTCTGACAAGTTTCATAGGGTGTATCTCCAGATCAAACTCCTGCAAAATGGCCATGCATTTCCCTCTTCGTTCTCCCAATTCGCTCTGCATCAGTAGGGACTTCACAGCTGCATCAGGGACTACAACAATAATTTGACTTCAAAGAACGTAGTGTCTAAACTTCTTGACAACCTTGACTAGTGCAAAATCTTTCTTTTCAAGAGGTGGGTACTTAACTTTAGCATTTTTGAATGGAGAGCTCATGAAAGCGATTAGCCTCTCCTCTGCCTCTCCTCTTCGTTGAGTTAGGACAGCTACACAGGAATGTTCAGAAGCAAAGGAATAAATATAGAATGGTTTCAAATAGTTAGGGCTAGTGAGGACCGACGCTTCTAAAATGGATTGCTTGATCTGTGAAAATGTGACCTTTGCCTCCTCACTCCATTCTGTTTTGGCATCTTTCTTCATCATTTCGTTTACTGGTTTTATGATTTTTGCAAAGCTCATGATAAACTTTCTCACAAAGTTGATCTTTCCAAAAAAAGACCTCATTTATTTCTTGCTTCCTAGCATGGTGATCTTTAGAATGGACTCAACTCAGTCTGGGTCAATTGATATTCCTCTTTTAGAGAATACGTGTCCCAAAAGCTTCCCTTCAGAAACCCGAGCACACACTTTTTAGGATTCAAGGAGACGCCATACTGGATACATCTTTGAAGAACTTTGGCTAAGTTTGTAGCGTGGTTCAATCTTCCTTGGAGAACACTGTCAAGTAGTCCATGTAAAAAATAATGCACTTACCAATTAGATCCTTTAATGATATGTCCATGGCGTGTTGAAAATTTTCTCCAGCGTTTATCAGACTGAATGGCATCCTTCTATATGCAAATGTTCCCCACTTTGTAGTGAAGGTTGTCTTCATTTTGTCTTCATAGTTAACCATTACCTGATTGTATCTAGAGTAACCATCCAAGAATGATATCATCTGAGATCCATTTACAATCTGCAAGACTTCATCCAGAGAAGGAAGTGGGTAGTTATCTTTTTCTGAAGCTTTATTGAGATTTCTGAAGTCTACACATAGCTTGATCTCTCCGTTTTTCTTACGGACTGGAACTAAGTTAGCCACCCATGTTGAATGGCATACAGGGAAGATTATCCTTGCAAAAAAAAATTTTTGAACTTCTTTGAAGATCAATGGTTCAATCAAGGCGTTGATAGGGCATTGTTTCTATCGAAATGGCTTAACTTCAGGCTTCAAAGGAATAGTATGAGTCATTACAAAAGCATCAAATGTCTTTAGGTCTTCATATCCCTAGGCTATTGCAGAAATATCTTTCTCCAGTGCCATCAATATTTCTTTTTTGATTGCTTCAGGGCAGGCTTTCCTTACGTA
Organism: Sequoia sempervirens; assembly: GCA_007258455.2. Classification (NCBI taxonomy): domain Eukaryota; kingdom Viridiplantae; phylum Streptophyta; class Pinopsida; order Cupressales; family Cupressaceae; genus Sequoia; species Sequoia sempervirens. Next base: position 264,881,738 of record VDFB02105785.1, read on the forward strand.
GACATTCCTTTCAAGGCTAGAATAAGCTAGGTTAACAATTTCATATTCACCTCCTTTATATTCAACTGATATCTTCTCTCGAGCCCTTAGGTCCGAATCAAAGATTCTTTCTAGGGCCACCGTTCCCTTAGGGATGTTGTTACTTCTTAAATTGAGGACCCCTTCCGTATCACAATCTTCAGGGCTCCAATCCCCTTGATCCCTATTGGACTCATCAATGATTTGTCCTTCGAAAATATCTGAGCTTGCTAGAAAAGCAAGAATATGTCAATCATCATCAAAGACTTGAAAGTTCCTGACATTGTCAGGAACCGCAGGGGTGGAAATTAATTCCACTAAGAATCTCTTAAGCTTGGAGCCTTGCATAGGTTCTAAGGTGCTTTCAGTGACAGAGCTATCTAATTTTCCTCTCTTGGGATTAAACTAATCCCAAAAGCATCGAAGTCTTCAATCAAGTTCCATACCCGATTTCTATAGGCTGTCAACCTTCTATTATGACATGTGTATTGGTTGCGCACTTGCTTGATAACAATTTTTTTAACCTCCTTTGACCATCAAGGCTGTGACTTTCTTCTTATGTGTAAACATCAGCCCCTGAGTTAGAGCTTCATATTCTGCTACGTTGTTAGTGCACTCAAACTACAACCTGTAAGAAGCAAAGAAAAATTTCCTTTTGGGCTAGTTAATTCAATTCCAACACCACAACCTGTTTTGGATTTGGATCCATCAAACTTAAGGGTCCACAACTGACCATGAGCTGGAGTTGATCCCTTGGAGGTTATTGTGGGCATTTGAATAGGATGAGCCAGAGGTGGGGCTCCTTGATCTTTTGCATCAGATATAGGGAACGTGTGCTCAATAGGTTCTTTAGGTACTTTTTCCAATTCCTGCTCAGCTATATCATATAATCTGTGGCTATCCTTCTAACAGTCACTTGTGCCTTTGGTTAACCCCTTGGATTTCGGTATACTCATGAGTGCAAGGGTGTTGAACAAACCTTGGGGTTGCTCCTCATTAATATGTTGATTCTGAAATGTGGCTAGGGTAGGTTCATTTTGAGAAGGAGCTTCCTTTGAAGGTGTCTTATCCCTAGTTAACATTATTGCTTCCTTGGCTTCAAATGAGAAGTGATTTGCAACGGTCTCAAGGTGACTTAAGCTAGCTTCCTCAGCTTGGGAAACATGATTTAAAATGTCAATGCAGGGTTGGCAAGTCAATTCAGAATGATTTTGGTAATGTACCCTACACCAATTAGGGAGTAGAAGACTTTGCAGATCAGTATCTTCCCCTAAGACCAGTTGATCCTATTGTAGCTTCTTGATCAATGCTTGTTGGTTTTCATTAATCATAGAATCAGGGAATTTTGGTATTGGTAGTTCTTTACGATTAAGAATAGAAAAGGTTAAACTTTCATCCCTTTTATAAACCCCTATCCCAGTTTCAAAGTAAGCTACCTCATTGGGGTAGTCATACTCAGTGATGACATGCTTGAGACGAGGTTAACTTTCAATCCTAATCTGCGTAGGCACTCCCCTCCATGGAAGCCACATATGTGAAAAGTCAAGGGAGAGATATCCCCCTATACCTTTCATCAAATCTCTGCTCAACAACATACCATAAGTCTCGGGAATGTCTGCCACTTGAACATCTATATTGGTTTGAATCCTAGGGTCTGACCCTACTTACACATGTATGTTTCTCAACTCTCCCACTACATTCACCTTTGTCTTGTCAAGTTGGATAACCTTATTGTTTGTTTGGACAGGGTTTAATCCCAATTTCTTGCATATAGAAAATGGCATAACATTGCCAGAAGCACCTGAATCTAACAGACATTTATGTAGGTTCTTCCCACAAATTCTTAAACTTAAAAGAAATGGTGGAGTACCTACCTTGCTTTTGTACAAGGTTGCATTCATGTTTGCAGTAGGTGCCACCTCGTTCTTTCCTTTTGATTTGTCATCTTTCTCCAAAGCTTTCAGCACTATCTCCCTTCGGGCAGGGCACCACTTTAGGATGTCAAAGTATGACAAAGAGATTTTTTGTTTCTACATCTCAGAAACAATATCAAATTCTGTATTATAACTTGTATTATTTTTGACAACTCCAAGTGAATTACCCCTATTATGGAAGTCAAGTGGGCCTTTTGGTGGAGGAGGATTATTATCAGCTCTTTAATTCAGAGGCACCATGTGATTAGGTGGTGCTGATGTGGTAAATGGACCCTTATTATGATTTCTTAGGAAGTGTCGTCCCTTTGTCTAAAAAGCTTGGGAATCATACGAATCTTCCTCAGGTTCATTCTCACTTTGCATCAGGAATGAAGGTTCTTCCTCAAAGAGGTCATAAGTCATAACTGTATCTACAGAGCCACCTTCTTTATTTGAATTCCCTTGGAATTTTTGGGCATCTTCCTGTGCCATCTTGACCATCTTTTCCATTTTAGGGAAATTTACCTCAAAATGGGTTGCAGTATCATGCAGCATGCACCAGTTAGTCATAAAATTGAGGTCAACCACATTCTCAGTATGTGGTCTCTCCTCATAATTGTGAGAAATTCCACCATTGTTTGGCCTTGTATTCCATTGTTGGTTGTTATTTGACCTCTGGTTATATCCCCTGTTTTGATTTTGATTCCCTTGGTTAGGGGGGTTTTGGCCTTGATAACCCCTTTGGTTGTGATTGTAGTTGTTCTGATAATTACCCTGGTTGTTACTGCTCTGATTAGGATAATTACCTTGGTTTTGAGAGGGGTTCAATCTAAGTTGAGCCATGTCATTTGTGACTTGATACATCATTTTCTTTAAGGTCTCTACCTCATTTGTGAGTTGAACTGTCTTTTCACTTTCCACACTCTTAGCAACAGGTGGCTGACCACCATGATTTGGTGTTTCAATTTGGTTATGATGACCATGGGAACTTTGAGGAACCTGTGATTGTTGGAAAAAGTCAAAATTTCTGCTAGCAAAGAATGGAATAGGTGGTTGAGTTGGCAATTCAGACATAGGCCCATAATGGGAAGGAGACATCCCTGAGACAGTATTGAATAAAGGGGTTGGGCTATGCATCTGATATCCTACTAAAGGAAAGCCACCTCCCAAACTTCCTTGTTGAGAACTAATTTGTTGTTGTAGCTTGATAGCTAGATGATAGACTTTAGACAGGGAATCAATGTCTATGGGCTAATAAGTCCTTTGTAGGAACAAGCCAAGTAAGGGGTCTATAACCCTAAAGTATGCTTGAATGGCACTATTTTCAGTAACTAGATAGGGATCTTGCAGTCTCCTATACATTCGTTGGAACCTGGTATTGAATAAAGGCAAGGATTCACCTGGTTCCTTCTTGATGGTAGCAAATTGGTGGTACAAAAGGTCTGGATCCACATAAACCCTGAACTGATTGATAAAAGCATTCTCCAAGTGTGTCCGGGTCAGAATGGAACCTTGTGGAAGATTAAGATACCAGTTGTATGCCATATCTCCTAAGGAATAAGGGAACAACCTACAAACTACATCATGGTGATCTATCTGAGCTCTTGTACAGGTGTCCTTAAAAGCTTGTATGTGCTCTTCAACACTCCTTGATTCACCATGAATGTATTTGGGACAAAATTTCTCAGGGTTTTTAGGCATATCATGAAAACCTCAAGGAATGGTCCCCAATGGAGAGGGATTATTTTGAAAGAAGACCATTGGTGGTGGTGGTTGAGCCAGCTGTTGGATGGATTGAACCAGTTGTAATGATAATTGAGATGGGTTGGGAGGTGGACTGATAGGTATCCATTGGGGTATTGGTGAAAAGCCTGGTGGACTAAGCAGAGCTGACAAGGGTGGTATGATGGTTGCCCCAATCTTGTCATTCTTGTGTCTTATTGGGGTCTTGAGTTCTGTCAAAGGCGGTGGATTTTCAGTTGATCGAAGAACTCTACGGGACCTTTCTAGTGAGAAAAACCCAGTATTATCTAGCTTTACCTTCTACGCCCTTCTTCTAGCGCTAGTTCTTTGTTGATGGCGAGATTGCACAACAACAGTTAAACAGAATATTGCTATCTCGTTTCTCCTGAAAGAGAAACATAACACATGGATATCTTAGCTCCCAAGGTCTTTGCAGTTGGTTCCCCATTGTGCTAATGTTGCTTAATGGTCAATGTAATAGTAATGTTTAGGGGGCCTACTGGTGTTGAGCTTCTAGATTGTTCTGAGATCAAACATAAACTTAAACCTACTCTAACCATGGTTTTTAAAGAAATGAAAAAGATAGATCAGAGCTTAGGAATAGAAAAGAATGTTAATTCATCCAATTTAACCAGACTTGTTACCTGTCAAGGAATTGCTAACTAAAACTGAAGAACAAAATTAACTTGTGATTAACACATAGTCTCATTCATTCATAGTGTTGATTTCAATAACATATTACAAGTCACCATTTAAACAAAACATCAAAATCAAACTTCATTCCTTGAAAGCTTCTCAAATCAAATGATTAACTCAAGACAAACACCATTCTGGAACACAACATGAAGTAGATTTTAATCTGGTTGCTTCTACTATTAGTGGAATAGATAAGAAACATTTACAAAGCTGGCACAATCACTAGTGTAAAAAAATCCATGACTCCAGATTGTTTCCATCTATACTAAGAGAACTTGAAAAATACATCACAGTCTATGTTGAATCTAACTCCTAACTAAGAAGACAAAAGAAGCTCCCATTACAAAGAATCAAGATGCAGCTCTGTCTCCTCTATCCTTCAGAAGATTCCTACTCTCTTAAAATATCCTCCTCTATATTTCTTTTTTTTTTTTTACAAAAAGGCCAAAATGCCATATATACATAATGTACCTAGAAAGAATGTGTTGGCCCCTATTTTTAGGGTTTTACAAAATATCTATTGGTTACAAGAGGGTCAGCCCTCAGATATTTTGAATAAAGTTGATTCTGTAATAAATGCGTATCCCTGTTGTCCTTGTTGGTGAAGCTTTGCTCCGGGGGTGATCTCAGATCTTTTGTAACTAGCATTAACTTCATGCCTCCGTGTCCATCTTCGATCTCCCTTGTAGAGCTGCCTTGAATGCTATAAAGCATTGCCATTAATACCGATCTTCCTTTCACCAAGAGACCTCATAGCTGTCCCCATGACTCATAGTTTCTTCCTCTTTTCTACCTTTTTCTCTGCTCTAGATCCTTCTGCTCGTTGACTGTCCCTTCTAGAAATAATTTTTGGCCTCCCTGTTAGATCTTCGCACCATTGTTCCCAAGTTGATCCATCGCCTTTGATCTTGAAATGAGTCCATGTCATTTGCATTCTATTGATCTTCTTCATAGGGGTAGCCAGTTAGTCAAAGGACCAATGGGCCACTCCTTTAGCTTCTTCTAATTGGTGGGACACATGCCACACAAGATTGATAAGCGGTCAAAGGTCATTCGAATGAAATGGCATGTCGGTGAGACACTAATCATGTCTCCCTAATGTGATTATACCTCTCCCAACAGCTATCAGCGTAACATATGATAGTCAGAAAGACCTTTTAGTGAGCTACAGAATTCATATCGATACCATGAAAACTATCAACAAGACAGTCGTTATCGGCCAGAAGTCATGGCGAGACCATCGCACTCGGGAAGACATCTCCCCAAGCCCGAGCTTCTCTCGACAAGACCTCATTCTTTGGGCGAGACCTCACGCTGAACATAAATCTTTCCCGACAATATTTCCCCCGATGACATCCCTCTTTGGTTTGACCTCCCATGTCAGTGAGACCTTACGCCGAAGGTAATTTCTCTCTGCGAAATAATCTTTTGGCAACTCAGACCATTTCGGGAGACTCCCAGCTTGTCGGGCAGACTTCTCAGCGACACAAACTCCCTTTGGATTTCAAACAAATAGAGCCAAGCCACTAGTTGGCAAGATACCTAAAAGGTCCCAGCGACTTTCTTCCTGAGGATTTTTATGTTGAATTTGATTGAGGCATGCCTTCAGTTGACTTCCCTAAGAGATATCCTCAAATGAGCGATTCAATCTTGTAGAACAAATGCCTCCATTAGTCCCCAAAGCATATAAAATACACTATTTTTTATGATTATTTCATTCAATTCTTAGCAAGAAGAAAACTAACTTTGGTGGAGGTGGAACCAAATCCGAACTAGAAACGACACCCTCCTTCAAAACTGGCAGGGGCGGAACCAAGAAGAAATCAGAACCGGGACCGGAGTCAGAATGGGAACAAGATACAAACCAATCACCAACCTCTAACATTGTCATCTCGGCTTTGCTCCCACAAAATGGAAATGATGCAAATAGAAAACCCAACACCCGACCAAGTGGTCAAAATAGGAGGAAAACGAAGAAACGAACCAGGTGGAGCCGGGACGGGAACCAATCCCGAACCAGAAACTTTTGCAAGTTTCAAGTTTGGATTCCATTCTGAACCTGCCTCTGATGACACCCGAAAAGACATAAAAAGGACAAGAAAGAGAAGAAGAAAGGGGAGAAAATACCCCATGACAAAACAAAAGGAACAAAAGCAAAAGAACAAGACACACGAACCGAGATCAGAATGAAACCCTAACCTAAAAATTTTGAAAGTTTTAGGATTCGGTTCCGGTTCCAGTTTTAGTTCCGGGTCCACCAGAACAACATGAAAAGACCCAAGGAAGAGGGGAAACCCCCAATACACGGGACACAAAATGGAAAGGAAAATTACCAACCAAAGAAAGAGACCAAGGGAAAGGAGGAGTCGGGATCAGGATGGAACACAGATTGGAAACTTTTGCAAAGTTCAATGTTCTGATTTAGGTTTGGACCCGGATTCAACATAACAAAAGACACTATAATAAAGGAACTGTCAGAAACGGAACTGGGAATGGTGCAAAACTAGAAATTTTTGCATGCAATTCCAAGCTTTATATTGGTCCTAGTTCCGTATCCAACAAAACAAAAGAAAAAATGCTTAAGGCAGAAAACCAAAGGCCAAAGGAAAAGAAAAGAACAAGGGGGACCCATTTTGTTCCACAAAAAACTAGGGTGGTTATGCAAGGCATAACAGTTAGTAGGTTTTGGGGTCATTTTGGAGTTCATGTTGCTTATTTGTCAAAATGATGTAAAATTGAAAAAATTTAAAAGTTGTCAATGTGAAAAAAGTGCAAAACAATGTAAACTTGAAGAAGCCCAATGGTCATGGGCATTCAAAGGGTAGTTAGAATCATTGTAATAGGTTGGTTAAGGTTAAAATATGTTGGGAACTTGAAGGAAGAGGTTGTTGAAGTTTTTTGTGAAGGAAAAACAATAAAAATCCCCTAATTTCTCTTGTAATTATGTGTTTCATTGAATTTTTATGTCACAGACTATTATACTTGGTCATACAGAAGTATTATGTCTTGAAATATTTTCCAATTGGTAGAGATAGGTGTTAGATATGTTCTGGATTTGGAGTGAAGGAAATTCATTGAGTTTTAAGAATTTTATTATCAAATTACTGATTGCGGGTCTATACAACCTGCCATAAGGGTTTGAAGACTAAAATTGAATAAATGACTCATTCCACCTATTGTTTAGGAGTGTTTTTGGTTGTTGTCCTAGAGGAAATTGGGTGAATTTTGGCTTAAAAATGGAGTTTCGATGTTGGGTTTTGGTGAAATTGTCTTAGAAAATATTGAGAGATGATTGATTTGGCATGAAAAAGCATATATTGAAGTGTTTGAAGCTTTGGAAGGGCAGGGAAGGCAAGTTGAGTTCCTAGGCATGATGCCCTAATTGTCAAACTGTGTATTTTGAGTAAAATTTGATCGTTAGAGGAGGGAAGTTGTAGAAACTCTTGGGGGCAACAAATTTTGATGAACCTTCAAGCATGTGCAGACATAAATAAAGGTGTTTGAGGCCTTGGTTGGCTATGTAGAATCTTAGAACAGTGTTTTTAAATAATCCCCTTTGGAATGGCATAAAGTGAGGGTTTCCTATTTTAGTGTCATAAGAAGTGATTCTTTGATCAAAAGTTGTGGATTTGGAGGTTTTGTAGACTAGTAAGTGGCTTTCCATGAAGATTTAGGGTTGGAAAGGCATTCGAGTGGGTGATGCTTTGTTAAGGTGACCTAATTGAGGTCTAGGACAACATAGTTGCATGAATTTGGAGAAGTTGGTCCAAAGTGACCTATGTTTCTTTTGAGATATGATTCGTAAGATGTTAAAGGGTTTCTAAAAATACAATTGGTTAGTGGGTTTGAGACTGGATCTGAGAGTTTTGGTCTAGAAACTAGGTTTGCAGACCTACAAGGGAATTTGAGTGAATTTGTGGAGTTGGAGAGATAGGTTTAAAAGGGTTGCAAAGTTGTTTCTAAAGGCTTGAATTGTGATTGTAGGTTGATTTCCTCCCTACTCTTCATCAAAATTTATTGCTTCCCTCAAACATTTGTAATTCAAGCAACACAATCCCTTAATAGTCCAAATTGCAAAAGGGCAACAATATTTGATGACCTATTACCCAGATGCCATGTTGGTTACGAAATTTTTTTCTGAAGCATAGGGATCACGTAGGGTACCTATACAATAACCTCTCAATTTTTTTTTATCTCAGAGTCATTTTTTTGTGGTGTCCAATTTTGACTTGATGAAAAAAGTGTCAATTGCAAGCAATATAAAGTTGCAAAGTGGTGCAAATTTTGTTCTACAACTTGTGTGACCAAAAAAAATATTTCAAAACATCTGGATAGGTATTTTTATGCTATGAATGGTCCTCTTTCACACCCAAACACGCGGAATCGCTTCACGCTACGTTCAACCGGATCGATCCCTTAAGAGTCTAAAGTGCAAAATGGTTGTAAACTTTAGCATGTTACACGGATATTGTAATAGTTAGAAACTTCTCATCTAATCATATGGGAGCGTGTTGGGCCCCTCTACAATAACCTCTCTTATTTTTTTCTATCTCGGAGGCATTTTCCTGTGGTGGCAAATTTTCACTTGGGGAAAAAGTTGTCAAATGCAAGTAGTTGAAAGTTGCAAAGTGGTGTAACTTTCATTCTACAACTCGTGTGACCAAATAGACTATTCCAACATGTTTGAATATATATATTCACACTAGGAATGGTCCTTTTTCACACCCAAACATACAAAATCGCTCCAAGCTATGTTCAACAAGATCGATCCTTTAAGAGTCCAAAGTGCAAAATGACTGCAAAATTCAACATGATGTTACTCGGATGCCGTGATACTTAGAAAATTCTCATTAGCTCCTATGAGATCATGTTGGGACCTTCTACAATAACCTTTCTTGGTTTTCGTTATCTCAGAGGCATTTTCCCATGGTGGCAAATTTTCACTTGAGCAAAAAGTTGCCAAATATAAGTAGTTAAAAGTTGCAAAGTGGTGCAAATTTTTTTCTGCAATTCGTGTGACCAAATGGATTGTTCCAATGCATCCAAATATGTATCTTTACACTATGCATGGTCCTCTTTCACACCCAAATATGTGCAATCGCTTTGAGCTATATTCAACCAGATCGATCCCTTAAGAGTCTAAAGTACAAAATGGCTGCAAACTTTAACATGTTGTTACTTAGATATAATGATGCTTAGAAACTTATTGTCTAAGCCTATTGGATCATGTTGGGCCCCTCTACAATAACCTCTCTTAGTTTTTTCTATCTTAAAGGAATTTTTCCGTGGTGGCAAATTTTCAATTGGAGAAAAGTTGTCAAATGCAAGTAGTTGAAAGTTGCAAAGTGGTGCAACTTTCATTCTACAACTTATGTGACCAAAAAGACTATTCCAATGCGTCTAAATATGTATTTCTATGTTATACATGGTCTTCTTTCACACCCAAATATATAGAATCGCTCTGAGCTACGTTTAACCGGATCGATCCCTTAAGAGTCCAAAGTGCAAAATGGTTGTAAACTTCAGCATGTTGTTACTCAGCTACCGTGATGATTAGAAAATTATCACCTAATCCTATGAGATCATATTGTACCCCTCTATAATAACCTCTTTTTGTTTTTTCTATCTCGGAGAAATTTTCCTGTGGTGGCAAATTTTCACTTGGAGAAAAAGTTGTCAAATGCAAGTAGCTAAAAGTTGCAAAGTGGTGCAACTTTTGTTCTAAAATTTTTCTAACCAAATGGACTATTCCAATGCTTCAGAATAGGTATGTTTATGCTAGGCATGGTCCTCTTTCACACCCAAACACATGGAATTTTTTTGAGCTATGTTCAACTAGATCGATCCCTTAAGAGTCCAAAGTGCAAAATGGCTGCAAAATTTAGCATGTTGTGTTACTCAGATACTGTGATGCTTAGAAACTTATCATGTGATTCTATTGGATCACGTTGTGCCCATGTACAGTAAAATCTCTCAGTTTTTGCTATCTTGAAGGCATTTTCCCGTGGTGGCAAATTTTCACTTGGGGAAAAAGTTGTCAAATGCAAGTAGTTGAAAGTTGCAAAGTGGTGCAACTTTTGTTTTGCAACTTGTGTGACCAAAATGACTATTCTAATGCATCTGAATATGTATGTTTACACTAGGCATGGTCTTCTTTCACACCCAAACATGTGGAATCACTTTGAGCTACATTCAACCAGATCGATCCCTTAAGAGTCCAAAGTGCAAAATGGTTGCAAACTTCAACATGTTTTTACTCAGATACTGTGATACTTAGAAACTTATAATGTGATCCTATGGGATTGTGTTGTACCCCTCTATAATAACCTCTCTCGGTTTTCTCTATCTCAGAGCTATTTTCCTGTGGTGATAAATTTTCACTTGGGGAAAAAGTTGTCAAATGAGAGTAGTTGAAAGTTGCAAAGTGATGCAACTTTCATTCTGCAACTTGTGTGACCAAATGCACTATTCCAATACATCTTGATGGGTATTTTTATGATAGAAATGGTCTTCTTTCACACCCAAACATGCGGAATCACTCCAAGCTACGTTCAACCGGTTCGATCCCTTAAGGGTCCAATTTGTAAAAGGGAAACACTATTTGATGGGCTATTACTTGAAACTCATGATGCTTACGAACTACTTGTCTGAGCCTACAAGATCATGTTGAGCCCCTCTACAATAATCTCTTAGTTTTTGTTGTCTCAGAGTCATTTTCCTGTGGTGTCCAGTTTTCATTTGATGGAAAAAGTGTCAAATGCAAGCAGTGTAAAGTTGCAAAGTGGTGCAACTTTCATTTTACAATTCATGTGACCAAACAAACTGCTCCAACGCATCTCAATAGGTATTTTTATTTTAGGCATGGTCCTCTTTCACACTGAAAAACTACTTCATTTACTATGAATATTATGTTTTACAAGTGTTGTGAAGATTATGTATCCTTTGCTTAATTGAGTTGTTCCAATCAAAGGATTAAATATATTGGAATCTTTTTATGAATCATTTCATGGAATACCTATTGAAAACATTTTTTTTCTTTTAAATAAATTATTTCATGGAACTTTTTGGATTAAACTGAATTGAGATATGTAAGAATAAGGGAGCATTAGGAAATACATTTCTCAAGGATCTTAAATAAGTCTTCTTCGTGTAGGGGCACCAAATGCATTTTGTGTTAATGTTGTCAAATGAGGTCTTTTGATATTTTTAGGTGTGTTTGAGTTTTTTTCAATTTGATAAGGTCCTAATAGACCATCTAATAGGTAATTAGGAGGACCATTGAGTTTATATTGTCACATTTTTGAAAAATTGTCAAAAGTGCAATATTGAAAAGTTGTAAAAATGCAAAAAAAAATGTAAAATTGAGGAAGCCCAATGGTCATGGGCATTCAAAGGCAGTTGGAAAAGTTGTAATAGGTTGGTTAAGGTTTAAAATATGTTGGAAACTTGATGGATGAAGGTTGTTGGAGGTTTTCTAAAAGATTGAATAATAAAGCTTCTACTTTCATTGAAATTTTGTATCTTTTCTATTGAATATTGTTGTTGCAGAGTAGTTGCACGGCCTATACGGCCTGATGGTGACTCCAAATTGATTTGAATTGTTGTTTTAGTGTCTTATCTATCATTTTTATTGAGTTTGAAGTATTCCCATTTGGGTTGTAGAATCTTATTAAGTTTTCCTTGTAGGTGGGTCTCAAACTCCAATTTTAAGGTTTTGAAAACATAAAAATGTGATTATGGCCCATTCCATTGACTGCAACTCATGTAGTTGAGTGGAATGGGCCCAATATGGTAGGATTTAGTTGATTGAATGGTTTTGGGAGCAGGAAAGGTCATTTGGGGGTTTGGGCATAATGCCCTAGTTGTCAAATTTGAATGTTTTGAGTGAAATTTGATGGTTAAAGGTGGGTAGGTGAGGAAAACTCTTGGGAAAAAAAAAATTGGTCATAGATTAAGCATGTGAAGGCCATTTAAAGCATTTTTTATGCATTGCTGAAGTTTAAAGAAGTTGGGAAGTGGGATTTTCAGTAAACCCCTTTATAGCTTGTTAAAAATGAGGGTTTTGTATAAAGAGGACTTAGTGAGGGGCTCACTGGCTAAAAATTGTAGATTTGGTGGTTTTATAGACTAGTAAATGACTTTTCATAGGTATTTTGGCTTGGAAGATTGTTTAAAGGAGAGTTTCTTTGTAAATTAGGCATATTTGGCTTAAGGCGACAATGTAGAAGCATTAGTTTGAGGGATTTGTTACAACATAGTTAGATGAGCTTTTGAGATATTATTTGGTATGCCTTAAAGGGTGTCTAAAAATATAATTGGTTAATGGGTTTGAGAGTGTAGTTGTGAGATAGGTCTAAGAAACTAGGTTTGCAGACCTATAAGGCAAATAGGGAAGTTGTGAAGGGAATCACCCTAGTTAGGGTTTTGGAGATTGAAGGCTTGTTGAAATCAGTTGAATTTGTGATTGGTAATTGAAGGCCTCCCTACTCTACATCACTTCTCTCCCATTGCAATTTTGGGTGGATTATTACTTTCAAAGTATTGAGAATGATTTACCTATTTTTTAGTTGATAGTTGTCATTCTAGAAGGCTTATCTCTTGATATATTTTATACTCATTCTTAATAAAGTATCAAGTTAATAATTAGTGCATTTATTTATAGTTAATCTTTTTTTTTCAATTTTTTCAATTTTGGAATTTGGAACTCTACTAGTATTCCTAGAAATATTGAAGTTGTTTAGCATCGACTAATAAAGTTTTTTAGCATCAATCAATTAATATTCAAGACAAACCATGAAGGACAACAATGATCAATGCTAGGGCTAACCAATTAATAAGTATACATGTGAATAATTCAAGCATGTACATGTGAATAAGGGAAGCACAAGTACTCAAAAACATGTAAGCCTTGAAGTATACACACAAATACATAGTATATGCAAATTAATACAGAGTATATGCATGAATACAAGGTATACACATGAAAACACGTAAGTCACAAAGTATACATTGGAATACACATAAGTCACAAAGTATACATGTAAGTTGTAAAGTATACACTTGAATACACATAACTCATATCTATTGAACCATGGATTTATAATGCAAATATGGACACCATCGATAAAAAAGATTTGTATTAACCAAATATCCATGTAAGCATACATCAATATATGTCGATATAAGTATAAAATAAAGGTACAAAATAGCCAGATAGGCTTACAAGAATGCCATATAGGCATACAATGTCAAATATATCCAATACAAAATATGTACAAAAATGCCATATAGGCATACAACAAAGGGCTTTTTAATCAAAATTCATTGCTTTCCATACTCTCGAAATAAACTCTTTCCCTTTTCTTGTCGATCAAATTGTGATACATCTATCACTCGTTTATGTTGTAGTCGAGGAGTGCTCTCGGTGCTCCTCCTAGGGTTTAGTTCTTGGTGAAGTCTTATTTGTTACAATGAGAAGTAAAGATATTAATATATAGAAATTACATTAAAAAATGATATATTTAACAAAATAATAACTTACCGCCATCTAATGATCACTCTCCACAAGGGAAATATTCAAATTCTCATGCTGAGGTGTGTTAAAGCCTTGTATAAACCATCCAAATAGAAATTAAACTATGAATCAATAATGGTTTGATTTTTCACTAACTAACATCTATAACAACAAATATAAATTGAGATTTAGTAATTTTCCTCATACCTTCCATGTTAGAGCCATTGAGGATTCTATAGTAGATGAAATAATGATGTCCATTTCCATCTGAACATTTGGAGGTGTTTCTGCTTGGAACATCTGAAAATAAAATAAAAAAATATTCAATCACGAAAACTAAAATAGCAATCCATGTAATGACTTATAATGTATGAGATAATGAACAAAATTTTGAGTACTTATTAAATTATATATTTCTGACTATCATGCTTACTATTTTCCCTATCCATATCTTGTTCGAAAGCATGTGTTTTTAGGATTTTACCCATAGAAGCAAGTCAGTGAACCATTTGATAAAATGTTTTCATAGACATGTATGATAACTATGGTGGCATAGAGAAGGCAATAAACTACTTAAAAAAATGCCTCAAACAAATGGGGTCTCATGGTGATGGAATGCCATTACAAACAAATGCACTTCATGGAATTCCATCACCATAAGAACACATTTCTTTCAGGATTTTTTTCAAACAATTCATTGCCTTCTCTATATTTCTTACTATTATGCTCTGATAGAAATTTTTGCAAGCATCCATAGTTTGTTAGAAAACACCTATTTTAGGCTTTTAGCCATAGCAACAAGTGAGTAGTTTGATAAAATGCTTTTGTACACATGTATGGAAAATGTGGTATAATAGAAAAGGTGGTGAGCTATTTGAAGAAATGCCTCGAAGACATGTGGTCTCATGGTGATGGAATGCCATTCCATCACCATGAGAACACATTTCTTCGAGGCATTTCTTCAAATAGCTAACTGCCTTGTCTATGCTATTGCTTACTATTATGCTTTGATAGATTTTTTCCAAGCATCCATAGTTTGTTGGAAAGCACCTTTTTTAAGCTTTTAGCCATAGTAGTGAGGAAATGAACTATTTGATAAAATGCTTTGGTAGACATGTATGGAAAATGTGGTAGTATAGAAAAGGCAGTGAGCTATTTGAAAAAGTGCCTTAAAGAAATTGGGTCTCATGGTGATGGACTTTGGTAGACATGTATGGAAAATGTGGTAGCATAGAAAAGGCAGTGAGCTATTTGAAAAAGTGCCTCAAAGAAACTGGGTCTCATGGTGATGGACTTTGGTAGACATGTATGGAAAATGTGGTAGCATAGAAAAGGCAGTGAGCTATTTGAAAAAGTGCCTCAAAGAAACTGGGTCTCATGGTGATAGACATCACCATGAGACCGCATTTCTTTGAGGAATTTTTTTCAAACAACTCATTTCCTTGTCTATGCTATTTCTTACTATTATTCTTTCATATATTCATTCCAAGCATCCATAGCATAGACAAGGCACTGAGCTGTTTGAAAAGATGCCTCAGTAAAAATTGGTCTCATGGAATACCATGACAAGTAAATGCAATTGGAAGCTGAGCTCCTACTTATTACTTATGCTATGTGAAGTAATTGCATCACTGCTTATGTTGACTTTCTAAATAACTATATTGTAGTTGAAATTATTTCATCTATCAACATCTAGTTATTATTTATGGAATGTGAAGTAATTCTTTGAGTTTGAAAGATGTGTAATGCAATGTAATCAATGATATGAATATAAACTACACAAATCTATTAAGTACAATTCATTAGTTAAACTCTTTATTCGATTACCTGCATGTAGTTTTGACTAAATCCACTAGCACTTAGAGGTGTTCCCTCGAAACCTCTAATATTAGCCTATTCAACATCCAAAATCACATATTAAAATGCCATTCATAAAACAATCCTATTAACATGTAATAAATTTATAATTGTTTACTAGTTACATACCTCAACGGTAGGTGTAGTGGAGAAATAAGCAAGTGTATGGTCGGTGTATCAATATCAACACTGTGACCCTACAATTTTATTAAAATCATAAAACTAAATTAGTTAATCTTGCATTTCAAAATCAAAATTTAATAAATTAAATTCAATGAACATGCTAACTTTTACCTAAGTATCAATGCCATAGGCCTCATGAAAAATGTCAGATTCTCTTGCCATCTCCATAGCTGCAAACGGATCCTACGTAGCAACCTCCTGAGTGTCGGTGGGGTCATATGAACAAGTCACCTTGCAAGATTGACACAAATTGGATCGAAGCCCACCACTCGAAGACTCCCCTAGATGGCACTATAGAATAGGGCTAGAATGTTGGATGACACTCTAGTTCAAAGAGCTAATGGCCTGAAAAGTCTCTATGTTGGCACTCTCCTTCATGATGGAAGGGATAACGATGTGCTCATAAGGCATCTTAGCTAGAGGTTGTCTCCCTTACAACATAGGATCCTATTGTGCACCAGGTCTATCTTGAGCCGACCCCCCACCTCTCCCTTGGAAGTCCCTCATATCAAAATAACTTGGGATTTTGTTCAAGATGAACTCACAGTATAGTTTCCTAAGGAAATACTGCAAGACTTCACAATTGTTGCATGTTGGGTAATCAAAAACTATGTACCACCTATCCCAAAAAAAGTTCCTAATCTATTGGTGGTGGCACCAATAAATAGGAAACCTCTTTGCATTGAGGGTAAGATTTTCATTTGACTGTGGGTTAGTGAATAATGAGCACAAATCACCTTTTGTAATTTTTAAATCTTTTACATCTTTATAGGATAAGTTATCTTTGTAATAAGCCCTAGCCACCTGCCTCCTATCCTTCCAACCAGTTAATTGTTTGTTGATTGAATCTACATGTTTTAACATTTCTTTCAATGAAGTTTCTAGGGGTCATTCCTTCCATGATTGAACCGTTTGGATTGTTCAACCTCCTAATTAAATCCTCAATTTATTTTTTATTTTTCTCAATTTCACTCATTAAGTTTTGTTGAGTGTTAGGAGGATGTTGAGGGATTGGTGGAGGATATTTAGGTTGTGGTTGATTAACTTGAGGATTTTTTTATTGCTTTTCTTGTTGTTCTTTTTGAGGATTTTGTTCCTCTTTTTTTTGTTGTGCTTCTTCAGGATTTTGAGGAGGGTTTGTAGGTTGATTAACATCTCCTACAAATTCAAAACAAAAAACATACAATATTTACCTCTCATACCTCCTTGTTGATGTGGCGACATCCTAGCAATGAAACAACCGTTGATGAAGAATTTTCTAAAATAGCTCCTCCTAGAATGTGAGCGCAACAAATTGGGGTTTTGGTCGTGGGCAAGAAAAAACCACAATCAAGTGCAAGAATGAATTCAATTTATTTTTCTTTTTCTTTTAATAGGTCATAACATTCTTGCATTATAACATGAATGCATTATGGGCTCATTGTGGTCGAGCCTCAAGCTCAACACACCAAGCCATAACGCAGGCGTGTTATGAGCTTTCAAAATTTTAAAAAAAATTGGAGAAAAATTGGCTACCCATCTTTATGCACCCACCCTTGTACCTTATTTAAGGTGTTGTAAAGTGTTGTTCCACACTTTCAAACTTTTCAAGGGTTTTCATAAATGATTGGGCTTCTTTATGCCTTAATTGGCCTTATTTTGCATCCACAATCCCCATTTAATGCATCTTTCTAAGGATAATCTCGACATAAATCAACATCCAATCATAACTCAGGTTTTCTTAGGTTGTGTGGCCCAGATTTAGTGATCTAAAACTCATACGCCACTTGGGAATATGAGTCCCACCTAGGTTTTTGGGCCCTGATCTAGATTTCACATCATTCTAAGCATTTTTGAAAATAGGTCCCATAGTTATGCCCAATGGGACTCATACACCACTTCTAGTGTATGAGTCCCATGTGGCTGAAAATTAAATTTAATTCAAATTCTTGATGGGATTTTATCCTCCTAGATCTAATGTTGGCTTGTAGTGTTGTAATTTCAGAAAATTAGGCATAAACAAGTATAAATACAAGTTTCTTTCACTCATTTTACACCTAGCAAGTTGAATGAGCATCTTTATAGAAAATTTGAGTTCACAAGAGCATTCAAGAGTCTTCAAGGGATGATTATCAAGTGTTTTAGAGCATTATTCAAGTATCAAGCATCATGTCAAAGTCATCATGCATCATGTTTTTTTTGAGCTAACAATTGTAATGTAGGGTTTTATGATTCAAGCTAGCATTCAAGTCAAGATCTATAAAATTCAAGCAAGAGTCAAGGTCTACATCTATTGGAGCCACTTCATTCATGTTTGTAGTCTTTATTGCTAGGGTTTGGTGAGTTGCAACATCATATTTTGTTCATTCATCATTCCTCTTTCCTATTTCATTTTTGTTACCTAATTTTCACCCTCAGGCTCAATCAGGCAAGGAAAATAGTGTTTAACAGGTTCAAGAAGGCCAAATGGAGCATTCGGCCTAGGGAAAAAGTCATGAATTTGATGCTAGGTCATAGGAAACTTAGTAAAGAAGCCTACCTTGTTTAGGTTCGGCATGAAAATCTTTTAAGGAGAGAGTCGCCAAGACCCCAGGAATGTCACGACGAGTGGGATTCACCTACAGATCCCTATCGACAAGACATCGATCATCGTCTCGGCGACAAAAGGATATTCATTTGGGCAGAAGTTCTTTTCTTCGAAGAGAAGTCTCGGTGAATGTATCGGGTCTCGTCGACAAAGCAAAGCAAGATCCCTTCGTCGTATGTAAGAGGGCTTCAGGATAACCTATAGCGCTCGGTGAAATGTCCTAGTGATGTGAGAAGGTCACGATGACTACATTCATTTGGGGTAACAAAGAGTCTCAAAGAGAAGTCTTAGCGAGGATGGAATGTCTTGCCAATAGTGTTGCTATCTTTGGTATAACTCTTGGCGACACATGGACACTTCATGGTAAGTCTTTGAGCTTGCTAGGAGGTGTTGGTGCCCTCAGTGTAATGTCTCGCTGAAGAAAGGAGGTCTCCCCGACATATTTTCCTTTGGTGTAACGTCTTGCTATCGGGGTGATGTCTGGCCGACATGATGACGTCTTAGTGAATGAAGTCTCTCAGTAGAGGTAAATGAAGTCACCATGAAGTCTCGATGAAAGTAGGATGTCTCACCGAAGGATAAAGGGAGCCTTTGGTGTAACAAAAGGGTCGCTAAGAAGTCTCGTCGACCGAAGGGAGTCTCGACAAAAGGAGATGTCAGTGGGAGACAAGGGGGAGTTTGGCGAGAGGTCTCGTTGACCATTAGTGACTGCCCTAAAAAGAAAGGAGATCGCCGGAAAAATAAGGAGGTCTCACTAAAAGCAAGCTAAGCTCACCAAGAGTTGAAGAATTCACCCTAAGGTCTCACCGAGATGGCGATGTCTCCCTGACCGAAGAGAAAATAGCTCATCACTGAAAGATAAGGAGCCTGACGAGAGGTCTGGCCGACAAGCCAATGTCTCACCGACTGAAAAGGAGCTCGCCATGAGTTGAAGCCATCAGGATGAGGTCTTGCTGACTCGGTAAAGTCTCACAGAAAGTCGAAGGAGCTTGAGCCCGGAGGAGAAAAGTGAGATCGGGGTAAATGAAATGAGCTTGTCATGAGATCTCACTGACTGTTCCATGATATGCTGATAGCTGTAGAGACACATAATCGCATCGGTGAGACACTTCCAGTGTCTCTCCGAGATGTGATTTTGATCAAAGGAGTTTTTAACTGCCCGAAGAGTCTATGTGGAGTTTACTCAACAAATCCAAAAAATCCAAAGCAAGTCGTGGCAACGAAACCAAGTGCCAGGAGAAGGTGATTAACAGAAGGAAAAGCAACATGAACTCAGGAGTATTCAAAGCAGCTCAACTGAGGGGAATTCAAAGAGGGACACGATACCAGGAAGTGAATGTGGTGGTTGCAAAAAGATCAAGAAGGTCTCCTTTGAAGGAAACCTTTCTTCACCAACATAGGCGGCATGGACACGTAGGATGCAACATTAAATTCAATAAAAAGATCTAAGAAAGATCTATTCCGAGGCTTGATATTTTTTGTAAGCCCTAAGGGGCCAACTCAGTTTGATATATAAGGCATTTTTTTCCTTTTTGTAAATAGTTCTGATTATACACTCTGAAGAGTTAGTGATTTCTATCAATCCTTTCTCGACTAAATGTATGTTTTTTTAACTCAATTGAAATCTGGAATATAACACAGAGTTTACCTGGGAAGCTACTGCTAATGTTTGTATTACTCTCATTTCTGTATTTTAGACTATGCAAGTTCTTAGCTATGTTTTTTCTAAAATTTGTATTCATACCTAAGGTTGTGAAATTCACTTTCCTTCTTGAGATATGTACGTAGATCAAACCTATCAAGAGTGATGCATAAGTCCAATGGGGTTATGTTGAGTAAGTAAAACAGTTGCAGTCTAGTTTCCCAAGTGTATGTTCATCTTGTCTCATTTCATGATTTCCTATCAATTCGGTGTATCACCTTAGGATTTAATCTTTATTCTTCTTTCTCCTTCTCCCTTTTCCTTACAAGATCATTAGTTTAGGTGATAACACATAGGAAGTCGGCCTTCTTCGGAGGTTGACCTCTGCTCACAGGAAACCCACATCTTTGGAGGTCTTCCAATGTTACACTAAGGTGTTGAACATCAAGTTCAACAAGGGTGCAATTTCAGGTGATAACAGTTTCTGGCACGCCCGGTGGGATAGAAATTAAGATTGAATTGTTGGTTTGGTATGCAACCAGCAAGTCCCAGACTTTACAAAAGTCAATTGTGCATACTTGGTGACTCCGTAGAGAGAAAGAATTTTAGAATCAGCACCTTCTACAGTTTATGAGAAGAGTTCAGATAAGGAGCAGCTCAGGTCCTTTTGAATATTTGCAGCTGTCACCACCAAGAAGACAAGGTAGAGCAATAGAAAGGTGTGGAACAACAATTATTTATTCTAGAAGAACTCAATCCACTCCTCCATCTGTGGGATCACACATTGTTGTTCCATCTGTAGTTTCATTTAGAGTACCAGCAAATCCTCCTAAGCCACCTCCAATGGCCACTCCAAGGAATCAACCCTTTGTTGCTTTTAATGGAGGGAGCCCATTGAATTTGGCACAGCACAATGACATTCCAATGGTAGCTTTGAAAAGTCTGCCAATTTTCACAAGAGAAGATCAAACTACCCCGATTGAACACATGAGAGATGTGGCTTCATTATGTGGAGTCCATCACATAACCCAAGAGGATGTTGTAGTGAGATTACTAGTTGCTTCACTAAAAGGAAGAGTTGTACAATGGTATAGGAGCCTACTAGTTAATTCAATTGCAACATGGGATGAATTTGGAGATAAGTTGCATAAACAATTTCAAGACAGGTCTGACAACTTGTCTCTATTGGAACAATTGACTACAGTCAAGAGGGCTCCACAAGAGCAAATGAATGACTTCAACTTCAGATTTCAAAGAACTTGGGATAGAATCCCTACAATGGTGAGGCCACCTCTAAAATACACATTTTTATAGTTTTTGAGGGCTTTGAACAATGATATAGCTGTCATGATATAGTCAATGGGAGGAGTGTCTTTGCCAGATGCTTTCAAAATAGCAATCAGAGCTGAGAACAACTTAATACAAGCTGGTAAACTCACTCCTAGGCCTCCAATGCCTATATTTCCAGAAATACATGTAAACATTCCTTTGCAAATACCTCCTTTCACACCTCTACCAGCTGTACCAATGCTGCCAGCTATTGTTCCAGTTATTGTAACATAAGAAAATGCTACTTCTAGTTCTCCAAATGAGTTGCAGGAAATCAAAAGTCTATTGCAGTCTTTTGGTAACAAGCTTGTAAGCTTAGAGAAGAAGCAATCATATAGTAGGCCTTATCAGCAGCAGAATCTAGGCCAGCAACAAAGATATCAAGGTAATAGACAACAGTATCAAGGAAATTACCAAGGCTCAAGACAAAATGTTGCTACAAGACCTTTTCAAGCCTACAATCCAGTCCCAATTAGTGTTGTTAAAGAGCTGGTTCCTATTCAAAACAATCTGGCTGCTGATTATGAGTGGTGTTATCCATATAATCAGCCACATAATCAAGCTACATGCTCTAATGGCATCATCAATCAAGCTCTTATGGTGCAAAATGTTGTAGGTGCGCAAGATTTGCCTAAGGAGAGGTATCCACAATAGCAGGATCAGCCTAGAGATGATTCAACTCTCCTGAATTGGAAAATAGAAGAATTATGTGGAGTGAACCAGGATGACACATCTGTTGCTGCTAATACTAGAGCCAAGAAGAGGACTTTCGAGATTGAACAAGCAACAAATAAGAATAAGGGAGTTGTTGGTCCATCAAATCAGTAAGTACCACACACTTTGTAGCAAGGTTATGACACTAGTAAGGAGCAACCTTTATGTGCTTCATCCACAAGTCAAGTGCAACCTGACCATGCTGTTATAAAGATGTAGCCAAAGGTAAATATATCTACACCTTTCAACATTGTTAAAAGTATGGAAAAGATGAATTTTTCAATTTCGATGTGGGACTTTTAGCAATCCCTGGTTAAATCAATTTGTTACAGTCAGCCTTATCAAATCCAGTTAGTGTGAATCCTCCAAATGAAGTCTCTTTAGGCCAAACAAAGTTAGTTTTAACCAATGCACCTTTGGATTGTACCACACAACAAAGTAATAGTGTCAAGCCCCCTCCTTTCTATGTTTCCTTAATATTGGGGAATAAATTGGTACACAATTGCATGGTTGATAGTGGGGCTAGCAATTCGGTGATGCCAAAAAATATTGCAGACCAGCTAGGTTTACAATACCAGCCATTAGAAAAAGGAGTACTTCAATTGGATGGGACAGCAGTAAACACTATAGGTGTTATTAAAAATCTAAATCTCACACTACATGCCTATCCCAATTTTTCAATCCCACAAGATGTGTTGGTCATAGATTTACCTCCATATTTTTCTTTATGCCTATCTAGAGACTTCACGGCTAAAATTGGAGGGTATTTATCTTCAGATTGGTCCCATATGCTTTTTAGGACTAGGTATGGTACTAAGGTAACTATAACTTCTTAGTCCCTTTCCAAGGATCACATCAAACCTTATGTGCCATCTGCTATAAATGTTAACTCTATTGTTTTAGAGGATACTGAACTTGCTACAACACAAGAGTTACAAGCTGAGAGTGTACCTGAGGTACTCCTGAATGAATGGGCAGTTGAGAATGTGGTCGACAATATGAATGAGCTTATTCAGGATGTTGTTCTGGGCAACTATGTGTTGCATGAAGCTGGGACATAAATGCCCAATCTCGAGAAAAGTGCAGAAAGTTAGTTTGAGCAGCAAAATAAATTATGGGAGATGTATTTTGATGGATCTAGAAGCAAAAATGGCACTAGAGGAGGTGCAATGCTTGTATCTTTGTGGGGTGATAAGAATTATTCTACTTTCCGTTTTGCTTTCACATGCTCTAATAACACTGCTGAATATGAAGGCCTTGTTCAATTCCTTCAGTGGGCGAGGAAGAGAGGAATAGCTTGCTTGAAGGTATATGGGGACAATGAGTTAATTGTCAATCAAATAAGAGGCCTGAATCTTGCAAAAAATGACACACTAAAGTCTTATAGGAACAGAGTGTGGAACATTCTTGAGGATTTTGATGCCTTTAACTTAGTGTTTATTCCAAGGAATCAAAACAAGCATGTTGATAGGCTTGCAGCCATTGGGGCACAATTTGATATTCCAGGTGACATTAGAAAAGAGAAAGTGCAGTAGTATGTAAAGGTTGTGGTCAGACCGTCAATTCCTGATAACAACATTCACTGGCAAGTCTTTGACAGTGATGAGGAGATCCTTTCTTTCTTGCTCGAAGAAGATCAGTTCTCCATGGTGAATCAAGCAAAACTTAAGCAATAATATGATGATCAAGTCATATAGCTGAGGAAAAATAAGTTACCCAAAAGTCTTGTCACCTTAGATTCTATTTTCAGTACTGATGATTAGCTTAAAAAGCATAAAGCTAGCTCGCAAATCAAAGAAAATCATTATGAGAAACTAGAGATTTTCAAAGGTAAGCTCCTTAAGATAGGGAAAAATTGTTCACAAGAAGATAAACAAGCTTTTGTTGCTTTATGCCAAGGATTTCATGATGTATTTTCTTGGGAATATTCAGATTTGAAAGGTTTTGATCCCCATATTACTCAGCACACAATTGAGTTAGAGCCTAATGCTACACCAGTAAGGCAGAAACAAAGGCCCTTGAATCCCAACCTTGATCCCTTAATGATTAAAGAGCTGACCAAATTAGTTGAGGGGGGTATTGTCTTTCCTATTAAGCATACTTCATGGGTTTCTAACCTTGTACCAGTTAGGAAGAAAAATGGTGAGATAAGACTTTGTGTAGACTTCAGGGATCTCAACCGAGCATCTTTAAAAGACCACTACCCGCTACCCTCCATGGAAAAAATATTGCAAGTAGTTGTTGGTTTTGAGAGATTTTCCTTGTTAGATAGTTTTTCGGGCTATAATCAAGTGTTGGTTAAAGAGGAAGATCAGTTCAAAACTTCTTTGACAACTAAGTGGGGCACCATGGCATACAAAAGGATGCCTTTTGGTTTATCTAATGCTAGCCCTACATTTCAGAGGGCCATGGACATGGCATTTCAAAGCTTGATCAACAAGATTATGTTGATTTATCTAGATGACATTACAGTTTATTCCAAGAGAGCTGATGAACATTTGTCACACCTCAAGCAAGTTTTTGAAAAGTGTAGAGAATATGGGATATCCCTCAATCATACAAAAAGTATTTTTGCAGTTCATGAAGGTAAGCTTTTAGGCCATATAGTATCAAAATATGCAGTTGCCATTGATTTTGAAAGAGTTAGAGCTATATTGGAGCTACCATTACCTAGTCACAAGAAGGGTCTGCAAAGCTTTTTGGAGCGAATCAACTTTCTGAGAAGATTCATCCCAGATGTTGCAAACCTGTTACAACCTTTGACAACTATGTTAAAGAAGAATGCAGTTTTCAGTTGGACTGGAGAAGCAAAATGCAGTTTTGAAGAAATCAGGGAGGCATTAGCATCTGCTCCAACATTGGTAAATCCAGATTTCTCTAAAGTCTTCTTTTTATATGCTTTTGGTAGTAGTAGTTCAATCTCTGCTATGTTGGTTCAAAAGAATAGGGATAATCTAGAGCAGCCCATCGCTTTCTTCAGTCAAGTACTTGTTGATTATGAAGAGAAGTATACATTTGTTAAGAAGCATGTTCTCCCTGTGATTAGAAGTTTGAAGAAGTTTAAGCCTCTAGTTTCAAACAATAAGATTCATATTCTGGTAGCACACTCAAGTGTGAAGGAGTTTCTATTAAACAAAGATTTGAATGAAAAAGGAGTAGGGTGGCTCACCAAGGTCATGGAGTATGATGTAGATATTAAGATCACCAAACTGGTTAGAGGTAAAGGTCTTTGTGAGCAGCTTACTACAGGGTCAAGCAATAAAACTAAATTAGAGAAGGATGATGTGCTTACTAATACAAATGAGCTTCAGAATGCTCAAAATGATGTGCCTATGGGGATAACTAATTGGGTTCAAGATATGACCCATTTTTTATAGACTGGTGAGTGTCCATATGGTTTGAACAGAGCTAAAAGAAGATACTTTAGACTACAGTCCATACCCTATGTGTTGGTAAATAATGTTCTTTTTAAAAATGATCTAAATGGTGTTCTATTAAGATGTATTCACAGTGATCAGATTGAAAGGGTACTTCATGAGTTTCATGATGGAGCTGTAGGAGGTCACTTTTCCCCAAGAACTACTACTTGGAAAGTCATGAGAGCTGGTTACTACTAGCCTAGCTTGTTGAAAGAGGCATATGCCTGGTCAAGAAAGTGTATCAAATGTGCTCTATTTGCAGGAAAGGAAAAGTTGCCTGCTATGCCTCTACATCCAATTCAAGTGGAGCAACCCTTCATGAGATGAGGTATTGATTTCATTGGGCTAATAAATCCACCTTCCAATGCTGGTCACAAGTGGGTACTTACAGCCACTAACTATTTTACAAGGTGGACAGAAGCAGTTGCATTGAAAGAAGCAAAATAATCTTCAGTTTTGAACTTCTATGAAGATATAGTCACTAGATTTGGAGTTCCTGACTCTATCATATCTAATAATGCTCTGGAATTTGTAGGTCTAAGAGTAATTGATTGGGTTGTTAAATAGGGCATTCATTTGAATACATCCTCAAATCATTACACTTAGGGTAATGGCTTAACTGAAAGCACAAATAAGAATCTCATCAGGTTTATCAAGAGAACAATGGAGGATAATCAAAAAACTTGACACATCAAACTAAAGTATACAGTGTGGGCAGACAGGGTGACTCCTAAGAGTTCTATTGCTAACTCACCATACATGTTAGTCTATGGTAGAGAGACAAGATTACCTTTGTCTGTAGAGCTTCCAGCTCTTGATATTGTTTGCTAGTTGGAGATGTTTGAGGAACAGGACCCCATGTTTGTGAGGTATGTAGAGCTCATGGATCTCGAAGAATCAAGGGACAGAGCAATGGAAGCTTTGGAGTATCATCAGCTCCAAACAAAAAGAACATTTGACAAGAAGGCTACAGAAAAAGTTTTCAAGGTGGGAGATCTCGTGCTAAAATGGGATGTTTTGAAAAGTAAGTCAAGCCATCACACCAATTTTGACAACATGTGGACAGGTCCATTCCTTATCAGAGACTATAAGGAGCACAATGCTTATTAGTTGGCTACAACAGAAGGGGAAGTGCTCCCTATCCCAGTCAATGGGATACATCTTAAGCTCTGTTTTCAAGTCTGATGGGGTTCCTCTTTTGTATATATTAGTTTAGGTTTATGTTTTCAATAAATTCTTTTGCGCTTCAAGTTAATTATTTTTATTTCCTGGGTGCTGTGATGGCATAGTTTTTCTCTTTCATTTTCCCCTATTTTGTTTTCTCTTCTGGCAACCTGTTGTGTCCTATGGATCTCAAGTGAGTTGCGACCATTTGCAAAACTGATATTTTTTATTTTTTTTCTAATCCTCCTAATGACTCCATGCCCAATGGATAAGCCTAGACTATTGGTCTTCATGTTTAGCAGGAAAACATCTAGCAAAGTTCACTAGAAATGTTACCTAATTTTCACCCTTAGGCTCAATCAGGCAAGGAAAATTGTGTTTAATAGGTTCAAGAAGGCCAAATGGAGCATTCGGCCTAGGGAAAAAGTTATGAATCTGATGCTAGGTCATAGGGAACTCAGTAAAGAAGCCTGCCTTGTTCAGGTTCGGCATGAAAATATTCTAAGGAGAGAGTCGCCAAGACCTCAGGAATGTCATGGTGAGTGGGAATCACCTACAGGTCCCTATCAGAAAGACATCGATCATCGTCCCGACAACAAAAGGATATTCATTTCGGCGGATGTTCTTTTCTTCGGAGGAAAGTCTTGGTGAATGTATTGGGTCTCGCCGACAAAGAAAAGTAGGATCCCTTCGGCGTATGTAAGTAGGCTTCGGGATAACCTATAGCACTCGGTGAAAGGTCCCAGTGATGTGAGAAGGTCACGCCGATTGCATTCGTTCGGGGTAACAAAGAGTCTCGAAGAGAAGTCTTAGCAAGGATGGAATGTCTCGTCGATAGTGTTGTTGTCCTCGGTATAACTCTTGGCAATAGATGGACACTTCGGGGTAAGTCTTTGAGCTCGCTAGGAGGTGTTGGTGCCCTTGGTGTAATGTCTCACCAAAGAAAGGAGGTCTCCCCAACATATTTTCCCTCGGTGTAACATCTTGCCATTGGGGTGATGTCTGGCCGACATGGTGATGTCTCAGCGAATGAAGGCTCTCGGCAGAGGTAAATGAAGTCACCATGAAGTCTTGATGAAAGCAGGAGGTCTTGCCAAAGGATAAAGGGAGCCTTCGATGTAACAAAAGGGTCACTAAAAAGTCTCGCCAACTGAAGGAAGTCTTGGCGAAAGGATATGTCAGTGGGGAGACAAGGGGGAGTTCGGCAAGAGGTCTCACCGACCGTTAGTGACTACCCCGAAAGGAAAGGAGAGCACCGTAAAAATAAGACGGTCTCACCAAAAGCAAGCTAAGCTCACCAAGAGTTGAAGACTTCACCCTAAGGTCTCACCAAGATGGTGATGTCTCCCCGACCGAAGAGAAAATAGCTCATCGTTGAAAGATAAGGAGTCCGGTGAGAGGTCTAGCCGATAGGCCAATTTCTCACCGACTGAAAAGGAGCTTGCCATGAGTTGAAGCCATCAGGATGAGGTCTTGCCAACCTAGTAAGGTCTCATTGAAAAACGAAGGAGCTTGAGCCTAGAGGAGAAAAGTGAGATCAGGGTAAATGAAATGAGCTCACCATGAGCTCTCACCGACTGTTCCATGATATGTCGATAGCTACAGAGACACATAATCACATCGGTGGGACACTTCCAGTGTCTCGCCGAGATGCGATTCTGATCAAAGGAGTTTTTGACTGCCCGAAGAGTCTACGTGGAGTTTACTCAACAAATTAGAGAAAGCCAAAGCAAGCTGTGGTAGTGAAACCAAGTGCTAGGAGAAGGTAATTAACAGAAGGAAAAGCAACATGAGCTCAGGAGTATTCAAAGCAACTTGACTAAGGGGAATTCAAAGAGGGACACGATACCAGGAAGTGAATGAGGTGGTTGTAGAAAGATCAAGAAGGTTTCCTTTGAAGGAAACCTTTCTTCACCGACATAGGCAACATGGACACGCAGGGTGCAACATTAAATTCAATAAAAATATCTAAGAAAGATCTATCTCGAGGCCTAATATTTTTTGTAAGCCCTAAGGGGCTGACTCAGTTTGATATATAAGGCATTTTTTTCATTTTTGTAAATAGTTCTGATTATACACTCTGAAGAGTTAGTGATTTCTATCAATCCTTTCTCGACTAAATGTCTGTTTTTGTAACTCAATTGAAATCTAGAATATAACACAAAGTTTACCTAGGAAGCTACTATTAATGTTTGTATTACTCTCATTTATGTATTTTAGACTATGCAAGTTCTTAGTTGTGTTTTTTCTAAAATCTGTATTCATACCTAAGGTTGTGAAATTCATCTTTCCTTCTTGAGATATGTATGTAGATCAAACCTATCAAGAGTGATGCATAAGTCCAATGGGGTTATGTTGAGTAAGTAAAACAGCTACAGTCTAGTTTCCCAAGTGTATGTTCATCTTGCTTCATTTCATGATTTCCTATCAATTCGGTGTATCACCTTAGGATTTAATCTTTATTCTGCTTTCTCCTTCTCCCTTTCCCTTACAAGATCATTAGTTTAGGTGATAACACATAGGAAGTCGACCTTCTCCGGAGGTTGACCTCTACTCACAAGAAACCCACATGTTTGGAGGTCTTCCAATGTTACACTGAGGTGTTGAACATCAGGTTCAACAAGGGTGCAATTTCAGGTGATAACAATTTCATTTCAAGGTTTGATTACCAAAATAGGGTTTGACCAAGGAAAACCCCTATTCACTAACAAAACAACATTTTCCCCTCTCTTTAGTGTGTGATTTGTAGGTCTAAGTTGAAGACACATTAAAGAGCAAGTTTGGAGAAAATTGTCAAAGTTGTCACCTTGCATTGGAGATCATTAGAAGACATCTACAGGTTGCAAATCAGAGTTTCAGATCCAAAATAAGATGGAAAGGACAGAGCATACATTGAAGAGAAGAATCATAATTTGAATTTCCAGAAAACCCTAACTAGACTGACACACCACTTCTGGTGTATGAGTCCCAATATAGGAAAATTTCTAGATTTTTGTAGATCTAGAATCTATACTGCCATAAACTTATTCCTACCCAGAAACCCTAATCTGGGACTAAATCACCCATTCTAGTGTATGATTCCTAGTTATCTTTAAAATTAGTGTTTTCAACATTTCAGAGCTTCATCCAGTCCTCTTCAAATTTCTAGGTGCACACCTTTTATCTCTCAATTTTTTATTATATTTTATATACTTTAGATTGAGATCTCTAGGGTTTCCCTTCAATGAAATGATTGTGAAATGTGTTGTTCTATGTCCTGGACCATAAAGAAATACATTTTCAATTGTTTCATTTTGGTGAACCTACATTTAAAACATCATAATTCTGATTTGGAGTGCATCATCATCCTAGATCTTGCTTGCATTAACTTTGCATTGCATTTTGCATTAGTTAATTGGAATTCTAGGGTTTCTAAATCTTGCATTAGTGAAAGTGCATATAGGTGGAATTTTAGTATCTTGCATCATTGAAAATCATCTAAAATTTATATTTGCACTTATTTTATAGATCATATAAAATAAAAAGCATAAAAATCACTTAATTTTATTTGAAATTGTGAGAAAAACCCTCACTGGGGCTCATATGCCCCTCTAGGCGATTTAGTCCCAGTGTAGATTTTTAATTTCATTTTCTAGAATTCAAAACTCTATTTTTGTGCTCCTATTTGTTGTTGATAATTTTTAGTTTCAGTTTCCAAAGTTTCTATTTCATTGCATTTAGCTTAATTTCATTTAAATTGCATTTGCATTCACTATGCATTTAGTATCCCTTGCATGAGAATTTCTACTTGGTGTCCTATTGCTAATACTATAGTGAGAAAGTTTGAGACTCATGTCATCCCACAATAGCACAATCATCATGGATCTTGGGTTGTCTAGCTCTTTCACTCCTAGTATTGACACTAGTTCACTAGGTATGGAGCATACCCTTAATAATTATTTTCCTTCAAGTAGTGTAATGCATGTTGAAAAGACGGTTGCTACTATTTCGCAAGAAAATATAATCCAAATTCATGAAGACTTAAAAAACCTACAAAATAAAATAAGTACTGAGAACATTTCAAGTACTACAATCCCTACCATAGATAACATTCATTGCATGCTTGAAAGCAAAGACAGACTTGACCTTGTGTGTAACATAGTTCAAATATTTGGAAAACATCTTACCTCAACTAGTAGTTGTCCTTTACCCTTCAACAATGTTACAAGCCAAGAAGGAATTCAAATTCCTCCTCCCACAACAATTGCCTCTATTCCTACCTATACCAACCCTCAAATTATAACAACAATGCAATCGACTAGTAATGTGATTCCTGTTGGACTCAAGGGAACACTAAGAGGGGGGGGTGAATTAGTGTTCAACAATATCTTCAATTTCATTCTAGATGTTAAACCATTTACAACATTTTGACAAATGTAAAGATACAAGCACATGAAGGAAAGAATCAAAACACCATAACACCAATTTTCTTACATGGAAACCCTATTAGGCGAAAAACCACGGTGGGGGTTAATCCACAATTTATACTCTATTAAAAGTATGAGGAAAAAGGAATGCACATGCATTCAGGCACACTACCTAGAGCTCACTACTCAAAAGAAGAAAGAATCACTGCCTTACAAGGAATTTGGTTTACAAAAAAAAGTTGAACTGAGAAGATAGCATCTGCAAATGCCTGATTATAGTTCTAGTTAGGCTCATTGATCAGATTCTGGACCTTCTGTCTGATTTTGCACTTCTCTCTACTCTACCCTAGTTCGCTTCACAAAAATCCTCTTTTGCACAAATAAAATTTGCTCAACTGATCTTCTGATATTCGTATACACAACAACACATGTCGAACACACACATCCATACCTAAAAAATGAATTACCTAAACTCATATATAAATCCATTATCAAAGATTTAGTCGCTTTTGTTGGATCTCAATTGTGTTTATGGTTTGTCCTTGATGACAAAATCTCTTTTAGTTGGTTTCCTTGTCAGGATGGTTCTTTTTGCATATCACAGGTATTGGTTGTTTCTCATTTGGGCTTACACATATCGGCATGAGTATGGCAGGGTCTCCCCGATCTACTTTGAAATGTCTGTGTTGCCTATCGGCAAGACATTTCTAATGTCATGTCGATTGGATTTAACATATAGGCTACTTTCGGCGTGACATTCCCATTGTCTTGGCGACAGTGAAAAGTCTATTGGCATGAGGTTTTTTCACCGCTGAGAGGTCTTACCAAATGAGTCGAGTCTCACCAACTTATACATGAAGTGGTGCATCGGCATAAGTAATCCCTATCGGCATTTTGTTTCATCGAGCGCTTTGTGTCTTGGCGACCGGCACAAGAAAGTTCATATCGGCAAGAGTTGCGGCATCGATATAATGTCTTAGCGCAATTGGTATGTCACACTGACCTTCATTGAAAGATCATATCGGAAAGATTTATTTGATGTCACAGTGATCGGGATCCATCTCTAGGCATCTATCGGTGTGACATTCTCTTGTGTTTTAGTGACAGAAAAGGATTATATCGGCATAAGTTATACCATCGGTATGTGGTCACAGAGAAATTGCTTTGTCTCACGGATCGGAGGTTGAATGGGAACATATCGGCAAGATTTTAAGGCTTTGTTGAAGGGTCATAGCGAAAAGGGTGATGTCTCCCCGAATAATGCATGTGGAAGTCTTTCGGCAGGAGTGTTGTATTCGGTATGTTATCTCACCGACTGTGTACTGAAAGGTCATATCGGCAAAGGTTTTTCTTCGGTATAATGTCATAGCGAACCCATCAAGTCTTGGCGACTAATTCTATGAAGTGCTTTCGGTGAGAGATTGGTATTGTCTTAGCGACTTAGAGTGGATAAAGTTTTTCGATATGACATAGTGTGCTCTCATAGAGGTCTCCCCAACATTGATATGTCTTGGTGATACATAAAACAAAAGGAACATTTCGGTATGACTCATGTGCTCAAAGAAAGGTCTTGGGGAGTTTGAATTCTTATACTGATCAACAACATAAAGGCATACATCTCGGTAAGAGCTAGGGCTTTCGGCATGAGGTCTCAGCAAGTGACCTCCGGTCTTGCCGATGGAACACAAAAGGTCTTTGTCGGCATAGGAACAATCTTGTCTCAGTGACATAGAAGATGGTTGGTGACTTTCGGTATGACTCAAGCATTCTACGAGAGGTCTCCTCGATGACGGTATGCTATAGTGACACTCATAAGATAGAAGGATGCATCGGCGAGAGAACCTTTATGTTACAGTGACTTACAAGGGATGAAGTCTTTCGGTGAAACTCAATGTAGTCTGCGAGAGGTCTTCCCAACTCTGATTGGTCTTGGCAAAAGTGATAACTAAGGGAAATGACTAGTAATTTAATTGCATTCGGCAAGACAATCTGGATGTCTCAGCAAACAGGAATAATCATGTGGTCCTTTGGTGAAACGTGGGGCAATCTATATAGCATCTTCCCAACTATATATTGTCTTAGCGAAGGAAAATATTGGGCATGTCTCGGTGAGAAAGACTGTTGTGTCTCAATGGCTGAAACAGATATAACAGAAATGTGATCTCGGGGAAACATAAAAGCTCTTTGATATGGATTCTCCCCGATGGCAGAAGGTCATGGCGACACATAGGGACCAAAGGAATGATCAACGTTATAATTTCCTTCAGCATACTTGTCTGGATGACTTAGCAAATGTTTTAAAAACTCTATCTCTGTGGCCGACATGTGATTTTCTAAGTATAGTTGCATGGCAACATTTTTGTTGGCATCAAATCTCAGAACCGTTACATGGAAAAATATTCATTGAGATTTTTTTTGAGCAGTTACGTTTTTGAAATAATGGATGATTTGCAGTTCTTTGGATAAGTGTTACTATTGATTTTTACCATCATCTACAGTTTGTCATTATTCAGCTTCATATTCAAAAATTGGGAAGAGAATTTCAGAATTTGGTGAAATACGCTTTTTGAAGATTTCTTCGTAACTGACATACTTGAAATGTATATATATAAACCAATGTTGAAAACAAAAAAGTGCTGATGGCCAGTAATTCTAAGAGATAGTTATTTTGGCCATATCAAGAGATGTATTGAAATACTCTATTTTAAAATCTGAAAAATAGAGAGTTATGAGCTTACTAGAAAATAGAGAGATCATGTGATATTATTATTGTAATTTTGAAATCTGAGTAAGGGGTTGGTGCTCCTTGAGATTGGTGTCTCTAAATGAGGGGTTGGTGCTCCTTGAGTTGGTGCTCAAAAATTAGCCTATAAGGCATTGTTAACAGTGGCTTAAAAGATTAAGCCAGTAAGGCAGTTTAGGAGTGGTTTTTATACCCCAGGAGGGTTTTCCACTCGGTAAAATCTTTTATCTCTTTGTTCATCTATATGCTCTCTACTTTTCTATGTTATTGTTTCAGTTCACTGTTGGGATTATTACTATTCTCAATTTTGTTTATGAATGATTACATTCAACTTATGATTGCATTAATCAGAGTAATATTGAGAAAAAATCTGAGCCATGTTTTGGCAAATGCAAGATATGTCACTCAAATCATATTTTCATAAATTTTCTAATAGACTGAGTTAATGTTGTCATATCTTTGTGCTTTCAAAAGTGATTACTCTACTGTATTGTTGAAAGAAAAGGAAATCAGAATGAAAAATCTTGGTCGAAGTTGAAAAAGTGTTGACACTGATTCACCCCCCTCTGAGTGTCTGTCCATAACTCCAACAATTGGTATCAAAGCCTAGGGTTCTCTGATAGGTCTAAACCACCTAGTATTGTTTCTGGTTTCTTGGAGTACTTTGGTTAATATGGGAAAGAACAAAAGGAATAAGGGAAAAATATGTTCTCAGCAAAATGCTATTCATCATGTTCAACCTGAATCTAGTATAAGGAATAACGAGGAAGAGTTCATAAACAGTAGCTCTAAAATGGTAGAGTATCCTAGATCTGGAACTCGTCAGTTTGAAGAAACAAACTTTATTATATGGAAACATACTTACTTTCTTTAGGATCTGAAGTGCGGGCAGCAGTTGAAAAGGGTTGTACTACATCTGCAACATCTCCTTCCACTCTTGAGGAGAAGAAAGCACTTGAATTCAATACTAGAGCTATAAATTCTATTTTTAATAACTTGCCAAATAAACTCATTACAAAATTCATTCATTTCACTAGTGCTAAGGAAGTTTGGGACAAGTTAACTGA
Organism: Sequoia sempervirens; assembly: GCA_007258455.2. Taxonomy (NCBI): domain Eukaryota; kingdom Viridiplantae; phylum Streptophyta; class Pinopsida; order Cupressales; family Cupressaceae; genus Sequoia; species Sequoia sempervirens. Next base: position 264,916,712 of record VDFB02105785.1, read on the forward strand.
AATGAATCAGAATAGTAAGTTACAAGAGGAGATATCTTTGGATACTGAAATAAGTTGTGAAACATCAGAAAGTGAAGAAGGTGTAAACCTTCATAGTTATGAAAAGAAGTCCAAGGAGATCATAAATGAATATTTAAATGATCAAGAAACTTGTGTAAAAGTAGATGAATCTTTGGGTGAAGTTAACTCTAAACAGGAATATGATGAACCAAAAAGTGAGGTTGATTTGGAAGGTGAACTTCTATGTGCCTTAGATACTATTAAGCAGCTTAGAAAAGAAAACCAGTTTTTAACAAGATAGCTTCAACAAAAAGAGTGTTTGGAAGTCAAGTTAAAAGACAAGGATGAGTTGTGTAATAAACTAGAAAATGAGATTGATTCTTTAAAGAAATATTCAAATAATGATTCCTTGTTAAAAGAACTAACTCTTAAGGATGATATGATTATAAGTTAGAAAATTGAAATTGAAGAATATAAGAGGATTGCAAACGTTGTGAGTTCTGATTTGGAGATTAAAAAGATTGTTTTTCTAAAACTTGAAGAAGAAGTAGTTGCTTTAAGAAAAGAGCTTGAAAGTTTCAATGGTCAATCTGGTAAAATTCACAAATTTGATCATAGTACTAATATATTGAATGAGATGTTGAGTAGGAAAAAGCATTCTAAAGATCCTACAGGAGTGGGATATGAGTTTGGACAAAGCTCTGTAGACAAATCTAAACATGAAACAATGTTTACTACTTCAGATGGAAAGAAGTTTATAGCCAAGCAAACACCAAGAATGAAAGTTGATCTTGGTTACAGTATTGTTGCATCAAAGGATAACATTGACACTAGAAGACAATCTAAAGATATTCATAGAGAAAGGAAAAATGTCTTCAGATCTTCACATCCTTGGCATGATCACTTATTCAGGTATAATCATTCTTTCCAAGGATATTTTTATGTTTGTAATGACTATGGTCATAAGGAAATTGATTGCATAAGATGTTTAAATAAGAATCATTCTAATGTCCCTAGAAATGAGGATGTGGTGTGTTACAACTGTAACAATTTTGGTCACTTGAGAAGAGACTGTAGGATAAATACAAGTGATAATAATGTAGGGAACAATGCTAGAAATGTCTATAGGAATTCTACTATTTCTCAGAACAATCACAAAGTCATTTGTTTTAGATGTAATAACATTGGACATAAAGTACAACAATGCAGATTCAATGGAAAGACAAGTACTTTATGCAAACAAGTGAAAAAGTATTCACCGGAGTGGAGAAGAAAGAGTAATCAAGATGACAAGAAGAGCAATAAAGATGCCTCTGAGAAAACTCCTTGTGCACTCCTTGCACAAGTGTTTCCTTCTAGATCTTGAGAAGATGCAAAGACTCAGGGGGAGTCTATTATGTGGTTGACAGTTTTCAGAAGTTTTTGGAATGACAGTGCACTTTGTTCTTACATGAACTTTTTGGATATTTGGGTTTTGGAAATAATGGTATGTCCTTATGCCATCTTTGAGCATTGTGGAGACATATAGATGAGTTCCTCAATATTTCCTGAGTATCAAATGTTATGAGTTATTTATGTGATGATATTATTCGGCATTGCATGAAGAAGTTGAGTTAAGATTGTGTGCTGAATGAAGATAGTTACAATGTCTTTTGCAAGTTTTTATGAAGGAATTGAGTGTTTTGGTCTTCTGAGTATGGTACAGTGATCTAAGTAGGTTGCTACAGTAGTCTTGAGAACTGTGTATGTTCATGGGATATGCTCTGATGTTTGTGTTTCGATGAAGGAAGGTGACTTGTAGTATTAACCTCATCATGTATGGCTGGGACTTATTTTTGAACTTTGAAATTGAGTGATGTGTGTGAAAGTGAGTGAAAGTTATATATATGAAAGCTGCTTGAATTCATGTTTTGATAGAAACAAAAGGAGATAACTTTGGTGTGCTACCTTGAAGATAGATTATCTGCATGATGTTATTAAGTTTCTAATTTCGAAGTGGGAGTTATAGCATGGGTTGTTACTACTAATTTCTCTGATAAATTATGTGCATTTGAAGTGAGTGAAGTTGTGTTGTTACAGTATGATGCTCTATCTTACATTGGTTATGTGAAGTTATTCAATATTTCTACTGCACTATTGCTCTATTTGCAGTCGTTTCTCATGGTATTTTGGTTGGCTTCTCAGTTGTGTTATGGAAATGCACATCTTCTTCTATTCTTTTCCTTGAGGCAAAAAGGGAGAGATTCATTTGTGTTTTTCCATCAAGGACAAAGGGGGAGTTTGTTGGATCTCAGTTGTGCTTATGGTTTGTTCTTAATGACAAAATCTCTTTCAGTTAGTTTCCTTGTTAGGATGGTTCTTTTTGCATATCACAGGTATTGGTTATTTCTCATTTGGGCTTACACATATCAGCATGAGTATGGTATGGTCTCCCCAATCCACTTTGAAATGTTTGTGTTGCCTATCGGCAAGACATTTCTGATGTCATGTTGATTGAATTTAACATATAGGCTACTTTTGGCGTGACATTCCTATTGTCTTGGCAATATTGAAAAGTCTATCGGCATGAGGTTTGTTCACTGCTGAGAGGTCTTACCAAATGAGTCGGGTCTCACTGACTTATACATGAAGTGGTGCATCGACGTAAGTAATCCCTATTAGCATGTTGTTTCATCGAGCACTTTGTGTCTTGGTGACCAGCACAAGAAAGTTCATATCGGAAAGAGTTTCCGCATCGATATGATGTCTTAGCACAATTGGTATGTCACATCGACCTCTGTTGAAAGATCATATCAGCAAGACTTATTTGATGTCACAGCGATTGGGATCCATCTCCAGGCATCTATCGATGTGACATTCTCTTGTGTTTCGGTGATAGAAAAGGATTATATCGGCATAAGTTATACTATCGGTATGTGGTCACAGCGAAATTGCTTTGTCTCACCAATCAGAGGTTGAATGGGAACATATCGGCAAGAGTTTAAGGCTTCGGTGAAGGGTCATAGTGAAAAGAGTGATGTCTCCCTGACTAATGCATGTGGAAGTCTTTCGGAAGGAGTGTTGAATTTGATATGTGGTCTCACCGAAGACATATTGTCTCACCAACCATGCACTGAAAGGTCTTATTGGCAAAGGTTTTGCTTCAGTGTAATGTCATAATGAACCCGTCAAGTCTTGGTGACTAAGTCTATGAAGTGCTTTTGGTGAGAGATTGGTATTGTCTCAGCGACTCAGAGTGGATAAAGTTTTTCGGTATGACATAGTGTGCTCTCCGAGAGGTCTCCCCGAAATTGATATGTCTTGGCAATACATAAAACAAAAGGAACATTTTGGTATGACTCATGTGCTTGAAGAAAGGTCTTGGTGAGTTTGAATTCTTATACCGACCGACAACATAAAGGCATACATCTCGATAAGAGCTAGGGTTTTCGGCGTGAGGTCTCGACGAGTGACCTTCGGTCTCACTGATGGAACAAAAAAGGTCTTTGTCAGCATAGGAACAGTCTTGTCTCAGCGACACAGAAGATTGTTGGTGACTTTCAGTATGACTCAAGCATTCTACGAGAGGTCTCCCCGATGACGGTATGCTATAGCTACACTCATAAGATAGAAGGATGCATCGGCAAGAGAACCATTATGTTACAGTGACTTACAAGGGATAAAGTCTTTCGGTGAAACTCAATGTAGTCTGTGGGAGGTCTTCCCGACTCTTATGGGTCTTGGTGAAAGTGATAACTAAGGGGAATGACTGGAAATTTAATTGCCTTCGACAGGACGATCTGGATGTCTCGATGAACAGGAATAATCATGTGGTCCTTTGGTGAACCATGGGGCAATGTATATAGCATCTTCCTGACTATATATTGTCTTAGAAAAGGAAAATATTGGGCATGTCTCGGTAAGAAAGACTCTTGTGTCTCAGTAACTGAAACATATATAATAGAAATGTGATCTCAGGGAAACATAAAAGATCTTTGATATGGTTTCTCCCTGAGGGCAGAAGGTCATGTCGACGCACAGGGACCAAAGGAATGATCAACGTTATAATTGCCTTCGGCATACTTGTCTGGATGACTCAGTGAACGTTTAACAAACTCTGTCTCTGTGGCCGACATGTGATTTTCTAAGTATAGTTGCATGGCGACCATTTTTGTTGGCATCGAATCTCAAAACCGTTACATGGAAAAATATTCATTGAGTTTCTTTTTTGAGTAGTTACGTTTTTGAAATAATGGATGATTTGTAGTTGTCTGGATAAGCGTCACTATTTATTTTTACCATCATCTATAGTCTGTCATTATTCAGCTTCATATTCAAAAATCAGTAAGAGAATTTCAGAATCTGGTGAAAAACATTTTTTGAAGATTTCTTCGTAACTGACATACTTGAAATGTATATATATAAACTAGTGTTGAAAACAAAAAAGTGTTGCTGGCCAGTAATTTTGAGAGATAGTTATTTTGGCCATATCAAGAGATGTATTGAAATACTCTGTTTTCAAATCTGAAAAACAGAGTTATGAGCTTACTAGAAAACAGAGAGATCCTCTGATATTATTATTGTAATTCTCAAATATGAGTAAGGGGTTGGTGCTCCTTGAGATTGGTGTCTCTAAATGAGGGGTTGGTGCTCCTTGAGTTGGTGCTCATAAATTAGCCTATAAGGCATTGTTAACAGTGGTTTTAAAGATTAAGCCAGTAAGGCAGTATAGGAGTTGTTTTTATACCCCAGGAGGGTTTTCCACTCAACAAAAGATTTTGTCTCTTTGTTCATCTGTATGCTTTCTACTTTTCTTTGTTTTTGTTGTTTCAGTTCACTGTTGGGATTATTACTGTTCTTAATTTTGTTTATGAATGATTACATTCAACTCATGAATGCATTAATTAGAGTAATATTGAGAACAAATCTGAGCCATGTTTTGGAAAATGCAAGATATCTCACTCAAATCATATTTTCATAAGTTGTCTAATAGACTGAGTTAATGTTGTCATATCTTTGTGCTTTCAAAAGTGATTACTCTACTCTATTGTTGAAAGAAAAGGAAATCAGAATGAAAAATCTTGGTCGAAGTTGAAAAAGTGTTGACACTGATTCACCCCCCCTCTCAGTGTCTATCCATAACTCCAACAGCTTTATGTTAGCATCAGCAAAATAAAAATATTTACCAACCATCAGCTCAATCCACATTTGATCTTCAATGTGTACCCATCAAAATCAGCTAATGCATAGATGGGACCCAAAACAAAATGAACGAACACAAAAACAATTAAACAATTTCTCCTTATACATCTGTGACACGCTACATATATCAAGTTGGTCACCTTGAGTAAATAAATAGAAAAATCATCTTGTTGGATCTCCTAACTTGTACACTGATTAATGTGACACCACAAAACTTAACAATAAGATAATATAGATGTAGGTATGTGCAAGATCATCTTGGAAAAAACATGCCCTTAAGTTGCAAAAAATTCAAAAAAATCAGAGTTAGGCAACTTGACATAAAAATTTGAATAAGATATCTATATTATTTCCAAAATATGTAAGAATAGAATTTGTAGCAAATTGAATGTAGTTTCTAAACTACTAGGTTTATTTTAAAAGAAAATAATTTTTGGTGAAAATTTGAAATTTCAATGTAGTAGTACTTAAATTTGGGAAAAAATAAGTAGGTGTCTGTCTAATCACCCTAACTCAATAATAAAATGATAACATTTTTCTATAAAATTTTAGATATAAGTAGAGGACTCGTCCAGATGTGATGCATATTTTTTTGTATTTTTTTCCAAGTTAATAATTAATTATGATTTTTTTATTACAACTTTTAAAAAATATAAAAACTTTGTATGTCTGACCACCTTAACTTGGTCAAAAATTCATGAAATTCAATTTTTTTTTTTAATCCTTTAGTATACAAAGCATAGAATGTGATGCATGTTTTGGATTCAAAAAATGTGATACCGTTTGAAAGCTATAGATGTTTTTTAATCAGCCTATCAATCAGGACTTTAGTCATAATTCAAATTTAAAATGAATAATAATTATTTATTAAATTCAAAGTAAAGCATAATTTATATTGGTGGAAAGCTAAGAATCTCCTTTAAAAACCCTTTTCGTTTCATCAATTTTGGGTAAAAAAAAAGTCATTAGCCACATACCCTACAAATACCCATTATATCGCCACTTTTTGGCCCATCAAGATCCTACACATACCCATGCTTAACAACCTTTCCTGATATCTACAACTCAAAATGATAATCTGGTGAGGCATACAAATCAACATACTAACCAGATACCTTGTTCTTCATTCTCTCTTCCGACAATACTTTGTTCTTCACTCTGCCTGCTGGTATGAACAAATTTTGATCTACGAACCAAAATAATGACTTAGGTTGCCATCAATGACAACACTAGAAGCCATATGCCAAAAATCTCCCCCTTTGGCATTGATGGAAACACTTAGTGAAAAATGACTAAGTGTCGAAACCAATATGATTACTCTGTCAAAGTTCAAAATTTCAAAACACAACTCTCCCTTAGAATGACAAGGCATTTTTCACTACTCTCTCTCCCCCTTTGAAATCAATGAAAAACATATTTTTCACTGCACTCTCTCCCCTTTTCAAAATTGGATCAAAATTTGAAGAAATACAATTGTTGCTCGAGTCAAAAAAATATTTTGTAATTATCTTTCATTTTCAGAAGAAATTTCTTCCATGCTTCCATTGTAATGCTAATGATTAAGATCAAGCTGTTGTTTTCTAATGTTCGGTTGATAATCTAGATGAGAGATTCCAGAATTGTGATTTCCTCTTCTAATTTCTCTCCTTTCCTCATAACTTCAATTAACTGCTCCAACCTGCATTCAGTTAAATCCTTCACTTTCCAAAAAATGTCCACTAGGTTGTTTATGATGAAATTAAATTTTGTGTGCTCAGACTACAATTCTTGAATCCTTTTCTTGATTGCAACTTTTTGTGTGGCCAATGAAGACAATAGTTGTAGATGTTATTTGTTGTGGTTATGCATTTCCTTAACACATTCATTTGTCTTTTTAGTTTGGTAAGAGATAGCCTAAACTGCTCCTTTAAATGTGAAATTATTTCTCCCTCTTTCCTATTAGAGTAATAAGTTATTTCATTTAATTAATCTAATCATATTAGTTAATTAATTAAGTCACTTATCACTTTAGTTACTTAAGCTAAACTTAGGCACATTAATAATTAATTGTTTATTAATTATTAAGTGTGCACAATAGGGTTTCCTTTTAGGGTTATGCATACATTAATTTATAAAGCAATTCATCTCTTATATTTACTCAATTTTTGAATATTATTCATTTGCACATCTTCATGCAAATTGCTCTACATTTTCTTTTTTCTCTTGTGGAAGGCATTTTCCGGTTTGTATTACTGATCTTGGTTTCTAACATGGTATTAGAGCCTTGATTTGTAGCCCCTTATCATTTTTTTTGAGAATTTCATTGTAGAGTACGTTCGGGGTTCCTTGAGGGTTTCATGCCTTGAGCTTATTTCTAGCTATGGCTGCAAGACCTTCTTGAGGTTGTCTCTCTATCTGGGTTTTCTTGAATGGTCACTTTTAACACATGTTGGAGAAAATATGAGCTCATATTCGAGTCCAGGGATGTCAAAAAATTTAGGATCGACTTTTGTTTCACCTAAATCCGACATTTTATGCCAAAGTTATGAGGGTTTGAAGATTTGCAAGATCTAGGAGTTATAGAGCTTTTGATGCATTTTCAGGAAGATCGACCCTTGCCATCAGTTCCAGAGAGCCTGAGAGATGAAAATTGACATATAATACACCTATATTCGGCATTGGCTATTCGTGAGGAATTTTATTTTTTACCTGGCAGGTCGTACGACCCACCAGGTATAGGGTACGATTTCTCTATTTGTAGAAAAATAATTTAAAAATTATCTTCTGCATTTTTAAAATGGGCATATGCAGAGGCTTTTTTATTTTGTTGGGGTTGAATTTTTTGTGGGCTGAATTTTCAATAGAAGCTTTAATTTCCTAGTACTATTGTACCAAGTGTATAGGGGTTTGTCGGCCCATCCTGTCTGATAGTCCTTGTCGGATTTTCCACTGACCCCTACTATATTATTAGTCAACATTTATCTTTCCTAGCACTGCCCTCCACTCCACTCTCCCTCTGACATTTTTCCACCTTCGTCGGCGTTTGCAACCCCATTGACTCTTTTCTTCAGGCCCTCGGTCCTTTGGATGCTTGGGAGCTCAACCACCAATCAGTGGCGCTTGGCCAGGTCATCACCACTCCTCCGCTCCACCGCCGCCCAAAGGGGTAGCCTATTTTTTTTGCCCAGCAGTGCCTATGGTCACATGGAGGACCAAGGGCCAAGCTAAAAGGTGTTTTGTTCCCCTACTTAGCCTTTGATGTACCTAATTTTCCCCCATACAGGCCTTTTTTTCATTTTTCCATAATTTTTGATCCCAAAGGAAAAAAATATGCAAACAAGATACTGTTGGAAAGCTAATTCCAACATCGATCCAGTACTGAAGGTATTTTTTCCATATTTTTCTCTAGTTTTATTTTGCAGGCCTTTGAAGTCAAATGAAGTAGTTTTCGCTTTAGAGGGAATATATTTTTCCTCGGTTATTCATTTTTCGCAATTCAAGTGGCACCAAAAAGTAGATTCAGTCCTCTACATAGATCTGAGGTCAATTTTAATCAAGGAGGCAGATGTGAAAATTGGTTTGTGCATTCACTCTTTCTTGTTTTCATGCACTAGGTTTTCATTTTCTCTTTTATTTATGCATGTTTTGCATTCTCTCCTTTTACAATCATGGGTTATTGTAGTAAATGAACTTATATAAAGTTTCATCAGGGGGTTTCTTGCATAATAATATAATTAGAGTGTAGTTTCACTTTGATCTCATCTTCATATTGATGAAAACTCGTATGAGTTGTATCTGGATTATGTTGTTTCTTTTGGCCACATATTGCTCATAGCTTGACACATTTTGGTTTGCATTAGTTCACATCTCAGATTGAGAGCCTATGGTTAATGATCCTAAATCGCAACAAATTCACATTAGGTCACATCTTAGTTTGAGGGCCATTCATTTTATGGTTAATGTTCTAGAATCTTCATGGTACTTGCTCCTATGGATCAATTTTAGTCATAATTTGGCATTGACATCAAGATACACATAGCTTCCAAATTATTTCATCATATCTTTCCCTCTGATGGGGGGCATCATTTATTCATCTATTGTTGCTTCACATATTCTAGGGTTGTTCTAGTTTGTGAGATTTCCAGTGTTCCTTGGCATCGGATCTGCTATCGCATTATCATAATTTCGCTTGAGTCCTTCAGTGACTCTCATATAGTTTCTTGTAAACAGAGGTATATTTCCTTGCTTGCTAGATTCAATTTTCCAGTGTTACTCCTCCAGTGTTCTTCTAGTACTTCTTTGCAGCAGGTCATCTAATTGAGGGGGGGTTTTGTCCCACTGGGTTTTCTCCTCTTTCTTATTCATTGCATTTGTACATGTATACCTAATTAGGCCTTGTTGTCGAGACCCATCTTTGCTTTAATGCATCTTTTACTTAGTGTTTTAGCTACTTCCTAAGTTCATCTTAAGGGGGGGTGTTAGAGTAATAATTTATTTCACTTAATTAATATAATCACATTGGTTAATTAATTAAGTCACTGATCACTTTAGTTACTTAAGCTAAACTTAGGCACATTAATAATTAATTGTTTATTAATTATTAAGTGTGCACACTAGGGTTTCCTTTTAGGGTTATGCATACATTTCTTTTATAAATTACTTCATCTCTTGTATTTACTCAATTCCTGAATATTATTCATTTTCACATCTTCATGAAAATTGCTCTTCTTTTTCTATTTTTCTGTTGTGGAAGGCATTTTTTGGTTTTCATTTATGATCTTGGTATCTAACATTCCCTATCCTGCGACTCAGAGACCATGGCTTCCTTAATGCATTTGATCATCTCTTCAGGAAACAAATTTTGCAAACTCTCCAAACCAATGTTATTGTGCACAAGATAAGTACTCAGTGTGCTCTCGATTAGGTCTTGCTCATATGAGGGTCTCTCAGATCATATGACAACAATTTTATATATCCCATCTTTCTCCTAAACAAGTTGCAGTATCTTTACTTTGGATAAAACACCTTCTTCTTTGCTTCCTTTTTCCATTACTGCATCGTGGTCAACTAGTTATGGTTCTCCCCTTGGAGTGTACTCATCAGATTCCTCATCTGGTATGTCCACAATCTCTTGTTCTTTTCCTTCAATTTTTGGAGTCTTAAGTGCTGGGGAGTGTACTCGGTAATCTCTTGAGCTCTTTTCTTCTTCCTCTCCATCTCACCAAAAGAAGATCCAACTTCAAGTACTCTTACCGGAATGGAAATTCTAATTGCTCCAAACTTCCCTAGCAATTCCTTAAAGAAATTTTCATATTCTTGCTTACAATTTACCAAAGCATTAGAATGTTCAAAAATATGTTAGCAAACCAGTTCATTCTCTTTCCATATGACATTACTGATCTATGGAAAGTAATTCAGAAAATACATCACAAGACATATGACCAAGGTACTGAACCTGAAGGGACAATCTGCCTCCTTTGTTAGTTGCACAATTTCCATCAATTAATCTTTTAGCAATCTACATAGATCAAAATCTTCATCCTCCATTATCATTTTATGAGAGATGTAAACTGCACCTACCGAAGTTATGCCTTCCCTATTTTTGAAAAATATTTTGTATGAGATTCCATGCACAATTTACCTTGTTATCGGATCCTTGATCATCACAATTATCAAAACCCTCTGATCTCTAGTTACTCTGGTTAGGGTTTCAACTTCTTTTTCAAAATATGCCCAACATTGCATAAACCAGTTAGATTCCTAGTCACTTCTTTTGAAATGAGATAGGGTTTATCCAAAGTTAGAATATCATAATTCAATCTATTCAGGATAAACCTAATGACTTCCGCGTTACCAAAATATGGAAATTCACTCCAAATGTCCAAAATTTTGTGTTTCACACTTTCAAGCTGTTTCAATTCATCGGCTAGCAACATATTTCTCACCTCCCTAATCTTCTCACTACTATATTCATCTAAATTCACCATTCCCTTCATTTGCATCATTTTACTTTTCATTCTGAACAAGTTTCTATTGAGCACCAAATGGAGTGAGAATTAAACAAGCAACTAAAATACCTGATGAATTCATCGCCAAATTGACTTGGCTCCTTTGAAATTCTATTGTAGAGGCTCTCCTTCTATTCTCTTTCAATGCACGGTGAAAAATGAGGGTTCCATTACCCTTTTATAACTCGTACACCTCACCTTTTTTCCGCATTAAATGTTTTTTCCTAGGTGTTCCATATACTCTATTTTTTCAAATAGAAAAAAAGACTTCATCTGCAGACCTTCTACTTTTCAATTTTTTCCACAAGTAACTATCGATACACTTGTAAACCACTAGCACAACTACTGACAATTTCCTGCATTATGGTTCCAACAACTAAGAGGGAGTCAAAGGATTTTCTTGAAAAACTCCCCATACGCCAATGGCCTCTAGAGGAATTACTAGAGCCATATTCTATGCGAGCTTATTTTCTTCATCAGAATCACTCTTCCTTACCATGTTTTGTTCATCTGATCTCTTATCCACAGTCACTTTCCCTTTTCCTTTATCATCTTTCTATGAAATTCTTTGTATACCGGACCTCTTCTATCCATGTTTTTATTCCTACAAAATCTTGCAATGTGACCAAATCTCTTACAGTTGTAACACATAGGATTTCTTTGTCTAGACCATTCATTCCATTGATTTCCACTTGATTTGTATTGATTAGAAATATTCCCAATTCTATTGCATGCATAGCATCTGATATCTCTATGAAAGTTGTTCATCACATTTTTGCATTCATTTGACTTGTGACCAAACTTATTACAATTAAAGCACTGACCTAAGAATGATGGTTCACTTGGATTTATTTTGCTTCTACACTTAGAAGCCATATGACCAAATTTATTATAGGAAAAGCAGTGACCATTAAACTTCTAAGCATTGGGTTTTCTTACCAAATACCTTCTACCTTTGTTCATCTAATTTCTTTATCTAGAATCCTTATGTTCAGATCCAGAGCTTTCTCCCTTCTCATATCCAAGACCTTTCTTGTCATTTACATCCTTCTGTCTTTAGTCAGCTCATCAAGCTTAGAAGAACTAATCTTAAACTTCTCCTTGTATTCATTTGCAGTAGTGAGTTCATCTATGAGAATAACTATCTTTCTTTCAAGATCTTGTTCATTATTATTAGATTGTTGCAGTTCAATCTCCAGTTGAATGAATCCACTATTAACTTTGTTGCATTCTTCATATTTTTATTTTAAGGACTGGGCCATATTCTCCTCATTCTTCTTTCTTTCTTCACTCTCCTCAGTTAGCTTCATTGCCATAGATTCCATCCCAAGCTTTAGAGTAGCATTGTTTCTAGCATGCTTTTCACATTCTTCAGTTATTTCTTTTAGGGTTTGATTCAGGTGAACATCTTTCAAGAATTTACTTTCTTTCTGCTTCAGTTGATCACATAGTTCCTTCCTCTTTTCCCTTGACTCATTGATTTTATCCTTCAATGATTGAGTGATTTTTTTAGCATCCCCAATATTTTCTTTTAATTCTAGGACTTCTGCTTTAGACTGATCAAGATCATCAAGTGCCACCAAAAGCTATTGTTGAATACCACCAGAGTCCATTGCATTCCAAGATCCACCTCAAGCTATTAGACTTCTATAGAGGAACCAATGCTTTGATACCAATTGTTGGACTCAAGGTAACACTAAGAGGGGGGGTGAATCAGTGTTCAACAATATCTTCAATTTCATTCCAGATCTTAAACCATTTACAACATTTCAACAAATGTAAATATGCAAGCACATGAAGGAAACAATCAAAACACCATAACACCAATATTTTTATGTGGAAACCTTATTAGGGGAAAAACCATGGTGGAGGTTAATCCACAATTTATAATCTATTAAAAGTATGAGGAAAAAGGAATGCACATGCATTTAGGAACACTGCCTAGAGCTCATTGCTCAAAAGAAGAAAGGCTCACTTCCTTACAAGAGATTTGGTTTACAACAAAAAAGTTGAACTGAGAAGATAGAATCTACAAATGCCTGATTATAGTTCCTATTAGGCTCATTGATCAAATTCTGGACCTTCTGTCTGATTCTACACTTCTCTCTACTCTTCCCTAGTTCGCTTCACAAAAAACCTCTTTTGTACAAATAAAATTTGCTCAACTGATCTTCTAATATTCGTATACACATCAACACATGTCAAACACACACATCCATAGCTCAAAATGAATTACCCAAATTCATATTTATATCTCCTATCAAAGATTTAGTCGCTTTATGTCAGCATCAGTAAACTAAAAATATTTACCAATTGTTGGCTCAATCCACATTTGATATTCAATGCGTACACATCAAAGTCGGCTAATGCATAGATGGGACCCAAAACAAAATGCACAAACACAGAAACAATTAAACAATTACTCCTTATAATCCACGACACACTACATACATCAAGTCGGCCACCTTGAGAAAATAAACAAAAAAATCTTCCTGCCGGATCTAACTTGTACACCAATCAATGCAACACCACAAAACTTAACAATAAGATAATATAGATGCTTAAAAACCTTTCCCAAGATCCACAACTCAAAATGATAATCTGGTGAGGCATATAGATCAACATACTAACCAGATACAGTGTTCTTCATTCTCTCTTCCGGTAATACTATGTTCTTCACTCTGCCTATCGGTATGTACAAATTTTGATCTATAGACTAGAATAATGACTTAGGTTGCTATCAATGACAACACTAGAAGCCATATGCCAAGAATTCCTTCCTTTGGTATTTCCGCTAACATCCCTAGTACCTTGTGGCATCACACGTCATATCTACTACCACTTTACCACCCATAAGCATTCCTTTAACTTGTCCTTCAAACACATACACCCCTCCACCTTATTCACCTCCATCTCATAATACAAGCAATGACCCCCTCTTAAAATAACTTTTACAAACTGTTTCATCCCTCAAAGGAAATTTTCCACCATCAATCAAAATCAAAATGGATCACCTACATATTATGTCAAAATTAGTCCCTTTTCCTTGGAGATATTGCGAACACCAATGCCACAAGGTGTAGAGGTTCCTAGATTCAAGAAATATGGGGGGAAATGAGATCCTACTAACCATGTATCTGCCTATACTACCTTATGTAGTGACTTTATTCTTGACGATAAAATTTTGGCTAAACTTTTCCCTTGATCCTTGAAAGATAGTGCCTTAGAATGGTTTTCTTCATTATCGAACAACTCAATTCATTCATTCAATGAACTTGTTGAGGAATTTATAAACCATTTTCAAGTGCATATGACTCCTAAGATGAACTTGGCTGATTTGATGAGATGAAAGCAAAAAGAAGAAGAAAAGACTGCTGACTTTATATTGCGCTATCAATTACTTTATTCCCAAATCGATGTAAAGGTTCCCTATCCTCACCCTCAAAAGATGTTCATAGAGAATTTTCAAATCAAGGTAACAGATAAGCTTACCATGATGAAATTCCCCTCCTTCATGCACTTATGTACTGCTCTCCATGATTATCAAAAATTAGTTAGTAGTCGAGATGCAAAACCAACTTCTAGCCGTACTAAGAAGTCCGAGTCTGTAAACCAAAACAATTCTCAACCTATTAGAAGACAAAATAAAGGCTTCCTTCAATTCAATCCCCCTCAAAAAACAACCCAACATGTTGATACCCAAGTAGTTTTTGTTAAAGCAATGATACCCTTTATCTATGGGGACTCAAAAAGGAAATTCACTCCCTTGCCTGATACCCTCCATAATACAATGTCACAAAATTTAGAACAAAAGATGATTACCTTGCCTCCCATCAAAACTTCCAATCCTAATACACCATTACCTACAAACTATAGACCAAATTATTACTGTCATTACCATCAAAAAAATGTACACAATACAAAACATTGTAAGCATCTTAAACATCTTATACAAGACCTCATTGATTTCGGTCGTCTTTCCGTTGGAGGTGTTAGTGATCAAGGAAATAATTTTTTTGCCCCTCCTAACCAAAACTTGGAAATATTTACCAACCATATGCCTAATCATAATATTTCATTCATCAAAGCTAGTGAAACTCAAAAGAATGATGTGTTGAATGTTGATACATATGATGATAACAATGATATTGTTCAACATGATCCTATAGATACTGATCTTATGGATAATATGGTAGGAGTGATAGATGTTATACCTCGTAAGGGCCGAACTAAAAAGCCTCTTGAGATTGCTTTCTCCCCACAAGATATACTTAAACATGCACCTGATGGTCCTCTTTACATAGTTGGATGAATCTATGACAAGCCCACTAATGGGATATTAATAGATCTTGTCTGTGGAGAGAATGTGATCACTAAATAATTCTTACTTGTGCATGATCTCTTTCAAGAAATATATGATAAACCGAAAGAATGGATCAAGACGCATAATGGTTTTGCTTGCCCTACAATTGGATCAGTCAACCTTCCTTTACAAATAGGACTGAAAACATTAGATGTCTCATTCTCCATCATCCCACATTCAGACCAATTTCATGTGAATCTAGGCTATCCATGACTTCACTCCATGAATTTCGTCCCTTTGGTTATATATAAATTCTTAAAGTTTCCTTTTGACAATGAAATTTTCACTATGTATCATAGTGGTTTTAACCCTTTTTCTTTCCATGGAAACTTTTCCTTAGATTTCTTTTGGATCGAGCCTATGGAACCTATTATACCTCAAGAAGACTTCTTTTTCAAATCCTACCAAAAATGCAAGGAGAAATGTATAGCAAAATTATCCCTTCAAAACATGCCTCAGCCCACGACCAAGCCTACCATCATTGAAGAAACCATGATTGAACCAAAAGACATGCCAAACAACCAAGAAAAACCTAAGATAGTGTTGGACTCAAGGAACAATGAGAGGGGGGGTGAATTGGTGTTCAACAATATTTAAATTTCATTCCAGATCTTTAACCATTTACAACATTTCAAAAAAAGTAAAGATGCAAGAACATGAAGGAAACAATCAAAACACCATAACACCAATATTTTTACGTGGAAACCCTATTAGGGGAAAAACCATGGTGGAGGTTAATCCACAATTTATATTTTGTTAAAGGTATGGAGAAAAAGAGCATGCACATGCATTTAGGTGCACTTCCTAGAGCTCACTACTCAAAAGAAGAAAGGCTCACTGCCTTACAAGAGATTTTGATTACAAAAAAAGGTTGAACTAAGAAGATATCATCTACAAATGCCTGATTACAATTCTAGTTAGGTTCATTGATTAGATTATGGACCTTCTGTCTGATTCTACACTTCACTCTGCTTTTCCTTAATTTGCTTCACAAGAATCCTTTTCTACAAAAGAAAAATTCACTCAACTACTCTTTTGATATTCACACACACATCTGCTCTGCACTTCACACACACTCATATATATATTCGCTAACAAAGATTTAGTCGCTCTATGTCAGCTTTAGCAAAACAAAAATATTTTCCAACTATAGGCTCAATCCACATTTCATATTCGATGCGTACCCATGAAAGTTGGCTAAAGCATAGCTAGGACCCAAAACAAAATGCTCAAACATAGAAACATTTAAACAATTACTCCTTATACATCCGTAACACCCTACATACACCAGGTCGGCCACAAAAAGCTGATGAATAGAAGATCATTCTATCGAATCTCCTAACTTGTACACCGATTGATGCAACACCACAAAACTTAACAATAGAATAATATAGATGCTTGAAAACCTTCACTAAGATCCACAACTCAAAATGATAATCCGGTGAAGTATATAGATTGACATACTAACCAAATACCATGTTCTTCATTCTCACTTCCGGTAATACTCTGTTCTTCACTCTACGTGTCAATATGAACAAATTCTGATTTGCGGACCAGAATAATGACTTAGGTTGCCATGAATGACAACACTAGAATCCATATGCAAATAATCTCCCCATTTGGCATTGATGGCAACACTTAGTAAAAAATGACTAAGTGTCGGAACCAATATGATTATGCTGCCAAAATTCAAAATTTCAAAACACAACTCCCCCTTAGAGTGACAAGGCATTTTTCACTGCTCTCTCTCCCCCTTTGACATCAATGAAAAGCATATTTTTCACTACACTCTCTCCCCTTTTCAAAAATTGGAACAAAATTTTAAGAAATACAACTACTGCTCGAGTCAAAAAATTATCTTGTACTTATTTTTCATTTCCAGAAGAAATCTCCTCCAACCTTCTACTAAAATTCCAATGATTAAGATCATGTTGTTCTCAAATGTCTAGTTGATAAATTTGGATGAGAGATTCTCAAATTGTGATTGCCTCTTCTAATTTCTCTCCTTTCCTCATAACTTCAATTAACTACTCTAGCCTACATTCAATTGAATCCTTCACTTTCCAAAAGGTGTCCACAAGGTTGTTTTTGGTGAAATGAACTTTTGCATGCTTAGACTACAACTCTTGAATCCTTTTCTTGACTACACCATCTTGATCTTGAAACATGTTAAAATCCTGACCAATTTTGTTCAGCTCAATTTCAATCTGCTCCAGCTTATCCTTGTATATCCCAACTACATGAGGCCAATGAAGACAATAGTTGTAGATGTTATTATTTGTATTTATGCATTTCCTCAATATGTTCATTTTCCTTTTTAGTTTGGTAAGAGATAGCCTGAACTGCTCCTTCATATGTAAAATAATTTCTCCCTCTTTCTTGTCTTGAGATTTAGAGACCGTGGCTTCCTTAATGCATTCACTCATCTCTTCAGGAAATTTTTTTAGTAAAATCTCCAAATAAATGTTATTGTGCACAAAATAAGTACTCAGTGTGCTCTCGATCAAGTCCTTCTCATATGAGGGTTTCTTAGACCATATGACAACAATTTTCTGCATCCCATCTTTCTCCTGAACAAGCTGCGTAATCTTTATTTTGGATAAAACACCTTCTTCTTTGCTTCCTTCTTCCATTATTGCATTTGTTTCAACTGGTTCCAGTTCTCCACTTGGAGTGTACTCATTAGATTCCTCATCTGGTATTTCCATGATCTCTTGTTCTTTGCATTTTCCTTCAATTTTTGGAGTCTTGTGTGCTGGAGGAGTGTACTCAGCAATCTCTTGTGATCTTTTCTTCTTCCTCTCCATCTCACCAGAAGAAGATCCAACTTCAAGTGCTCTTACCATAATGGAAATTCTAATTGCTCCAAACTTCCCTAGCAATTCTTTGAAGAAATTTGCAGACTCTTGCTTACAATTTTCTAAAGTATTAGAATGTTAAAAAATGTGTTGGCAAACCGGTTCATTTTCTTTCCATACAAAATTACTGATTTGTGGCAAGCAATTTAGAAAATACATCACAAGACATATGACCAAGGTACCGAACCTGAGGGGGTAATCTTCCTCCTTAGTTAGTTGTACATTTTCCATCAATTGATCTTTTAGCAATCCACACAGATCAAAATCATGATCCTCCATTATCATTTTATGAGAGATGTAAATTGCACCTACCAAAGTTGTACCTTCCCTATTTCTAAAAAATATTTTGTATGAGATTCCATGTGTAATGTACCTTATTATCAGATCCTTGATCATCAAAATTATCAAAGCCCTTTGATCTCCAGTTACTCTGGTTAGGGTTTCGAATTCTTTGTTCTAAATCATCTTTTTTTTTAGAATATCCCCAACATTGCATAATCCAGTTAGATTCCTGATCACCTCTTTCGAAATAAGATAGGGTTTATCTAGAGTTATAATGCCATCATTCAATCTATTCAAGATAAACCTAATGATTTCCTCATTATCAAAATATGGAAATTCACTCCAAATGTCTAAACTTTTGTGTTTCACACCTTCAAACCATTTCAATTCATCGGCCGACAACATATTTCTCACCTTCCTAATCTTCTAACTACTATATTCATCCAAATTCACCATTCCTTTGATTTGCATCATTTTCCTTTTCGCGCCAAACAAGTTTCTATTGAGCACCAAATTGAGTGAGAATTCAACAAGCAACTAAAATACCTAATGAATTCACCGCCGAATTGACTTGACTCCTTCAAAATTCTTCTGCAGAGGCTCTCCTTTTATTCTTCTTCAATGCACGGTGATAAATGAGGGTTCCAAATACCCTTTTATAACTCGTGCACCTAACCTTTTTACCACATTAAATGTTTTTCCCTAGGTGTTCTGGATGCTCTTTTTTCTCATACAACAAAAGAAGACTTCATCTACAGACCTTCTAGTTTTCAAATTTCTGCACAAGTGACCACCGATACACTTGTAAACTACTAGCACAACTACTGAAAAATTCCTGTATTCCAGTGCCAATTGTTGACAGGGGGACGCAGAATTTTCTTGAAAAACTCTCCTTAGGACAATGACCTAAGATCAATTTCTGAAGGAATTACCAAAAGCATATTTTGGTGTGGGCTTATTTCCTTCATCAGACTCACTCTTCCTTACCCATGTTTTCTTCATCCGATCTCTTAATTCTTCCATAGTCACTTTTCCTTTCCCTTTATCATATTTATGTGAAATTCTACCCTTGTACACCAGACCTCCTTTATCCATGTTTCTCTTCTTGTAGAGTCTTGGAATGTGACCAAATATATTGCAATTGTAACACACATGATTTCTCTTTCTAGAACATTCATTCCATTGATTTCCTCTTGATCTGCATTGATTAGCAATATGCCTAAATCTATTACATGCATAGCATCTGACCTCTCTTTGAAAGTTGTTCATCACATTTCTACATTCATTTGACTTGTGACCAAACTTACTACAATTAAAGCACTAGCTAAGAATGATGGTTCACTTGGATTTATTTTACTTCTACACTAAGAAGCCATGTGACCAAATTTATTACAGTCAAAGTAGTGACCATTAAATTTCTGAGCATTGGGTTGTCTTATTGGATACCTTCTGCCTTTTTTTATCTGATTTCTTTGTCTGGAATCCTTATGTTCAGTTCTGGAGCTTTCTCCCTTCTCATATCCAAGACCTCACTTGTCATTTGCATCCTTCTATCCTTTAGTCATCTTAACAAGTTTAGCAAAATTGATCCTAAATTTCTCCCTGTATTCATTTGCAGTAGTGAGTTCATCTCTAAGGATAACTATTTATCTTTTAATCTCTTGTTCATTATTTCTGGATTGTTGTAGTTCAATATCCAGCTGAATGAATCCATTATTAACTTTGTTGCATTCTTCAGATCTTTCTTTTAAGGATTGGGCCAGATTCTTCTCATCCTTCTTTCTTTCTTCAATCTCTTTAGTTAGCTTCATTGCCATAGATTCCATCTCAAGCTTTAGAGTAGCATTTTTTCTGGAAATATTTTCACATTCTTTAGTTATTTCTTTTAGGGTTTGATTCAGGTGAACATCTTCCAATAATTTACTTTCTTTCTGCTTCAACTGATCACACAGTTCTTTCCTCTTTTCTCTTGACTCATTAATTTTATCCTTTAATGATTGAATGAATTTTTCAGCATCCCCAAGATTTTCTTTTAATTCTAGTTCTTCTGCTTTACACTAATCAAGATCATGAAGTGCCACCAAAAGCTTCTATTGAAGACCACCAGAGTCCATTGCATTCCATGATCCACCTCTAGCTATTAAACTTCTACAAAGGAGCCTTGCTCTAATACCAATTGTTGGACTCAAGGAACACTAAGAGGGGGGTTGAATCAGTGTTCAACAATATTTAAATTTCATTCCAGATCTTTAACCATTTACAACATTTCTATAAAATTAAAGATGCAAGCACATGAAGGAAACAATCAAAACACCATAAAACTAAGATTTTTATGTGGAAACCCTGTTAGGGGAAAAACCACGGTGGAGGTTAATCCACAATTTATACTCTTTTAAAAGTATGGAGAAAAAGGGAATACACATGCGTTCACACACACTACCTAGAGCTCACTGCTCAAAAGAAGAAAGGCTCACTACCTTACAAGAGATTTGAATTACAAAAAAAGGTTGAATTGAGAAGATAGCATCTACAAATGCCTAATTATAGTTCCACTTAGGTTCATTGATTAGATTCTAGACCTTTTGTCTGATTATGAACTTTGCTATTCTCTGCCTTAATTCGATTCACAAGAATCCTTTTCTGCACAAGAAAAATTCGCTCAACTGATCTTTTGATATTCACACACACATCTTCTCTACACTTCACACACACTCATATATATATCTGCTAACATCGATTTAGTCGCTTTATGTCAGCTTCAACAAAACAAAAATATTTTCCAACTGTCGGCTCAATCCACATTTGATATTTGATGCGCACCCGTCAAAGTCGGCTAAAGCATAGCTGGGACCTAAAAAAAAAATCTCGAACACATAAAAATTTAAACAATTACTCCTTATACATCCACGACACCCTACATACACCAGGTCGGCCACCGAGAGTTGATGAATAGAAAATCATCCTACCGGATCTCCTAACTTGTACACCGATTGACACGACACCACAAAACTTAGCAATAGGATAATATAGATGCTTGGCAACCTTCCCTGAGATCCACAACTCAAAATGATAATCTGGTGAATTATACATATCAACATACTAAAATTTTGATTTGCAGACCGGAATAATGACTTAGGTTGCCATCAATGACAACACTAAAAGACATATGTGAATAGATAGATTGTTTTCCTACTTCCTACAAAATACCAAGAGATAACGAAAAAAATCCTGTCACGCCTCCTAGAATAAAAGAAGTTTAGAAAGTCAAAGAGAAAGTGGTTGAACAACCTTCCATGGTTTCTTTCATTCCTCCCCTTAGGGAAGAAAAGAAACCTATGGTTGATCATCCCACTCCTAAACAAATGCAACTTAAAAATTGAATTAAAATAAATAGAGGTACTAGAGAGCATAGGCGTAGACGTCATGCCCTTGCTCAAAAATTAAATGAAGATATGTTAATGGTTGTATCAGCTTTGCTAGGGTTTTGTGTTTTATACGGTCACCCTTGGTCCCTCTTGCGTCATACTATGCATCTTGTATAGGAAGCCCCTCTTTTCTTGCGTGTACGAACACACTTACTATGGTTTTTTTGTTTTAATATGCCTTCAATCGGCTCTAACCCAACAGTTCTTCCTGGTGTTAGCGGTTCGATGGTGTTGCTCAATGGCTCCTACTCTGAACAAACGTCCCCAAAAATTTATTCCAAAAGTCTTTCACGAGGTAAGTGCTCTAATTCACTAGCTGATGTGGTTTTTCCTTTACCATATTTTGATACTGCCTATCAATGGCTTGAGCAATACACCCTTTTTGGGTATTTTGTTGGGAGAACTCCCCCTGAAAATGTGCTTAAAGAATGGGTTAACAAGGCTTGGGTCCCTCATGGGGTCTGCCTTGATATGGTCCAAAATTTAACCAAGGGTTTCTTTTTTTTCCGCTTTGTGAAGGTCAATCATGTACAGGCTATCTTAGCCCATGGGCCATGGTATTTCTGGTCTTCTTTGTTATTTTTCCAAGCATAGCCCCATGATTTTTTTGTCTCAGATGACACCAAGTTGTGGGTCCCGGTCTAGATTGAATTTCCTGGTTTACCCTTGTTTGTGTGCCTTTTTTGAATAATATAGCTTCCTCACTGGGGAGGGTTATTTGCATTGAGCCAAATAAATTCTTTCAGGCCCAACCCTAGAAGAGGTTTTGTGTGGAAGTAGACCTTTCCAAAGATTTGAAAGACTCCATTGATATCCAAATTAGAGCTCTCCATCACACCCAGAAGGTCACATATTTTAATTTTCCCAACATGTGCTATAGGTGTCAGTCAGTAGACCACAGGATTAAGGACTACCCTTTGGCAGTGCCTCGTACACCTTTTCTACTATGAGATGTTGAAAAGCCTCATTTGGTGGTTGCATCCACTGCCAAACCTGATGTGAAATGGACTACAGTTACGAACCGAAAGAATAAGTCCACTAGTTCTGGGTTAGCTCCCATGACCTCTGAACTAGTGAAAGATGTTTCAAACCCTTCTTTGAAGGGGAAAGAAGCTTTGGTTGGAGCTAATTATGTTCCACCGCAACCTAGGACAAAGGCTACGCCTTGGCCAGCTGCTGTCATGTTAACACAACTGAATTTTTCTTCTACTTTGATAGGAGCTCAAAGACGGTCTTGCAGCCCTTCCTCTCCTAGGGAAGAAGGGGAATATGTTCATGAAAAGCGAAGGCTTTCCTCTCCATCCATCCAGATTGGATCAGTTCCATTAGAATTTTTGCAGAATCATTTCTCTTCTCTAAATGAAGAGGAATTGGGTTTCAAAAATTTGGAGGAGTTTCACTCATGAAGTTCCTCTCATGGAATGTTTGAGGTCTAAAAAACCTCTCTAGGAAGTATTATGTCAGGGATACCTTGTGTAAGTACTCTAGTATTGAAGTGTTTTGTCTCCAAGAAGTTAATTTTTTTGGTTTTTTGCTTGTTGTAGCTTGTCACTCTATTTGGCTAACCAGTAAAATGTTTTGTACTACTCATGATGTTGGGTGTGGCAGAGTTGTCACCCTTTTGGCCCCATGGTGGCACTCTTGTGTGGTCGACCATGGGTCTAATCCCACTCATCGGCTTGTCTGGATCCTTCTCAACATGATAATCATTCCTTTGGGATTATTAATGTCTATGCTTCTAATGATACTGTGGAATGCTTTTTGCTCCAGCGTTGGATTGCTAATTCTTTACTAGTTTCTACCTAGTTACTATGTGGGGATTTCAATATGGTGGAGATGGCATTTGACAAAGATGACACTTTTCCATTTAGATGGACAGCTAGGGAAAGGGAGCCATGGTTTTACATGCGCAATAAATTGTGGCTTTTTAATCCCAATATTGGCCACCGCCATTTTCATTCTCTGTGGCACACTTGGTGTAATTATAGAGCTGGTTCTGATAGAATATTTAAGTGCCTTGATCGTGCCATGATCTCAGCGCAATATTTTTTCTCTTTTGACAGCTCCACTCCCTTGGTTAAGCTATTAGTTGATGTGACCTTGTCAAACCACTTCCCCATTTCTTTTTACATTGAATGGGAGACTCGACAACCTTGCACGTGTAAAACTCAATTTTTTTTAAACATGTCTTTACTCTGCCACAAGCCTACCCTGACCCACATTCATAGAGTCTAGAATTTGGAGTGTAGACTAGCTCATCATACAAGTTGGATTAATTTGTGGAATGAGGCTATCATCCGCACAACTAGATTTCTGAGCATTTATGGGCGTCAGCTGGCTATTTTTTACCAGCGGTCTTATGAGGCTACCACCGCTGATCTTCATGCTGCTACTGAGGCTTTGGTGGCCATCCCTTTTTCTCCATCATTGCAAGTTAGGGTGGCGGAATTAAGGCACAAGAAACAAATTGCTGACAGCCACGCTGCTAGAGGTGCGCAAATCAAAGCTCGGTTACATTGGCTAAAAGTTGGTGATCATGCCTCCAAAGATACTTTTTTGGCTCTACATGCCAAGAACTCATCCCTGGGCATTAAAAAAATCAAAGATGGTGTTCACGTGCTTTTTGAGCTTCCTGATATTCTCTAGGACTTTGTGCATCATTATGAGCAAGTCTTCACTGTGCAGGAGTTCATGCCTGTGTGACAACAAGCCCTTCAAGATTGTCTTGTTATTGTGCCAAATAAGCTTTCTTCAGCTCAAAATTTTTTTTGTGACCAACTATTATCTATTGATGATCTCAAAGAGGCTGTCTATTCCATGGCTCATGACAAAGCCCTAGGAATTGATGTGTTCCCTTGTGAATTCTATAAGGCCATTTGGTACTATATTGGGCACAATCTGCATCAAGTTTACTTAGAAGATTTTCATTCTAATCATTTGGGTAACTTAATTAATAAAGGTAACATAAAATTCATACCTAAGCCTGGTGACCCAGAAGACATTTGCAACTAGAGACCTATCACGCTTCTTAATGTCTCCTACAAGATTATCGCCAAGGCTTTGGCTCTTAAAATATGCCATCTTCTACCTCAGATTGTGTGCCTAGAACAAACTAGGTTTATCAAATCTAGATTTATTTTGGATAATATTAATGTTGTTTGAGAAGGCATGGAATGGGCTAGACATTCAAACCATAAAGTCATGTTCATTAAAATTGAATTTTCCAAGGCCTATGACTGCATTGAATGGCTGTTTATTCTTTCTATGTTGCAAGCTTTGGGTTTTGGGCCCAACTTCATTCAATCTATTTGAATTCTCTTTGCGGATGCATTAGCCTGTATCACCACCAATGGCCATCAATCCTCTACCTTTGGACTCTTTCATTCCATTCAGAAAGGGTGCTTGTTGGCCCCCTCTTTGTATGTGCTTACAGCTGAGGGCTTTGGCTACCTCTTGGGCAACGTGGTTTCCCAGTAGCAGGTCAAGGGAATTTCTTTGCCCAGCTCTTAGGCTCAACTTGTTAATGGCCATTTTGCTGATGACTCATTCCTCATCCTTTTAGAGGAAGAAGATTCCATTTCAGTGGCTCTTGAGTGTCTTAATACCTTCTTTCTTGCTTCTAGTTTTTCCATCTAGTGGCATAAAAAATTTTGTTACCTGTTAGCTCTCAAAAATGTAGGCAAAATACCTCTAGAGATTGTCAATCTCTTGATATGTTTCAGGGTAAAAAACAAGGCCAAATGATTTAGACCTTCTACTCTTCAAGTACCTATAACAATGAAGCAGACTTGACCAATGTTTATTCCTTTAAAGTGATTTACCCACAATGGAAAATAGGAGTGGATAAATGAGTTTTATTTTGGTACAAATTGTATAAACAATATCAAGGCTAAAATCTAATGTGTTCATATGAAAAAATGAATGAAACTAAATAGTGGAATGGTAGAGACTAGTGCCTTATTGGGTGTACGAAGTCAAATGAAAATATGAAATGAATAACTTCTTTTTGGTAGAAACTCAAATTTTTTGGCATATAGGTTTAAGTTTATAACTGGTATAAACATGCAGGAATGTGACTACTATGCTCTTCTTAATGATCCAAATGAGATTCCCTAATTACTATGATTAACTAAAAGGATTTAATCTCTCTTTGCAAGAACCAATTAATCCAATCATACAGATACAACAAGTGTGCACTGATAAACTAAAAAATATCCTTGATATATCAGTTTAAATAATTTGAAAACATCAACCTTGGAGACAAATTCAGCAGTACTATTAATTAACACAACAAAAAACTGAAACCAGAAAAATGCCACCAAATCAGATGAATTCAATTGAAATCTCCATCATTTTTTACATGCATCATAGTCTCAAAAATATAAAAATTCTGATCTACTCTATTTTATGTTCGCTCCCTACTCTATATCTCATTCGCTGTCAAAAATGAGTATTTATACATCAGTCATTTGAAAATTCACGTCCCTTTGTATTCAAATCTCGGGAAATTATTTTATTCAGGCTTTTCCAAACGTTCACCAGACATCTGTTATAACGTCCTATAGTTTCGTCGAGGTCCTGAGTCTCTCCGACTATCAACATATTACATATTGCTATGAAGTCACGTAGTCTAATCGACATTTTGAGTCTCCCCGAGAATTATTACTTTGGTCTTAAATGTATCGCTATGATTCTTAGGTCTCGCCGACAATGTAATGCTCTAGGACGTTTCACTGATGACTTAGGTCTCGCCGACAATCATTTTGTGCTTCATTGTCATAACACACATGTGCTCGTTTTGACTTATATCAATGAAGACTTTCTTACCAATGGGACCCACTTTTTCAGGAAACATTTTGAGAATATTTTAGATTCCTTTATGATGCTCTGAAATTGCACCACGATCGGTAAGACACAAATAGCCCGTTATGACTTACACCGATGCATACTATCTTGCCAATAGGATCTTTCTGTCGCTAAGACCCCGAATTGTGTATTCCTGATGTGTATTACCAAATGAAACCTTATTGGTAAGACAATCCTGGTCTCTTTCCGATAAACTACAAAAGACACACATTAGTATGAAATGTTTTATGGATCGGTGAGACCTGCATCATGTCACACCAATATGAATTATATACTCAAATGCTCAGGGTTAGGTGAATTCTATGGGACCAAATGATAAAAAAAATTAAAACAAGGGAAAACATGATATGCAAAGCGAATTCATGGGCATTTTTTGGGAACTAAGGAGTATGTGCAGCCATGAAATTTTCAAAATTTTACAGTTCTAATAGTGGCTCCATATAAGGATGAATGATTGTGAGATCATTGCAAGGATCCATATTTTTGGGTGAGCAGACCAAACTTAAGGTGATGGACCAGTGAGCAAGATGGAATGAATGGAAATGGAGATGAACATGACCCTATACTACTGTACATGGAAAGATTTATTTTAAATAAAGGAATGTCAGGATTGTCCATGTACTGGCAATTCTTGTTCCTTTTTATTTCCTAAACTACTGTGCATGGAAAATAACTTTTTGAGAGGATTGTCAAGAGTTGTCCATGCACTAGAAACCCTTAATCCTCTGTATTCCTTTGGCAACAAAATTAGACTTCATTTAGGTAAATGATGGCTCAAGGCCACCCAAAAGAAAGGCCCATACTTTCCTCTGTCATAAATTTTATTATGCTTTGAACTTAGTGAACTTCTCTTGAAACTATTCATGTCATCCTCCTTGCTACTCTTGATGTCATAAAGATACTTGCAACTCTTTCCCCCATTCCTACCTGGGTTCTACATCATGAAATGATATCCCTGCTGATTTGAAAATTGAAAACATTCTTTATTCATCATATAACTGAGATTAATCTGCACAGGAAATTTGCAATCATAATGCAACCAAGGAATACAACTTTCATGTACATGAGGAGGAAAAACATCATGATCATATGTGTCACTCATCTCAAGATTCGAATGCTTCTCACACAAATCTAAATGCTCTGTCAAATCAACACTGTTTGAGATAAATAAATCTGAAACATTTTCCACATCTTCCATATCACCATTTGACACTGAAATATGATTCATATCCTTAATATCATGCATATCTAAACCAATCAAGGCTAGACTCCTATCATCCTTGGTATGCAAATAAATGTTTTCTCCACATGAGTTAGAAATTTCTAAATCGCATGCCTCTTCTTAAATGGATATAAATTTTTGATCAACTTCAAAGGTTTCTCCAACATTTTGAGAAATGCATTAGGAGTCATATGAATCATTGCACAAAGAACTTTCACTATCAAAACAAATGTAGGTAGGACACAAGACTTCAGAATCACCTTGATGTGCACATCTCTGGTATTCAAGAGTTAGCATATCTAAAATTTTCTCATTGCTAAGTGAACACGTTTCTTCTCCCATATCTTCCATTATTTCTCCCTCTTCTTTATCAAATGTGTCTTCATGGTATTCAACTACAGCTGGAGGAATTATTTGTTCACTTTCAAATGGACCCACATTTTCCATTGCTTCTTCTTCTTGATCACTACAAGAACTACAAGAATCACCCCATTGTAAGTCAAAATCCACAAGTTCATATTCATAATCTGAATATTCATTGGATCCCTCATAACATGTACTTCTTTCCTTGTCACAATCTGTTATGCAAGAGAGGTCTCTTGTATCTTTATCTTCATCATGCAGGCTATCATAGGAATCATTCTGACTTGCACATGTCTCATCTTCTACTCGCTACATCATTTGATCAATTTCTCTATACTTATCAGAAATGCAACTATTGGATTCAACATTGATAGTATTCTGATACCTTATCCTCTCCATGGCATCAATAAATTTATTCACTCGATCAAAGGCATGTTGTATTGATGATTCTAGCCAATAAGCTGATTCAGGTTTCCAAACTCTTATGAATTGTGCAACAAAAAAGTCTTGTAGGCTTACAATTAGGAGGTAATTGCATATAGATATTCATCATCCTGTTGTATAGATAGCCTTTATCTTCTCCTTCATATCTCCTCATGTTAATAAATGCATCAAAGGGGTAAATTCCACATTTTGATTCTACGATTGGAATCTTGGCTTTGAGCATGTACGTATTCATCTTCTTCCTCCTCAAGCTACTGACTCAGATGTAAATTTCATTGCAAGAGTTGATTAACACCTTCATGTGGGCTAGAATTGTGTTGATCATATTGATAGTCTTGATAGCTTACCAACCTTTGTCCAGGAGGGAATGGATAAGAACTTACTTGCTTTGATGTTTGTGGTGAATAAATGTTCTATTGTGCATGATATGCATTTCATCCATTATGAAGATCTCCAATTGTGTTATCAAGCACTTATGGGGTCCACTGCCTGTTTGCACTTGTGTATTCATTCTTATTGTAGAATTCTCTTGATTGTAATAGTTGTTGTTTCAATTGTAGTGTTTCTTTGTCCAATTGCAGCCGTTGCTTTTTCAATTCTTTAATTTATCTTATCAACTGCTTCCTTCCAAAATATTCTTTTGTTCCATACACAAATTGTCTATCCATTCTTCATCAATTTTTTACCAGAGTCGCCACCTACTTTTCAAAAAGTAGGAAAATGATTCTTTGAAAATTATTTTTTATTTTCCCCAGCAGAATCACTTTTTCTGAAACTTTGAATCTTTCAAATTATGAATCTTTCTTCAATGACTCTATATTATAGTCTTCAACTGGATATCTTGCAATAACTTCCCCAACAGAGTCACCAATTTGTTAGGTGCGTGACTCAGATGGGGAATCCAAGTGAAACAATTGTGAACCTTTGGCTAAAGACCAATTTTAGAACTTTATTGACTCTATGGATGGATAGGCTAGAACCAAATTTTTTGATGTTATTCCTCAATAGAGTTGCCAATTTGTTAGCTCTCAAAAACGCAGGCAAAATACCTCAAGAGGTTGCCAATCTCTTGATATGTTTCAAGGTAATAGACAAGGCCAAATGATTTAGACCTTCTACTCTTCAAGTGTTGCCAAACCTAGGTGGGTGTACCTATAACAATGAAACAGACTTGACCAATGTTTATTCCTTTAAAGTGATTTACCCACAATGGAAAATAGGAGTGGATAAATGAGTTTTATTTTGGTACAAATTGTATAAGCAATATCAAGGCTAAAATCTAATGTGTTCATATGAAAAAATGAATGAAAATAAATAGTGGAATGGTAGAGACTAGTGCCTTATTGGGTGTATGGAGTCAAATGAAAAATTGAAATGAAAAAATTCTTTCTGGCAGAAACTCAAATTGTTTGGCATATAGGTTTAAGTTTATAACTGGTATAAACATGCAGGAATGTGACTACTAAGCTCTTCTTAATGATCCAAATGAGATTCCCTAATTACTATGATTGACTAAAAGGATTTAATCTCTCCTTGAAAGAACCAATTAATCCAATCATACAAATACAACAAGTGTGCACTAATAAACTGAAAAATATCCTTGATATGTCAGTTTAAATAATTAGAAAACATCAACCTTGGAGACAACTTCAGCAGTACTATTAATTAACACAACAAACAACTGAAACTAGAAAAATGCCACCAAATCAGATGAATTCAATTGAAATCTCCATCATTTTTTACATGCATCATAGTCTCAAAAATATAAAAATTCTGATCTACTCTATTTTATGTTGCTCCCTACTCTATATCTCATTCGCTGTCAAAAATGAGTATTTATACATCAGTCATTTGAAAAGTTGTGTCCCTTTGTATTCAAATCTCGAGCAATTATTTTATTCGGGATTTTCCAAATGTTCACCAGACATCCGTTATAATGTCATGTAGTTTCACTAAGGCCCTAAGTCTCTTCGACTATCAACATATTACATATCGCTATGAAGTCACGCAGTCTGATCGACGTTTTGAGTCTCCCCAAGAATTATTCCTTTGGTCTTAAATGTATCGCTATGATTCTCACCAATGATAACTTATCATTGTGACTTTGGGGGTCGCTGAGACTTTCCTTCGACTACTTGTATCTTGCTGAGAATCTTCCTTCGGCAATTATGATCGCCGAGACATAGTAATTCTTTTGCCAATAAAGCTATATTCGGTATGACTCACTTAGCTCTCGCAAATGAAGCAAGTCTCATTGATGAAAATTCCCCCCGAACATACTGTTGAGTCATTACCAATGTAATCCCATCGATGCGGCATAGGGGTTGGCAGGACCTCCATAAAGTCACCCCGACACATCATCAGAATCCAC
Organism: Sequoia sempervirens; assembly: GCA_007258455.2. NCBI lineage: Eukaryota > Viridiplantae > Streptophyta > Pinopsida > Cupressales > Cupressaceae > Sequoia > Sequoia sempervirens. The sequence goes on from VDFB02105785.1 coordinate 264,948,074, forward strand.
TTCGTTGTATCGGCAAAACCAAATGAATTCTCTGGGACATTTCACCAATGAATTAGGTCTCACCGACAATCATTTTGTGCTTCATCGGTATAACACACATGTGCTTGTTATGACTTATATCGATGAAGACTTTCTTACTGATGGGACCCACTTTTCTGGGAAACATTTTGAGAATATTTTAGATTCCTTTTTGATGCTCCGAAATTGCACCACAATCGGTAAGACGCAAATAGCCCATTATGACTTACATCGATGCATACTATCTTTCTAATAGGATCTTTTTGTTGCTAAGGCCCCGAATTGTGTATTCCTGATGTGTATTACCAAATGAAACCTTATCAGTAAGACAATCCTAGTCTCTTGCCAATAGACTTGAAAAGACACACATTAGTATGAAATGTTTTATGGATTGGTGAGACCTGCATCATGTCACACCGATATGAATTATATACTCAAATGCTCAGGGTTAGGTGAATTCTATCGGACCAAATGATGAAAAAAAACTAAAACAAGGGAAAAAATGATATGAAAAGCGAATTCATGGGAATTTTTCGGGAACTAACGGGTATGTGCAGCCATGAAATTTTTAAAATTTTATAGTTCTAACATTACCGATAGTCTATCTTGCCTTCTCTGCCTTAGTTGCAACAATATGGATGGAAATGGATTAGGCCAAGAGAAATTTTTAGGTTTTTGGGCATTCCCTTTGCCTTTCAAGCATCCCCGGCTGAGCTTTGGCAAGCCGTGCTCTCCAAGGTTGAGCAAAAGCTTGCTTATTGGATTACCAAGTGCCTCTCTTTGGCAGGGAAATTTTAGGTGTGTTCCAAAGTTTTGGTGGCCACCCATGTTTATTATTCTTCTTGCTAGGGCCCTTTCAAAGCTGCCTATGGAAAGCTTGAGAAATTGCTTAGAGACTTTCTTTGGGCCTCCTCTGAGTCTCACAGAGGGTTTCACCATGTGGTTTAGGAATTTTGTTGCCTTCTTAGAGAGTCAGGAGGTCTCGGGTTGTTGTCTACTCAACGACAAGGGACTGCTTTGTGTGTTAAATGGATTATTCGTGCCCTTACTGGGGATGAGGCCTAGAAAATTCTTCGTAGGCATAGTATTCAATCTTGCTTCCTTGTCCATAGACCTGCCTATAAGGGGATTGGCTTTCAAACTCTTTTGGTCATGGAAGAACCAACCCAAATTATGGGGACATTTGTGGCCAAAAGTATTTCGTAAGCCTAGGAGGCTGTCAAACCCTAGCTCCATTGGGCTGGCTCTTATTTTTGAGATGGGATTTCTCTCAATTAGCACAATATTTGGTCACCTCTTTTTGCTTGTAATGGTCAGCCATTAGCTAAGTCGCCTTGGCTTAAGGCGCTCAAGTTTCACAAGAAGGGTAGCCAGACCCTCCAACATATTTTTCATAGACCCACCATGTGTATTATGCCATGGGAAGTTTTTCGTGCCTAGTTTAGGCTTCATAACCAAGATCGTCCTACTTATGAGGGTCTAGTGAATGTTATTCCTACTACGATGCTTCATAAAGTTGGAATTCATGGGACCAAACCTTGGTGGAAAGACTGGAAGTGGTATCCAAACTCCCCTTTTAGAAATCACAAGCCTCGACTCGATTACAAGTGGCTTTCACGACATTTTCCTATGATTCAGAGTTTGAACCAGAGGTGGCTTCTTCAATCTCCCACTCATGTTTGGCGTAAAAGATTTGTTTCCACTTGTTCTATAAGTGTTGAGCCAAAACTTGCCCACTTTTCCTAGTGTATTCTTTTCCAAGGCTTGCCTATGGGTTCTCGGCTTGTTTACCTAGGGGTCTGAGACCCTCGTTGCCCTTTTTGTGGGAAAGCTAGGAATTTTAAGCATCTTTTCTAGTTTTTTCCCAGAGCCCAACAACTTTGGACTTGGATTCATGACTTTTCTCAGCCCTTTAGGCTAGAGCCTTTCTCCTAGCATATGGTGTTGCTAGGATATTCTCCCATATTTCCTGCAAAATTCACCCAACTTTGGCACACTTTCAGGGTGGAAATTCTCTTCAATTTTTGGAAAGATAGAAATGCTTGCATTTTTTCACATAATCAAATGGATATTCATGTATCTTTATATGCTAAAGCTATTATTTTCTCTAATGTGCTTTTACAGGTTCAGGTGCAAGCTAACAAAGTTGCACTTGAGGTTGCTCACCTTCAGGTTCTCCTGGATCACTTGGGTAATGCCCCTTGTACTATTGCTCAGGTCCCCACTTCCCTCACCTCTTCCCGTGGCCGGTCGCCCTCTAGGGGCCGGAAATAGAGTGGATTTGTGCATCCCCATTCCTAACCTTCACCTCAGTGGGATTCTCGCACTCCTCGGAAAAACCGCTCTCCTCCGCCACAAGCTAGCCAAGGGTGTCCTAGTTGTGCTTCAAGGAGCGGCGGTGGTAGTTCTAGGTGGCCCTCTGATGACCCTCCTACTTCTAGCTCTAGTTGGCTAGCCACTAGTAAAAAATTTCCATGTCTAGTGCTTGCAATCTTTCCTTGGCACGAGGAAGAAGATAAAGAGAAAAAAGATGTTGATGATAGTTGGGGTCCTCCTCCTGACATCACTCCAAACCCCGCTGATGTATGGGGGAAAAATTTGGATGATAGAGACCCTCCTGGCTTTGTTGGCACTGCTCTAGCTACTTAATGGCCTTAGTTACTTTGTAATTTTGGACTTCTGGGCTTCGCCCATGTGATTTGTTGGTTTTTCTGGGCACTGCCCATTTGACTCTCGGAGTGTGCCTTTTTACCACCCATCCTTTTTTTGTGAATATGTATCTTTATATTTGAATTAACATAGATAGCTACCTATTCATAAAAAAAAAGTTAAATGAAGAAATAAACAAAGAAAATCAATATCCAAACTCAACCAAAGCAATGCATGATGAGTCTCCCCCTTTCCCGCAACAAAAAATCCTATAGTGCAACTGCAACAAGAGCTAAGCCCTTCTTTAGAAATTATCATTCGACCTCCTATTGTGATTAACTTGGATGACGATGATGAGATTGCAAAAATTGACAAAGAGGTGCATAATGAATTGAATACATCTTTTTCCTCTTCTATGAGCTTACATGACAAGTCTCCTAAGAAGAGTGTTGAACTTGGAAATGAACCTAATTTGGCACTTTCTATTGTTCCTTTAGCTAGTTTTCCACCTTTAGTATACAATGAACATGATTGGGATTCAGATGACTTGCTAATAGGTTGAATCGCATGTGCCTTACTAGTCTTTTGAATTATTTATTTTTTCATTTTTCTTTGTATGACTGCATGTACGTAATGTGATCCCTTGTGTTTGTAGGAGTTAATGGTGAATCCTCAACACCCCCAAGATTAGTTGTGACCAAAAATACTTCCACAAGAGAGAGAATGGAAAGAAAGCTTGCTTCATAATGCAAGATTGATTAATGGTTGAATATCTATTGCTTGATTGCTATGCCATGATTAAAATGTACATGAGATGCCTTACTTATATGGGCAAGGTTGAGAGATAGGAATGAACATGATGTTGACAAATGTCATAATCCTATGACATGAGACAACCGACAACCTAATCACCTAGGAAATGATGCATCCTAGCTAGATAAGATAAGTTCTAGATAAGCCAACTAAGACTTCTAGAAAGAATCTTTTATCCTAATTAAACTTAACCATGTGAATATGTCCCCTAATTTACCTAGTGAATGAATTAGCTGATGAAGAAGCCATTCCATATCCAACTGAAATGAGGAAGCAGAATGCTCATGTATGCCTCTGAAAAACTGATGAAGATCCTCCAAGCTTGAATGAGCCACAACATAATCATGGTCAAACTGAACCAAGAAACATGACAAATCAAGTGATGGAGGATAATCATGAATTTCAATCTCCAAAGACAAAGTAGATGGGATAACAGTTGTACTAAAACTATCATCGAAGAGGAGAGAAATCCCCTCAAGTGTGTCCTCCAAATCTGCAATATGAGACTCCATGAACAAGTTAGAAATCCCTATCAAATACTCATCCCACAAAGCAAGATCTGAAAAACTATGATCATCCTGCTAAATAGAAGCATCAATGGTTGAAGAAGCAGGAGGTGGATGAGTAGGAAGCTCAGCACTGGTCTCTAGAATACCAAGGTGTAGATGACCAAACTTCTCCTCACTAACATGTTTCACACTCAATGGAGTGTTTGATGCAGTCAAAGGAACATTATCATCTTCTGAAGAAAAATGCGAAAAGGAATATAAACGAGATGAATGATCAACCATCCCGATAGCAACAATATCCCTAGTCTCCAAGTCCCTTATGTACACCCTATCTGGAGTGAACTCAACTATTTTACCTTAACTCCCATGAGTAATTTGATAAATAGAAAGGAGATTAGTGGACAAGGAAGGAACACAAAGTACATCATTGAAAGTCCCTTCCACCATATCAATAGAACCCTTCCCACTTACCTTCATATATGTATTGTTACCCATCAATATATGAGGTGAATTACAAGGGTCAAAAGAAGAGAACATATCCATAGAAGATTCCATATGATGAGATGCACCGGAATCAAGAAGCCATCTATGAGATTCAAGACTTGTAGAGGCCAAGAGTGCTTGTCCTTTCATCTTGTGTAGCCCAGAAGTGATCCTGTGTCCTGTGACTGAGATGATGATGAGGGAGTTGTCGATTAAGATGTTGAAGAAGAAGTAGCAGAAACTGATGAGGGCAGCTTAATGTTATTCTTTTGAAGAAGGTGTGTCAGTTCATCAATCTTCTTATTATAATATCTATGCTCATCATGTCCTAACCTTTTACAATATGCACATTTTGACTTCTTCTTTTTCGATGATTCCTCTTTAGAAGAGGATGTGGACTCAGGAGTGCTATGTGAAGGAGATTCTTTACCTTGCTCATTAGACTTGGGTGCCTTGTTTTGCTTCTTACCTTTGCCACTTGAATCCTTTGTCTCCTTTGCAACAAGAGCATGAGATCTAGAAGACTTCAATGTGCCCATGTGTACCAGCTTTGTTGTTCCCTTGTGAGTTGAGCTGCAAATTCATCAAGAGAAGGCATTTTGTATGCATTTCCAAGAGCATCCATTGTAGCATAGAAAGTAGAAACAAACACTGAATAATCAGGACCAAGCTTATCAAGAATAGAAAGTATCAACTGTTCATCCTCTTTAGTGACCCCACAATTAGATAACTACAATCTAAGAGAATTGAGCTTAGAGAAAAATTCTTGGACATTATCAAAATCTGAAGGATTAAGACCCATTAGTTCATTCTCCAACTTAAATTTCCTCATCTTATCTGGCTTACCAAAGAGAATCTCTAAAGTATTCCAAGCTTCATTAGGATGAGTGCATGATGCAACATGATATCTAAGATTCCGAAGAAATGGACAACTTCAAAGTACCAAGAGCTTCATCCCTTCTATCAAGCCACTTTCTTTTCTCTTTTGCTCCTACAAGTTCTGGATCTTGACCAAATGTGATTCGTTGCAACTTTGATTTTAACAATAACAACTCCATTTGAGATTTCCACTCATGATAGTTATATGGAGTTATAAGTACAACTCTTTTCAAATCCATGATATAATGAGATATTACAAGAGGAGAACAACAAATTTCCCTCACAATACAAGAAAGCAACCCTTTTGTCCCAATAGGTTTACACTTTTTTTGCAAATTTACAAGGAATCCCAAACTATCAAATCAGCTACAAACTGAAAATATGAAAATTTGGAAATGAATCTACAAAAAGTGCATGAGTAGATATGAAGTGCTCACGAATACCTTCCAAATGCCGCAAGTTTGGAGAAAATTGGAGATCGGAGCACAAAGATATGAGCTTGGAAGCAAAAAATGATGATCGGGCTTCAACCTAAAAAAAGAGGCACAAAACTACAAAATCTTTGCAAAATATCTGAACCACTGAAAAGTTCAGATCTCCACCTTTCCAACGATATCTTGTTTGAAAAATTTTGCCTCCGTATGAAAAAGTTGTGAAAAAATGAAAAAAAGGCCTATAAATAGGCACTATGGGCAAATACAAAGTTCTATAAACACTAATTAGGTGCAATTTTCGGCACCCAGGGCTTAAATATGGTCATCCATATGACCTTGTCAGCATACAATGAAAAAATAAAACACCTGCTAGGTTTAATCCTTACAAAGAACTATTCAAATGTCGGCCCAAACAAATAATATAAGGTAATGAATGTAAAACCTTTGTAAAATGCTGACAACATACACAAAGAACCAGTGATACAATAAAGGCACCTTCGTACCCTTCTAATGTGAGTTGACAGGCAGACAAGAAGGTACAAGCCGATGTTGCACTGCCAATGAGAATGCAAAGACCACCGAAGCCAGCTAGTACCCTTCGCATCTAAACTATCGAGGTAACTTCAAGACTGATGTCGACCGAGGGTGAGTGGATGCCCAATGTACTCACCGATGGAAGACCCCCGTACCAACAATTAAGGATGGACGCCAACCATGGATCTGATGAGGCTAGAATAATGAAGGCCAATGTAATGATGATCCACACAAAAACATCGGTGTATACAGTGCAGCGACCCGTCCACTGATGGAGGAATGACCGCGATCAAACAAACCGTCTGATGGAGAATAGACTGGTGTGAATGCAATATACCATCCAATGGTACCCTTCACAAGCCCTTTGTACTAGCCATGAATAGATCTAACCGCCACCGGATCATACTCTGCCAATAGAAAATGCGGTATGGAGGCTGGTCACAACAACCAGTACTCACGGATGGACAACGAACAGACAGTAGGACCGCAAGAGGAGTACCCATCTGGTACAAAAGTATGAGTGCTAGGCAGTCAAGGATGTCGATGGAATATGTGCAGATGATGAATGGTCGTACCCTGTGGATCTGACCAAGTGGACGATGTGATCGGGCACAAAAAGAGTACAGATGACGCAGGATATGCATACAGTGAATGCCAACAAAAGAATATTCTTTGGTATATGCCACCTGCAATTCCTCAAATATGCCAATAATATTGCCTGATTCAAAAATAAAAAACTTGATAATTTTGAATAAATCCCCAAAATAAAATGTATATGCCGGAACAATGAATGTGCCCAAAATAAATAAAATTTGCCCCAAATTTTTGGAACTATACTGCAGAAAATATTTTAGAAAATATTTTTTTGCGAAAATAAGATAAATCGTATCGCTGGTAGGTTGTTCTAGCAAAAAATTTTTGCCTCAAAAACAACTTTATCCAATATAGACAAATTTACAGTCAAAATTCGTCTGTGGAGCCTTCTGAATTCAACCGTGAGGTTATTGAAACCCCAATCTGCACCCAGCAAAAATTTTCAAGCCAAAATATCACCCTCAGATCTGGGAAGGAATTTGCAACACCTGGAGAGCTCTAATACCATGTAGGAGTTAATGGTGACTCCTCAACACCCCCAAGATCAGTTGTGACCAAAACCACTTCCACAAGAGAGAGAATGGCAAGAAAGCTTGCTTCACAATGCAAGATTGATTAATGGCTGAATAGCTATTGCTTGATTGCTATGCCATGATTAAAATGTACATGAGATGCCTTGCTTATATGGGCAAGTTTGAGAGATAGGAATGAACATGATGTTGACAAATGTCATAATCCTATGACATGAGACAACCAACAACCTAATCATCTAGAAAATGATGCATCCTAGCTAGATAAGATAAGTTCTAGACAAGCCAACTAAGACTTCTAGAAAGAATCTTTTATCCTAAGTAAACTTAACCATGTGAATATGTCCCCTAATATACCTAGTGAATGAATTAGCTAGGTACAAGACAATTATTCACACCAACAGTGTTGTTCTATTTGATGTATCTCTCTCTTTGTGGCATTCCTCTATTTCTACCTACATTCTTCTCTATGACATAATTCTTTTATATTTTCTTGTGTTTTCCTTTTGGGGATGACATAAGGTGTCAAGACATTCATGTCTCCTCCATGTTGAGCCAAAAGCTTTCCTTTTTTCATTTTCCTTTTGGGGATGACGCAAGGCGTCGAGAAATTCATATCTCTTCCATGTTGACCCGAAAGTTTTTTCTTTATTTTCTCTCTCCTTTTGTCATTCTTCTAGTTCTATGTGTATTTGGGGTCCAATCATGATAGTTTTGAACTCTTTAAAAATATTGTGGCAAGAACATACTAACCCCAAATCCATAGATCCCTTATGTGTTTGTATTTTTATTTTGGGGGCAACCCCTCTCTTTTCCTTTTGCATGATGTAGCTTTATTTGGAAACATATGAATTGGCATAGGGATTTCCAAATTATCTCTCATGTCTTCTTTATTGTTAGCATATATCATTTGCTACTTTAAAGTAATTTCCCACAACATGGTGTTTAGCAATTTCTTTAAAGTGGAGGCATACATTGGCATTATTTTTTTTCTTTTTTTCTTTTTTCATGTTTCATGGTGCAGTCTTCTTATTTCATACAATGAATTTTTTGCTTTGTGCTGAAATTGGGTGTGATGTCCCTCAAGAGTGTGATCTCTCTTAGCATTTTATATTCCTCTTAGTGGCTTGATGTGACACACTACATCCCCTAAGTTGCAAATATTTTATCGTTTGATTGGTCCTCTCTTGGAGACATTAGGCACAATGTTCCCTAAGTTAAATACTTCACATGAATTAAGCAAGACTCCTTTGAATGTTCCTATTGTTGCATTTTCATTTTCAGTTATATGGCCACCTTCCATAATAAAATCTGCATGCTTGTGGATCCATATTGTTTTTTCATGAGTTCCAAGCATACGATGCTTGCCTCATGAAGCTCGAAGTTCATTGTTGCATGGTGCCTTATCAAAGTTATTAGGAGGTATAGCTTTGGCATGGTTCGATAGGAAGCCGATCCGAGGCATGAATTTCCCTTAGCCACTCACGTGTGTGTGTGAGCATATACCAGTTGCATGTTTATGTGACTCACCTTCTTGGATTACTCACCCAATGAATTCCATGGAGTTTTTTTGCCTCAGAGTGAGTGTGTATTTTTTGAAAAAACAACCTAGATCTAATCCACATCGCGATAGATAAATGGTCAAAGCTTGATCCACCCCTATTTTTCTTTTATTCTTCTTTTCTCTTTTTCTTTGGCAGTGTATGCTTGTGCCTTGTTTTTTCTCTTCATACCATTTTCATGTGTGTCCTTTTGTGCCTATGTTGGTTTGTCATAGAATCTTGATCCTGGGGGCTTGATCACCCCTCTTGATCATTTTCATCCTATCTTACCAACATTGGTGCACTCCAGCCCCTCTTGATGTGAGTTTGTCTACTTTAGTGTGAGTTTGAAGCAAGTTACTCCTCTCACTAAAGTGGGGGCTAAATTTGGCAATGAAAAAAGTATCCCTTTAATTTTCCTTGCTCATTTGGGCCTTCCTTGTTTGAGCTTAATGTTGCCTTGATTTAGTGTTGTAATGTGTTTGACACATTCACATTAGGTCTTGGGCCCTTGTGAACTAAATGAACTTAATTGTACCTTATTTAAGGTGTTGTAAAGTGTTGTTCCACACTTTCACACATTTCTAGGGTTATCATAAATGATTGGGATTCTTTATGCCTTAATAGGCCTTATTTTGCATCCACAAGCCCCGTTGAATGCATCTTTTCGAGGATAATATCGACATAAATCAACATCCATTCATAATTTAGGTGTTTTTAGGTTGTGTCCTAGATTTAGTAATCTGGGAGTCATACACCACATTGGATGTATGATTCTGACCTAGGATTTTGGGCCCCGATCTGGATTTCACATCATTCTAAGCATTTTTGAAAATGTGTCCCATAGTTATGCCTAATGGGACTCATTCACCACTTCTAGTGTATGAGTCATGTGTGGCCCAAAATTAAATTAAATTCAAATTCTTGGTAGGATTTTATCCTCCTAGATCTGATGTCAGCTTGTAGTGTTGTAATTTTGGGAAATTAGGCATAAACAAGTATAAATACAAGTTTCTTTCACTTATTTTACACCTAGCAAGTTGAATGAGCATCCTTATAGGAAATTTTAGTTCACAAGAGCATTCAAGTGTTTACAAGAGCATTCAAGAGTCTTCAAGGGATGATTATCAAGTGTTTTAGAGCATTATTCAAGAATCAAGCATTATGTCAAAGTCATCATGCATCATGTTTTTTTTTAGCTAACAATTGTGATGTAGGGTTTTATGATTCAAGCTAGCATTCAAGTCAAGATCTATCAAACTCAAGCAAGATTCAAGCTCTACATTAATTGGACCCACTCATTCATGTTTGCAACGCTTTATCGCTAGGGTTTGGTGAGTTGCAACATCATATTTTTTTCATTCATCATTCATCATTCCTATTTCATTTCATTTCAAGGTTTGATTACCAAAATGGGGTTTGACTAAGGCAAACCCCTATTCACTAACAAAACAACATTTTTCCCTCTTTAGTGTGTGATTTGTAGGTCTAGGTTGAAGACACATTGAAGAGAAAGTTTAGAGAAAGTTGTCAAAGTGTTCAAAGTTGTCAAAGTTGTCACCTTACATCAAGGAGATCATTGGAAGATATCTACAGGTTGCAAATCAAAGTTTTAGATTTGGAAATCGGGTGGAAAGGACATATCAGACATTGAAGAGTGGAATTAGACTTTGAATTTCTAGAAAAACCTAACTAGACTGATATGCCACTTCTGGCATATGAGTCCTAGTATAGGAAAATTTCCAAATTTTTTGGAGATCTAGAATCTACACTGCCAGAAACCTGTTCCTGCCCAGAAACCCAAATCTAGGACTAAATCGCCAAGTCTAGAATATGATTCCTATTCAGCTTTAAAATCATTGTTTTCATCATTTTAGAGCTCCATCTAGTCCTCTTCAGTTTCCAAGTGCACACCTTATATCTCTCAGTTTTCTATTCTATTTTATATGCTTTTCTAGGTCATTTAGTAAAGTATTGCATTGCATTAGGTTTTAGCATTGCATATTGCATTTCATTAGTCTTTTCAAGCCCTATATTGGTGGTGAACCCCTCTTTATTTTATAATCAAACCCTAGGACAACCTTATTGCAAGATCTATTTCTCCTTGCATACTTTAGATTGAGATCTCAAGGGTTTCCCTTCAATGAAATGATTGTGAAATATGTTGTTCTATGTACTAAACCATAAAGCAATACATTTTTTGTTTTTTCAATGAGCTTTATCATTTAGTCCATACATTTTTTCTAGATTCAGCACGAGGTATTATATATTAATATTTTGTAATTTGTGGCATCTACTTAATTACTTGGACATACTACTATTTGGAGAAGTTCTATTTTTTGGGGGAGTTCAATTAAAATCCTTTAAATGGAGCCTTTTTAAGGTTTAAATCACTATATTTTCTAAAAATATGTGATTTGAACAAAAAATAGGATGTCCCAAAAAGTGTAACACATTATTGTGGCAGCACCCTGTCATCTAAAAGGGTAGAGCCAATCTCTTGTAGAGAAAATTCCCTCAACCTTGATTCTTCATTTATTGCCTCTTCTATTCTTCCATACAATGCACCTTTCAAATATTTATGCAATTAGCCTTCAATATACTTCATGTTGACCTCAAATGTAACTATATATCTAACAATTGCCTCTTCTATTGTAGACTTATCAATGCCATCTGTAGTGGTATATAATGTAGTTTCTTTCTCTAAGATTTCATGGCCAACTATGCCATTCAATAATGCATCTAATTTCATAGCTGGCTATGTTTTCTTACTGAGGAAGGCTTATCCTTCTTCTTATTCTTTGCTTCTAGAGCTTTTTCTCCTTTACTAGACTTGGCTTACTTTTCCCTCACATAAATTTTGAATTCATTTTTCTTTCTCTCTCTACCTCCACTTCACTATCTTTGTCCATAATATCAACCTTGAGATTCTTTGTACTTTTCTCTACTTGAGAGACTCCAAATTTTATTTTTCTTATTAGAGGTTCTACTTCTTCCTCTTCTTATTCTTCATCACCATTCAAGTTTCTTTCTCTTGTTTCCTTATCCTTCACTCTTCTTTGTTGTGAGGTAGCTTGCTTCTTTACCAAATTAGTCTTTACTTTTACAAGCATACTCTATTGTTTATTCAGAGTATTGGTTGACTCCTTTCTCTTTGTTCCACTAATAAAGGGAAAAGTCATGAAGGACTTGAGGGCAGCCAGAGAGGGGGTAGATGTTCTACAAAATATTCTTATGCTATATGCACCTACCAAAGAGCCAAATATGCTCTTGGGTTTCTCCACTTGGTCCTTTGATAGATCCATCATCTTTGTAACCTGTGAAGTCATATTCTTAATAATTTTCTTTATTTGTTTTTCCCTCTATTTCATATGTACTTCCATATGCTTTTCCTTATATGATCCAAATATTTCCTCATAGGTGTCTCTAGGCTTGCTCAACATATGGTCAACCAGACGAACAATTACATCCTCAACAACTTCATTTTCCATTTTTGGGATCCACACAATTCTAGGATCAATAGCCTCCATTATGCAATAGTCCTTGCTCACCATGAAGATAAATTCCTTTTTTATATTTCTCTACTACTCTCTTCATAATTATTTCTCTAGCTTTCATATTCTCTAGGAAAGTTTTAAAGAATCCCCATAATTCTTCCTTCTATGTGTCTTCATCACCTAATCTCATTAGGTGTTCTCTAATTTGGGATGCCACTAGTATTTCCTTCAACCACACTATGTTCCTAGTTCTAAGAACTTGATTAAGAAAGTAGAAAAGTAAACAAATGATCAAGGTACCAAACTTGAAGAGGTACTTAGAGTCCTTAGTCTTTTGAAAATTTTCTAGGAGTTGTTCCATTAAAAAATAAACAAATCATAATCACCACCTTTCTTTACCATCTCATATGTAGTTTTGATGGTAGTTGCAATAATAGAGTTCTCTCTGTTTGTAAAATATATCTTGTATCCTATCACCATTTATGTATATTTCACTACAAGGTATTTGATGTCCTTGATTTTCAAGGCTCCCTTCTCATACTTTGCATCTGTTAAATTTGTTACCATTTCATTTTTCACTTACGAGCATCATAATCGGTCTATTTGAGCATAATCCTATAAAAACCCTAATTTCCTCCTTATTGATTATATGTGGAATATCCAACCACATAAAATTTTCATGAATCCTACTCAATGTGTATCTAATCCACTCATCCACATAATAAAAGATATGGAAATTGTTTGAAATAATGAGCTTCTTCTCCATAAAATTCTTGAACTTAGGTTTAATTCAAATTGGTCTCCGATGAGTTCATAAAATCACACATCACCCAACTTTGAGTGATTATACTCTTCCAATTTAGTGTGGATGTAAATCCTAACATCTTTCGTATGCAACACACCATACAAAAAGCTCAAAAATGCATAGTCTGGATCAGTCATCATTGACTTATTAGGGTGTGGTTTGAACTTTGGATGGGGTCAGTCGACAACCTTGACAACTTGTGGGGTATACATTTTCTAACACAATGGAAGTACTTCGAAAACTAGGGCAACTATAAATTGTAAATACCTTTCGATTACCACTGGTTAGGGTTTCGTGTACAAGAAATTTGTAATGCTTTAATTCACTCCTTCACTACTCTTCTCGAATGCTCATTTATAAATGACTTAGATCAAATGTGAAATACCTTATAAACCCTTTTGTAATAACCTAATTTGCATTGAATGCATTGATTTGAAGTTAGACAAAAAGATGATAAACCCTAGCTATAGTGCAAAGTCACCTTCGATTTCTCTGCAAACTTTCATATCTTGATATTTTCCACTGGTTTTTTCACTAATAGGTCAATCATATCAACCTACACCTCATATCCATGTGTTGAAGGCATCAAAACCATATTATCTTTGTTAGGGGCTTAATGATTCTCTGTTAAAACTCCCCTTGAGCTAAAGCTCTTAACTCAGTTTTTGGAGGAAACATATGCACCAAAGCTGGCACATACTCATCCTTAACCTCATTCTCCTCATTATTTTTCTATATCTTGTTCATCTCTACTAGATCATAATTTTTCACTGGATCATTCTTATTTACCAGATCAACCTTCACATTCTTGCTTCTATAAAACTTAACAATGTGTTCTAACTTATTGCATTTGTAACATTTGATATTTTGAGCAAGCTTATTTCCACTTACTTTGGATCTATATTGATTAGCCTTATTCCAAAGTCCATATCATGTATAAAAGTAGCCATTGAAAGATTGTAACATCATACCATTGTTATAGCCATTCATCATTTGATTTCTACATTCACTAGCTATATGACCAATATTTTGCATGTAAAACACTAACCGAGAAATGATTGAACATTCTAATTCATTCTGCTTCCACATTCCATAGCCTAATGTAAAAATTTATTATAGGAATAACACGAGCCATTAAAAGATAGGTACCTAAATGTGTATTTGGTTGTCTGATAGGTGGTATTTTGAAGTCTTTCCTCTGATTCTCGACTTTCTTGCAATTTCTCTTGTCCTCAGTCTTCTTTTTAGTCTTGTTTGGAGTTTGATTTGTCTTTGAGCTTTCACCTTTCTCAAATCCTAACCATTCTTTATCTTTAGATCCCTTCTTATTTGCAATCATCTCATTGAGTATTGTAGTACTGTTCTTGAATCTTTGTTTTCTCTAGATTTTACCAAAAGGTTACAAATTCTTGTTCAAGCTTTGAGAATTCTTTAGATTTATCTTTCAACTTAGCATTAAGACAACCTTCAACTCTTTTACTTTCTTCAATATGAAATTTCAGACTAGGAATGATCTCATTTGATTGCTTGAGCTCTTTGATCCTATCTGTAGCATTCTTCTATTTCTTTCTCAATATCTTAATGCATTCATCTGCATCACTAAGATCCTTTTTTAGAGCTCTATTCTGAGAATATTTTTAATCCAAATCATCTAGGGAAAATTTGAGTTCTATTTCCATATCAATAATGTAATCTTCCTCAGCAAATCCTTCTGGCATAATTTCTTCAGAAGGAATAGGGTACTTCCTTGTAGCCATGTGTTCAACTCCAAGATCTACCTCAATGATCAAGCCAATTGAATGAATGAAGCTCTAATACTAATTTTTGAACACCTAAAATATTGAGAGGGTGGGAGAATTAGTATTTCCTAAAACCACTTAAACATTTAAAAATTCATCTCAAGCATCATATTCAATTTACAATAAGGAAAGAAACTACGAAAGCAACCATCAAAACATATAACACATGAATACTATATTTTTATGTGGAAAATACAATAAGGTAAAAACCATGGTGAGTATTAGCTCACAATATATTATAACAAGTCATAACATATTACAGAAAGACTCACTACCAGGTGGACTCACTATCTAGATAATAAGAAAAATAGAAGAGAGGGTTGGCTCAGTATCAAGATTTGAACTGCTAAAAATGCATCTACAATTCCACTGGAGCTCAAAATACTGAATCAACCCATTTCATACTACACTACTTCCACACTTTGCACTGTGCTTCACATTCACATTCTTTTCCTAGGAATTCACATCACACATTTTCTACAGTACATATCATATCTCATCACATCCCTATAATACCAAAAATGATCTTACATATATACCTTTTACATCCACAAACACCTACAACATCAATTAGGTAGGCCTAATTAGATGTATCCTACAAAACATTACTTGTCAACTCAAGATCAAACTATACACACTTCACGCCTTAATCCAAAACTTGTAACACATCTAAATAGGTCATCATGGACCTATAATATGTCATGTCTCAGACTTTGATGTTGCTTGCATTTACTTTATGTGGAACTGATATATGAATAATTGTGTGTGATGGAATAAATATTATGTTTTTTGAAAGATGAAATAAGTGAATGTTTATTTTATTTTAGAAAAGATGCAATGTAATGAATATTATTTTATTTCAAAATGATGCAATATAGAGAATGTTATTTTGGAATAATGAATTATATAGCTTCAATTTATTTTTGGACACTAATCTATTAATGGGTGCTTGAGTTTTCATGAGTTGCAGGTTGTCGAAGACCAAGGGTGTGCTTAAGGTAGATGAGGCTAGCTACCTGGCAAGGTTAAGATGGAATGGTCTCTCTCACACAAACAAACACTTAGTAAACATATAGTTTCATTTAGAAATTCATTTAGTTAATTATTTTATATTGTCTCTTACTTTATATTTGTGTATTTAATTAATTAGTGGTAGAAATTAAATGCACTTAGAAAATAAAAGAATTATTTTTATTTTATTTTAATTAATGATTTCATTTGAAGATTAAATTATATTTATTTATTATTTTGTGGATAATTGTGATGCATGGAAAATAAATTGTCTTTTCTATTAAAAAATAATTTTATTAGATGAATTTGAAATAAATCTTGGAAAAGAAAGATTTTCGAAAAAAAATATGTGAGATAGAAAATTATTAGAAAATTAGAAAAAATGAAGAAAAGAAGTTAAATTTAGAAAAACAAAACAAAAAAAAACAAAGCAAAACAAAGATGGGAAAAAGAGAGAAAATAATAAAAAGAGGATAATCTCTTATTCTTTTAAAAACGAGAAGATTCATTCAAAATTGGAGATTAATTTTTTTTTCTCTATCTTCCATTCTGCAAAAACAATAACTAAAGTAGAGTAAGGAATTTGAGAAAAGTAGAAGAAGAATAGGGGAAAGAGAAGGAGAACAAGAGTGAGCCAAATAGAAAGCATTTACTAGGTTTTTAATTCATTTTCCAATGAATTTAAATTCAGAATGTGTCAATAAATGATTGTTTTTCTTCGCTAATACCCAATTGTATATATCAATTGTACTCATGTCTATAGAGTTTAAATGCTTTATTTTATGTATGAAAATTTATAATTCATGGTTTTATGCCTTTATTTCTTTTATAATATTTATATATAAATATATATACCTATATATATTATATTATACTATGTGAATACTTTGCATCAAATATATACAGTAATATATATAGATGTCGTTCAACACAACATAACTAAAATCCTTTTGGAATTCCCCTAAGTCGATGTTTGTCTAGAGTTTAGAATGAATGGGAGTTAACATAAATATGGTTTAATTTCTTTTGATTGTAAACACAACCTATGGCTACAAGGGAGCAAAGTTGTGGAGAGAAATGACTTCCCATAGGCCGAGGCTTGTGGGAGGGGTGCTGCCCTCCCACAATGGTTGTTTCCATCAAATTGTCGCCTTTCCCTTCATCCTTTCTATGGATTGAACTTTGGATGCTTTGTACTCATTAGAAATTTGATTCATGAATAAAATTTTCTTTAAAACTTTGCTAGACTCAATTTTCGATTGTATGGAAATCATTGGAAGTATCTCAGGCAGCGATTTACATGTCTACAATTCCCTTTCATAGAACTTCAATCTGCAGATAAATATAAGTATATAAGCTATGATTTCTTGTATGTTATTTTCTTTTAACTTCGAGTATGTATGTATGTATGTATGTATGTATGTATGTATGTATGTATGTATGTATGTATGTATGTATGTATGCGTGAATAATTTTGTATCATTGTAGTAAATACTGCTGTATCAAATGAAATATTTCTATATATGTAAATTACTGTTGTTTTAAAAATAATATATCTCTGAATTTGTAATTAATTTTGTCTTTAAAATGGTATATTTCTGAATATGTATATATATACATATATATAAACGCATATATGTGTAAAAGCATTATTTATTTTCTGCAATAAATATATTCATATCTGATTTAGAAGTGCTCCTCTTGAATACTAAAATATAAATCTATATTGAATTTGGAAAAATGTTTATACAAATGAGTTAATAGAATTTTTGTGGACAAATAGAAGGATTTATTCATTTGAATATACTTGCAATTTTTCACTTAGAAAGTAGGAAAACTGAATGAGTTAAGTAAGTTGTTGGATGCAAAATTTAATGCAAGCAACATATTATACCTTCTTATAGATGGATATGCAAACCAAAATAACAAACTTTGGAGTTATATGTGTTTTTGAAAGAATGCTAGAATTAGTGATTGCTTGACTCTTATACAAACTTGTGAGATGTTATGTATTATTTATTAATTCTATGGAATTACTTCCAGGATAGGATGCCAAATGTGGGCTCCCAGAGACCCTAATTTAACTTTTCTAAATTACCAATTTATTTATTATTTCTTGGCCAAGCTGTTGTGCTGGTGAAATAGATTGTTTGAAAAGCCTAGATTTTATATTATATATGTCTCTGCCACATCCTGTATGTGAGTATTATGTTATTCTAGTTTAGGAATTGTGTATAGGCATCAGACACGCATCGAGAGATTCCCTCTTGCTTATACCATTTCAGGTTGCTAGGCTCCTCGTGCAGGATCAATGCTTTCTTCATGTTAGAAAGAAACCCAAGGAAGCTCAGTACTTCGTGGTTGGGCAGAAAAGGCGCCTTAACCTTACTCTTGGCCTCAGCTTGTGGAAGACCTTTAGAGTCATGGCGGTTGATGACAAATATTATTATATTATATGGATATACTTCTTTGTATTATACTTGTATGGCTTGCATAACCAATCTGTAAATGTAAATTCATCTTCATGGATGTAATTATTGATGCATTGAAACAGATTTAATGCAACACCCTATTGGTGTATGAGATTGTATTTCATTATTGTAACTTGCCTTAGAGAATTTATGGATATTTTATTTAATATATGTATATCACTTTTTGTATTTGGATTATGCATTGCTTTATGGGATACTATTTTTAGTATGTGAGTTTTTTGAGCTTTACATAATAGCTCCCACATAGTTAACTGATCAACACTTCTTTTAACTCTACACAAACCCAAACATATTAGGTCAGCACTACTAGTGAGACAACGCCAAAATACACCAATTGATTATCCTAAAACTAACATGCAAACCTCCAAAACACACACCACTAAGACCACAAACTCTTTTGACACCTATAAACACTCCCGCAAATCCACATAACCAAATATTCTTCCACGGTGAACTGTGGACCAATCCAAACAGGTATTCTACACTAGCAAACTCGATAAATTGTCAACCATAACTTTTGCACCATAGGACATAAAGACATGAAACTTTAGATTTAAGGTCCTCCAACATGTACCAAAATTTCATTAGAATCATAGATAGAAATACTACAAGGTGAACTAAAGTGAACCAAAAAATTGATGCTTTGTACATTGAAACCTATGTTCTAGACTTTGTCAATTATTCAACATATCTATTTTACACCAAAGAAAAGCCTTTGCATCTCTATGTTGAATTACCATCTCCATGCTCACTCACACTTCACCAATAATTGTACCTCAATGGAGACATCAAACCATAATGTTGACATAAATGACAACATTGTATAAGCTTATGCTCATGTTGTCAACAACCATCTCAATGACAATCTCCTCAACCTTCCAACACCTAAGGAAATTTTTAGATTCTAAAATGCAATAATAAATTGAATCTAGATTGAAAAATCTAGAAATTAAAACTTTTGTATCTTTTGAAATGAAAAATTATATTAAAAAATTTACTTTTTCAACAAAATATGCATGCATAAATGATAAATTTAAACACTCTCAGATTGTATTTAGACCTTAACATGAATTAATTAAGATTTTAAAAGGTTTTGAGTGCAATAAACATTAAGTTCAACAAAATGTGATGTGGGAAAGAGGATCTAGGGTCTAAATCTAATGTAGAGGCAGGGATGACATCAACAACCTTGTATCATTTTCACAATTTGATCTTCAAGTGTTCATTCAAAACTCAGAGATGACTCATCATTGAACTAGCCATCTAGTGGATCCAATACACCCTTATTGTTTCAAATATTCTCCAAGGTTCCAAGAGGCATCTAATAGGATTAGATTTCTAAAATTAACAAATCCAACTCACTGAAAAAGACTCAAGAATCTCAATTTGCACTTTCACCATTCAAGCTTCCACTTGCCTAGTAGTACTCCAAAACCAATTTTTGCATCTTCCTTCACAACCAATCAATCAAACTCAAAAATGGCATACACTTCTAGGGACCCATTAACCTACTACAAATCATATCACAAAACTACCATAGGGTTCTTCAGACTATCTATACCCAAATTGACCTTTTAGGCTAAAATGGGCTCCAATTAGCCCTCGTTTACAAAGGACTTCACCATCAAACTTGTCCCCAACTCCTCAAACCTCAAAAAATTCTTAAATATTCATCCAAAACTTAAGAATCACCAACTAATAAGTCCCTACAAACTGACCAAGACCCATTTCTCTTAAACCCTCCTTTTTTTCAACTTTGACTAGGGCTTATTCATTTACCTATGCCCTGACCACCCACCAACCTAAAAATTCTTCAATACCTCTTTATTTTTCCTATACATGGTCAAAATAACATTACATCAGACTGCCTTTATGTTTTCTATGCACTTCCTTTGTAATCCCATCAATTTTCACTCTTTTTCCACCCTTTTCCAATAGGGTTTCTAACTTTTTCTCTCCTTAGACCCTTCTCAACTACTCAAACCTTCAATAAATCCTCAATGACACTTGTTCACTCTTTTTTTAAGGGTTTCTACCCACTTTAAGGCCAATTTCCACTTTTGGCCTACTCTATCCTTATTACTAAGGCACCAAACTAGGTTTTTGACATGGGGCAACATGTGGATCTCTTTTAAACCATTCTTTAGGATTTATTCTTGAATCCTACCCTTAAACCTATATCCTACTGGTCCATTCCACCAAGAAATAATGGTCATAGAAACGTGGAATAGAATTCTAGTGCATTAAGCCAACAAACCCCTTATGCTCTATTTTCAGACCTGCCTGAAAGAATCAACCTTTTTTGCACTCAGATCCTAATGTTGCTCTACAAGAAATGATTCATAATAGAGATAAAACCATAATAAATATAATTCCAATCATTAATGATCATAACCCTGTTGTACGGACCCATACACAGGCTGAAAAGAGAAGAAAACACAAAAAATTACTAAATAGATCTTTTTGATTGATTTCTTCCATTTAGAATACTTTCAAAAACCCCTGAATGAGCCTTCAAGAGACCGTAAATACAATTTGAAACCAAAAACCAACCATAAAACACCTATAATTTCTCATCCAACAACCTAGACCCTTACATTGCTTAATCTTGCATTATTTTGACAATTGTGACATGTATTACATTTAACCAATATTAAATACCCCTAATTACATCATTAATGGGATCAAAGGCCTTATTCAACATGAAATGACTCAAATACCCCCCTAGTTTCCTAGTTCCTTCCTCCAAGGATGAATTTTGTAAATATGTGCTTTGGGTGTTCCTGCACCATACACCCTGGCTTAAAAATTCTTCCAAGTCCCTTGGAAGCCTTCACCTGCAACAAATCTAGATCTCCATCCTCTGATACTCCTTGTAGATGTTTCCTTTTTACCTTTGGCTTAGTTCTGTCCATCTTCATCATTCCTTTGCTTGCATTGTTTCCTTGAACCTGCACTATTAAACTCAAACCTGCACTTACACATCCCATCCAGTTGCTCTCAACATTCTCAACACATCTACTCAACACCACATTATACTCTTCACCTTTCATCTTGACTTTAGGCTTGCCTCTCATTTGCAAAATTTTCAACACAAGGAAGAAACATAGGACTCCCTTCATCCTCTGCCTTCTAACTCCTTCATTCACAATCTTCCTCGGCTTTCCCATGCTCAAAACAACCTGTACAGTAGCATACATCTGCCACAAAACCTTTGACCAATCCATTTCACTTGTTTTCTTCTCCATCACAATTGGAGACTTCTCAAATTCTTTTTCTTTAGCCTTCACTACGCTGCTCACTATCAAATCTTCCTTTCTAGGTTCTCTTGGAACTTCACTTATCCACTTTGCTTGATCTTCTTCACCTTCCAATGTGACTATAACTTTCTCATCATCTACACATTCTTCTACAAACTCACTCACTATCTTTTTCACTTCTTTTTGACTCACTATCTTATTTTCTTCCTTATCTTGTTCTTCATCCATGAACTCCTCACTAGCATCTTCAAAGACATCTTCTTCTTTCTCTATCTTCTTTGCTTCTTCAAGTTCCTCTACCTTCAGTTTGTGCATTAACATCACTACCTCATTTACCTCTGTATCCTCTAATATATAGTCCACCGTGTCTACAACCTTTGTCTTCTTTTCATTTGTATTTTCCTTTAGTGGACACTCCAATGCCCCAATAATGATCTTTTCATTTTTTTCAATCCTTCCATGGATTTCTCCAACCTGCTCACTTGTCTTGACTATCTCCACACTCTTCTTTCATACTATTAGCCTTCAAGATCTCTCTATCATTATATCCTCCATCCTTTATGGCAACATATTATTGCTACAACTCATCTCCTTTGTCAATCTCTAGCTGCTTCTTTTTACTCTGTCCTTTCAGTAGACATTGTCTTTCACCTTTACAAACCTCACTAGGCCTCATTTTCCTCTCCATTGATGACTGTATTTCACTTTTATTCTTTTCTTTTTGAGGGATCTTTGTCCCAAGTGCTCTTTTGTCATAAATCACTATACCAAACATGTCCTTTGTTGCCTTTACCTCATTCTCTTGCAACTAAAAAAGTTCTATCCTACCTTTGTCTTCATAATACTTTCTATCCTTTTCTTGTTCTCTCAAGGTCTTCTCATCTCTGGCCTTCACTATCTTTGTTTCCTTTTCCTCCAAACACTCTCTTTTCCACACATGCATATCCTTCTTTGTGTCCCTTCTTCCTGCAAACAACTCAAGGTGTACCTTTTCCCATCCTTTTCAATTGTATAGACATTAAGTCTCCCATCATGAATAGAAAATCTATCAAATTTCCAAACCCTTCCTAGTATCATATGACAATCCCTTATAGGCATAATATCACATAATAGAACATCTTTATAAGGACCAATTTGAAAATCTACAAATGCTTTCTCTCTAACCATAACATACTGACTATCATTTACCCAATATGCCTTGTAAGGAGATTCATGTTTTAGCCTTTTCAAATGCAATTTTTCATTCATTTCTTCTGAAACTACATTATCCAATGAACCTGAATCAATCAGTACCTTACATACCTTACCTTTGCATTTGAATTTGGTATGGAAAAGAGCATTCCTCATTTCTTCCTCTTTCTCATCCAACCATCTAATGGCCATAATGTTTTGTATCTTCAAATGCTTCTGCTTCAATCTTCAAGAGATCTACTTCCTCACTCTGATACTACTATGATGCAGAGACATAGATGACATCAACAACCTTGTATCATTTTCACAATTTAATCTTCAAGGGTTCATTCAAAACTCATAGATGACTCATCATTGAACTAGCCATCGAGTGGCTCCAATACACCCTTATTATTTCAAATATTCTCCAAGGTTCCAAGAGGAATCTACCAATATTGGATTTCTCAAATTAACAAAGCCAAATCACTGACAAAGACTCAAGAATCTTTGTTTTCACTTTCACCATTCAAGCTTCCACTTGCCCAGTAGTACTCCAAAACTAGTTTTTGCATCTTCCTTCACAACCAATCAATCAAAATAACAAATGTCTTACACTTCTAGGGACCCATTACCCTGCTACAAATCATATCATAAAACTACCATAGGGTTCTTCAAACAATCTATACCCAATTTGACCTTTTAGGCTAAAATGGGCTCCAATTAGCCCTCTTTTACAAAGGACTTCACCTTCAAACTTGTCCCCAACTCCTCAAACCTAAAAAAGTCTTAAATATGCCTCCAAAACTTAAGAATCACCAACCAATAAGTCCCTACAGACTGACCAGGACCCATTTCTCTTAAACCCTCCTTTTTTTCAACTTTGACTAGGGCTTATTCATTTACCTATGCCCTAACCACCCACCAACCTAAAAACTCTTCAATCCATCTTCATTTTTCCTTTACATGGTCAAAATGACATTACATCAGACTGCCTTTATCTTTGCTCTACACTTCCTTTGTAATCCCATCAATTTTCACTTTTTTTCCACCCTTTTCCAATAGGGTTTCTAACTTCTCCTCTCCTCAAACCCTTCTCAACTACTCAAACCTTCAATACATTCTCAATGACACTTGTTCACTCTATTTTCAAGGGTTTCTACCCACTTTAAGACCACTATCCACTTTTTCCCTACTCTAGCCTTGTTACTAAGGCACCAAACTAGGTTTTTGACATGGGGTAGCGTGAGAATCTCTTATAAACCATTCTTCAAGATTTATTATTTATTCCTACCCCTATACCTATATCCTAAAATTCCATTCCACCAAGAAACAATGGTCATAGAAAGGTGGAATGGACTTCTAGTGCATTAAGCCATCAAACCCCTTATGCTCTCTTTTCAGACCTGCTTGCAAGAATCAACCTTTTTTGCACTTAGATCCTAATGCTGCTCTACAAGAAAGGATTCAAAATAGAGATAAATCCATACTAAAGATAATTCCAATCATAAATGATTATAACCCTACTATACCGACCCGTACATAGGCTGAAAAGAGAAGAAAACACAAAACTTTACTAAATAGAGGTTTTTGATTGATTTCTTCCTTTAAGAATGCTTTCAACAACCCCTGCATAATCCTTCAAGAGGCCTTAAATATTATTTTCAACCATAAAACACCTATAACTACTCATCCAACCACCTAGACCCTTACATTGCTTAATCTTGCATTATTTTGACAATTGTGGCATGTATTACATCATTATGCAAACTTTGCATTCTTTTGCACTAACCAACATTAAAGACCCCTAATTACATCATTAATGGGCTCAAAGGCCTTATTCAACATGAAATGACTCAAATACCCCACTAGTTTCCTACTGCCTTCCTCCAAGGATGAATTTTGTAAATGTGTGCTTTGGATGCTCCTGCACCATACACCCTGGCTTAAAAATTCTTCCAAGTCCCTTGTAAGCCTTCACCTACAACAAATATGGATCTCCATCCTCTGATACTCCTTTTAGATGCTTCATTTTTACCTTTGGCTTAGTTTTGTCCATGTTGATCATTCCTTTGCTTGCATTATTTCCTTGAACTTGCACTATTAAACTCAAACCTGCACATACACATCCCATACAACTGCTTCAACATTCTCAACACATCTACTCAACACCACATTATACTCTTCACCTTTCATCTTGACTTTCAGCTTGCCTCTCATCAGCAAAATTATCAACACAAGGAAGCAACATAGGACTCCCTTCATCCTCTTCCTTCTAACTCCTTCATTCACAATCTTCCTCAACTTTCCCATGCTCAAAACAATCTATACAAAAACATACATCTACCACACAACCTTTGACCAATCCATTTCACTTGCTTTCTTCATCACAATGGGAGACTTCTCAAATTCTTTTTATTTAGCCTTCACTAGGTTGTTCACTATCAACTCTTCCTTTCTAGGTTCTCTTGGAACTTCACTTATCCACTTTGCTTGATCTTCTTCACCTTCCAAGGTGATTGTAACTTTCTCATCATCTACACATTCTTCTACAAACTCACTCACTATCTTTTGCATTTCTTTTTGACTCACTGTCTTTTCTTCTTCCTTATCTTGTTCTTCACCCATGAACTCCTCACTAGCATCTTCAAAGACATCTTATTTTTCCTCTATCTTTTTTCCTTCTTCAAGTTTCTTTACCTTCAGTTTGTGCATCAGCATCACTACCTCATTTACCTCTATATCCTCTGATATACAGTCCACTATGTCTGCAACCTTTGTCTTCTTTTTATCTGCATTTTCCTTTAGGAGACACTCCATTGCCCCAATCATGATCTTTTAATTTTTTTCAAGCCTTTCATGGATTTATCCAACCTGCTCACTTGTCTTGACTCTCTCCACACTCTTTTCTTTCATACTATCATCCTTCAATATCTCTCTATCATTATATCCTCCATCCTTTATGTCAACATACTGCTGCTGCAACTCATCTCCTTTGTCAATATATAGATGCTTCTTTTTACTCTGTCCTTTCAGTAGACATTGTCTTTCACCTTTACAAACCTCACTAGGCCTCCTTTGCCTCTCCATTGATGATTATCTTTCACTTTTATTCTTTTATTTTTGAGGGATCTCTGTCCCAAGTGCTCTTTTGTCATAAATCACTATACCAAACATGTCCTTTGTTGCCTTTACCTCATTCTCTTGCAACTGCAAAACTTCCATCCTACCTTTGTCTTCATAATACTTTATATCCTTTTCTTATGCTCTCAAGGTCTTTGCATCTCTGACCTTCACTATCTTTGTTTCCTTTTCCTCCAAACACTCTCTTTTTCCACACATGCATATCCTTCTTTGTGTCCCTTCTTCCTGCAAACAACTCAAGGTGTACCTTTTCCCATCCTTTTCAATTGTATAGACATTAAGTCTCCCATCATGAATAGAAAATCTATCAAATTTCCAAACCCTTCCTAGTATCATATGACAGTCCCTTATAGGAATAATATCACATAATAGAACATCTTTATAAGGACCAATTTGAAAATCTACAAATGCTTGCTCTCTCACCATAACATACTGACTATCATTTACCTAATATGCCTTTTAAGGAGATTCATGTTTTAGCCTTGTCAAATGCAATTTTTCATTCATTTCTTCTAAAACTACATTATCCAATGAACCTGAATCAATTAGTACATTACATACCTTACCTCTGCATTTGCATCTGGTCTAGAAAAGAGCATTCCTCATTTCTTCCTCTTTCTCATCCAACCTTCTAATGGCCATAAT
This sequence comes from Sequoia sempervirens, assembly GCA_007258455.2. Classification (NCBI taxonomy): domain Eukaryota; kingdom Viridiplantae; phylum Streptophyta; class Pinopsida; order Cupressales; family Cupressaceae; genus Sequoia; species Sequoia sempervirens. Next base: position 264,974,878 of record VDFB02105785.1, read on the forward strand.
GTCTTCTATCTTCAAATGCTTCTCCTTCAATCTTCAATAGATCTAATTCCTCGCTCTGATACCACTATGAATTAGAGATAGGGATGACATCAACAACCTTGTATCATTTTCACAATTTGATCTTCAAGGGTTCATTCAAAACTCAAAGATGACTCATCATTGAACTAGCCATCGAGTGGCTCCAATACACCCTTATTCTTTCAAATATTATCCAAGGTTCCAAGAGGCATCTACCAAAATTAGATTTCTCAAATTAACAGATCCAACTCACTGACAAAGACTCAAGAATCTTTTTTTTCACTTTCACCATTCAAGCTTCCACTTGCCTAGAAGTACTCCAAAACCAGTTTTTGCATCTTCCTTCACAACCAATCAATCAAAATCACAAATGGCTTACAATTCTAGGGACCCATTAACCTACTACAAATCATATCACAAAACTATCATACGGTTCTTCAGACCATCTATACCCAAATTGACATTTTAGGCTAAAAAGGGCTCCACTTAGCCCTCTTTTACAAAGGAATTCACCTTCAACCTTGTCCCAAACTCCTCAAACCTCAAAAAATTCTTAAATCTGCCTCCAAAACTTAAGAATCACCAACCAATAAGTCCCTATAGACTCACCAAGACCCATTTCTCTGAAACGCTCCTTTTTTCCAACTTTGACTAGGGCTTATTCAATTACCTATGCCATGACCACCCACCAACCTAAAAACTCTTCAATCCCTCTTCATTTTTCCTGTACATGGTCAAAATAACATTACATCAAACTGCCTTTATCTTTGCTATGCACTTCCTTTGTAATCCCATCAATTTTCACTCTTTTTCCACCCTTTTCCAATAGGTTTTCTAACTTCTCCTATCCTCAGACCCTTCTCAACTACTCAGACCTTCAATACATCCTCAATGACACTTTTTCACTGTATTTTCAAGGTTTTCTTCCCCTCTTTAAGGCCACTGTCCACTTTTGGCCTACTCTAGCCTTGTTACTAAGGCACCAAACTAGGTTTTTGACATGGGGCAGGGTGAGGATATCTTATAAACAATTCTTCAGGTTTTATTCTTGACTCCTACCCATACACCTATATCCTACTAGTCCATTCCACCAAGAAATAGTGGGCACATAAAGGTGGAATGGACTTCTAGTGCATTAAGCCAACAAACCCCTTATGCTCTATTTTCATACCTTCCTGCAAGAATCAACCTTTTTTGCAGTCAGATCCTTATGTTGCTCTACAAGAAAGGATTTATAATAGAGATAAAACCATACTAAAGAGAATTTGAATCATCAATGATCATAACCCTGCTGTACGGACCCATACATAGGCTGAAAAGAGAAGAAAACACAAAAATTTACTAAACAGAGCTTTTTGATTGATTTCTTCCTTTAAGAATGCTTTCAACAACCCCTACATGAGCCTTCAAGAGGCCTTAAATACAATTTTTAACCAAAAACCAACCATAAAATTCCTATAACTGCTCATCCAACCACTTAGACCCTTACATTGCTTAATCTTGCATTATTTTGACAATTGTGACATGTATTACATCATTATGCAAACTGTGCATTCTTTTGCACTATCCAACATTAAAGACCCCTAATATTCTTTTGCACTATCCAACATTAAAGACCCCTAATTACATCATTAATGGGCTCAAAGGCCTTATTCAACATGAAATGACTCAAATCCCCCTAGTTTCCCAATGCCTTCCTCCAAGGATGAATTTTGTAAATGTTTGCTTTGGGTACTTCTACACCAAAATCACACGTTCTTCTATATCATAATGGAAGGAACCAAAAATTATCACAAACACATGCACTTGACTACTAACCTCAATGGAAGAGCCAAAATGGAAAATTAGGGTTTTGGTTCTTTCATTGGGGAATGATTTGATATTGGTCAATTGATTGTTGATTGACTTAATTTGATAATGTAAATATGCACCTTGCTAAACTATGAAAATACAACAAATTGTTATGATTTTAGGAAAATGCAGAACAAAAAACTAAAAATAGAGCATAGAGCAATAGAGTGTAGACATAGAGGAACTTGACATATAAAATTTGAGCTTGATTGGGCTAGAAAGGGGTGTTGGTACCCTAGACCTAAGAATGTAGACCTTTAGAAATAGAATTCAAATCTTAGTTGGTCATTTTTTTAGGCTCTTCCTTTCTATACCCAGTTTCAAAACTTCATTTGTTTCTAGTAAATTCCATTTTCCCTAATTTGTTGACTTATAAGGTTTGAATGATTGAATGAGCAATTAGGCCTTCAATCCTTTTCCAAATTCACTTTAAATATGTAACCTACACACAAGGAAGAGGGGTTTAAGGGTTGTGTCATATAGGGGATTTCCTAATTCAAATATTTTTTTGGAATTTCTACATCCACAATGGCTATATTAATATAAAAGAGTGCTTACCCTTGGCCGAGCAAAGGATAATGGATAAAGGATTGATAAATTGATAATTTCTACAACTTAACACTCATATTTGTATTCCTTGATGAATTGAAGTTGTTTTGCTCATTACCCTCAAGGAGAATTGGAAGCTTGATTTGAATTCCTACAAGTGTTAGTTATCACAACACAAATGGAAATGAAACATAAAAAAACTCACATGAAAACTTGATGCATTGATAACATGATACTTGATTGAAATAATACTACAATAATCTATTGCAAGTATGAGCAAGCTTGGTGATGTTGTCATTAATCTTGTCATTGATGTCAACATAGTTCAAAAAATTTTATATTGTGCATGTATATTTGATATGCTATTGAGATGTTGTGAGTACATGAAGCTATCCTTATGATGTTGCAGATGTGATGAAATGATTCGTTTCCAAGTGCTTTTGAGAAAATTAATAAAAGAAAGAAGTCATAGTTTTGTATGTGTTTAGAATGCGCTCTAGTTTGTGCTTCATGTTTCTTATGTGTTGATCCTATGCTTGTGTGGATCTGTTGGTATCATCTCCTAATTTTTAGTTTCTGGTTTGATGGAGTATGAAAGTTATGTTCACCGATGTGTGAACTAGTTTGATAGAGTTGCTTCTCTGTGGACTGGGAGAAATTTTTCTACTCCATAGTCTTCCACTATTTTGTTTCAGATCTTGTGGATCTAGAATATGTCTTGCAATGGTGTTCTTTTTGTTTTGGTAGAGATGTTCATGGTTTGGTGCTCTAGAAGTTGAGTTTCAGTGTTGTTGTATGTGTTTGCACAGTCCAGATGGACTGATAGAAGGTGTTCTATGCTCGAAGGTTGTTGCACTTGTTGTAGATGTATCTGAAGGTATCTAAGATGTGTTCTCATGCATGATAAAGCATGTTACATCATTCTTGTGTTATCTTCTTGCTAGGAAGCATGTACTTCAATGTTCATTTATGTTTTCATTAGGTTTGGTCGACCTAGAGTTTACACTTCATATGAAGAATTAAAAATTTAATTAAGGAAGCATGTGGCTGATCCGAGGTGTTGTTTTTGGTCTTGGTTAAGTATGTAATTGGTTCACTCTCATTCCTTTCCACCGAGGGAATGTTGAGTTGCTGATCTAATTTGAATTTATGAAATGAAGCATATGTGGCCAACCTTGGAGAAAGTTTATAAGGTTGAAGATGGTATAAATGCAAGTTGAGTTGTGAAAGATTAAATTATACAAAGTGACGAAGTAAGCCACAAGTGAAGAGAAGAGTTGTATGAAAGTGAGTTGAGACAACAATACTTCATTGTGTTAGATTCTTAAAAGCAATGAGCTGAAGGTTTCTGCAATCTTCTAATCTAGGTTGCGGATGTTTGTAAATTGTTGTGGTGGATCTTTCTATTATCTTTTGTATCTGTAGGCAATGAGCCTCCCTATTGGACAATGAGTCATTTCTATAGGAAATGAGCCTTTGTATTCAGGTAGTGTGCCCTTGGTAGTGAGCCTCTTGTATTCGATTTTTCTATCTCTTTATATTGTGAGTTAACCCTCATCATGGTTTTTCCCTTATTGGGTTTTCCACGTAAAATATGGTGTTCATTGTGTTGACTTTGTTTTTTGTTATTTGCATTTCATGTTCATACTTAGTAACAAAATAGTGTGGTTGTGAAGTTGATAAGTGTTTCAAGTTTTGAATTTGAATTTGGTGACAATTGATTCACCCCCCCTCTTAGTTGTCCTGCACCTTTTAACAATTGATATTAGAGCCTTGGTTCCTTGGTGTAGAGCTTAATTGCTTAAGGTAGATCCGATGATGCATAAGTTGGTGATCCCTATGTTTGATGGATTTGATTACAGTGACTGGAAAGTACAGATGAGAGGGTATATTATCTCTCTTGGTTAGAAAACCTGGAAGGTTGTTGAGACGAAGTATGTTGCTTCGGTGAGTGGTCCTAATACTATAGATGAGGGTTTTTCTTATGAGGAGAATGAAAACACGAGGTATGCTATTTACAGTGCTTTAGCCAAGACTGGGTGAACAAAAGTTATCTCTTTGGGCACTGCTTATGAAGTTTGGAAGAAGTTGGAAGATCTTTATGAAGGAAATGATAGAGTGAAATTGACAAAGAAGCTGACAGTAAAATGTAGATATGAGAATATGAAAATGGAAGAAGGAGAAGATATTGAGAGATATTTTTAGAGGATTTATCTGGCAACAAATGAATTTAGAAATCAAGGGGTTACTCTGACTGATGAAGATATAATGGAGAAGATTCTAATGACCCTACCAAAGTGTTACAATGACAAGGTTTTAGTTATTGAGGAAACATATGATCCTAAGAAATATACTGAGGAAGAGTTATTTCGCACCTTGATTGCATTTGAGATGAGAAAGTTTGGAAAGAAAGAGAAGACAGAGACACCATTTAAAGCAACAAATATTGAAGATGATCCAGATAGTGATGGTTCAGATGAGTTGGAAGTGAACTTTACAAGGAAGTTGAAGAAAGGTATTGGTAAGTATAAAGGTATGTTTCCCTTTAAATGTTTCAGTTGTGGTAATATTGGTCATTATGCTTCAAGATGTCCGAATAGAGCTTTATGTAAGAAGAACAAAAAACATAAAGATAGAAAGGATAAGAAATAAAAAAAGTTGTACTATGTTAGAGAAGAAGCTGGAATCTCTAATGATGAATCTGATTATGAGGGTGATGATAGTGAATGCTTGTTCTTAGCTTTGGAGAGTAAATATGTGTTTGCTAACTCTAGAAAATGTGTAAGAAAAAGTGATTTAGAGAACAAGAAGGATGAGATGGAAGGTACTTTGGTCACCGTATTTCATGATAGATAGGATGAATACTATTGGGTGATTGACAATGGATGTTATAATCACATGACTAGAGATAAAATTAAGTTCACTAAACTTGAAAATTATGATGGTGGTTTGGTCATGTTTGGTGATGATTCTGGAGCAAAGATTGTTGGGAAAGGTACAATTTGTTTTGATGGAATTCATAGTATTGATGATGTATATTATGTAAAGGGCTTAAGGCATAACCTTTTTAGTGTTGGACAAATGTGTAGCAAAGGTTTCAAACTTGTATTTTAGGATAATATATGTGAGATCAGAAAAGGATCTGGAGCTATGGTTGTTGTAGGAAGGAGAACTCATGGAAACATCTATTAGCTTAAGGGTGTTGATGGTTAGTGCGTTGTATCTCAAGTTAATGAAGGTTGGTTATGGCACTGAAGAATGGGACATGTAAACTTTGATAATCTGGTCAGGATTAGTTCAAGAGATGTGGTCTGAGGTCTGCCTAAAATCATAAAGCCTGCTAATACTGTTTGTAGAAGTTTTTAGTTAGGGAAACATACAAGATGCAATCTCAAAGGAAAAGAGAAAACTACTACTAAAATGTTGGAATTAATTCATACAAACCTATGTGGTCCTACTAGAATAGGAAGCCTAAATGGTGATACGTATTTCATGCTCCTTATTGATGATTATTCTCAAATGACATGGGTTGCTTTTCTTAGAGAAAAGACTCAGGCTCTTGATAGGTTTAAAGTGTTCAAAGCAAGAGTAGAAAATGAAGTGAGCCTAAAAATAAAATGTTTGAGATCTTATAGAGGTGGAGAATTCACTTCTAGTGAGTTTAACGCATTTTGTGAAGACCATGGCATAAAAAGACACTTTTATGCTCCTAGAACCCCACAGTAGAATGGAGTGGTTGAGAGAAAGAACCGGACTATACAGGAAGTTGCAAGAACCATGATGAAAGAAGAAAATGTACCTAATGTGTACTAGAGAGAGGAAATACACCCTATTTTTTATGTTCTTAACAAGGTTTAGATCAAAGGCAACAACACAAAGACTCCTTATGAGTTATGGACTGGTAAGGCTCCTACTATTAAATACTTTAAGGTGTTTGGAAGAAGATGTTACATTAAAAGAGATGATGAGAATCTTGGGAAGTTTGATTCTAGATGTGATGAAGGAATTTTTCTTGGATATTCAACTACCAGCAAGGCATATAGATGCTTTAATAAAATATTGAGGAAGATTGTTGAGAGTGCTAATGTGAAGGTTGATGAGGGTATGCGTAAACCTATTGAGATAAGTGAAGTTGAACTAGATGATCCTATTGGTGGACCAGTACTTGAAGAGACTAAGGAAGAGGAAGAAGAACAAATTGAAGAAGAAGAAGAAGAAGAAAATGAACCAGAACGTGTTCCTAAGACTCCTAAGTATGTCCAGAAGAATCATCCAAAGGAAAAGATAATTGGAGATAAGAGTGAAGGTGTGGAGACAAGAAGTCAAGTAGTAGTTGAGGTAAATTTGTGTTTTCTTTCTAAAATAGAACTTAAGTCTGTGTGTGAAGCATGTGAAGATGAAAGTTGGGTTAGAGCTATGAAAGAAGAGTTGCAACAAATAGAGAAGAATCAAACATGGGAACTGGTTCCTAGACCTATGAATAAGAATGTAATTGGTTCAAAGTGGGTGCACAAGAATAAGTTGAATGAAAATGGTGAAATTATAAGAAACAAAGCAAGACTTGTATGCAAGGGATACTCACAAGTTGAAGGAATATATTTTGAAGAGACATTTTCCTCGATGGAAAGAATGGAAGCTATTAGGATGTTTTTTCCATTTTTTTCCCACAAGGACTTCAAAGTATATCAAATGGATGTCAAGTCTACATTTATGAATGGTGAACTGGAAGAAGTATACATGGAACAACCTGAAGGATTTCAGTTATCAGACAAACCAGATATGGTTTGCAAGTTAAAGAAGGAATTGTATGGACTGAAACAAGCTCTTAGAGCATGGTATGCAAGATTGGATAGATACTTGACACAAGGATTCAACAAAGGCTCTACTGAAAACAATCTTTACTTCAAAGTGCAAGGTAAAAAAATGTTGATAGTGGTAGATATATTGATGATATCATTTTTGGAGGAAATGAAAGTATGTGTAAGAGATTTGCAGAGCAAATGCAAAAAGAATTTGAAATGTCCATGATTGGTGAGTTGAATTTATTTCTTGGTCTTCAAGTAAATCAAACTGATAAGGGGATATTCATTTCACAATCAAAATATGTGAAAGAGTTATTAAGGAAGTTTGGTATGGATGACTGCAAACTGGTTAGTACTCCTATGGTGATCGGATGTAAGTTGAGTAAAGATGATGAATCTGCTAAAGTTGATCAGAGAAAATACAGATCTATGATTGGTGGATTGTTGTATCTTATTGCTACCAGACCAGATATCATGCATGTAGTATGCTTAGTTACCAAATTTCAAGAAGATCCTAAAGAATCACATGTTACAAATGTAAAGAGGATATTCAAATATCTTAAAGGCACACCAGATTATGGCTTATGGTATCCTAAGGATACTTATTTCACTTTAAGTGCTTATACCGATGCAGATTGGGCCAATTGTGTGGATGACCAGAAGAGTACCAATGGAGGTTCTTTCTTTCTTGGTGGAAGATTGGTTGCATGGTTAAGTAAGAAACAAGACTTGGTTTCTTTATCCACTGTAGAAGCAGAGTATATTGTTGCAACATCTTGTTGCACACAAGTTTTGTGGATGGAGTAAACTCTGAAGGATATTGGAGTGATATGTGATGAGACTATTCCTATCTTCTATGAAAATACAAGTGCTATAAAAATTTCAAAGAATACGGTTATTCATTCTAGAACAAAACATATATCTATCAGATATCATTTCTTGAGAGAGAAGGTGTTGGAAAATAAAGTCAGGCCAGGGAGTATGTGTCTACAAAGGAACAAATTGTAGATATATTTACTAAGGCTCTTCTGAAGGATACTTTTGAGTATCTCAGGGAGAAGTTGGGGGTTATTGGCCCTCTGAACTAGGTGCACATGGAGGTGCATTAGTCTAGTAGATCCACACATTCTTCATTTATCTAGACTGATGAAGGGGTCTACTCCATAGGGGAGTAGAAAGTTTTCATTGTTGTAGTATGAGTTATATGGGTGCACTCCTAAGGAGGAGTGATCAAAGCTTTTGATCTTTGTCGTTGATGTCAAAGGGGGAGAGAAGAGTCATGTGAAAAATAGTAGAAGAGGAAGATAAAGTTTTTTTTCAGAATGTTGAGAATGCATGAATGTAAAGGAGAGAGTTTTCTTTGATGGGTTTTCACATAATTTGTTTCCATCAATGAAAAAGGGGGAGATTTTTGCAAGTATGAGCAAGCTTGGTGGTGTTGTCATTAATTTTGTCATTGATGTCAACACAATTCAAAATGTTGCAGATTGTGCATGTATAGTTGAGATGTTGTTGAGATGTTGTGAGTACATGGAGCTATCCTTATGATGTTGCAGATGTACTGAAATGATGAGTTTCCAAGAGCTTTTGAAAAAATTAATAAAAGAAAGAAGTCAAATTTTTGTATGTGTTTAGAATGTGCTTCGGTTTGTGCTCCACATTTCTTCTGTGTTGATCCTATGCTTGTTTAGATCTGAAGGGTTGTTGTTGGGGATCTATTGGTGTCATCTCCTTATTTGTAGCTTCTGGTTTGATGGAGTGTGAAAGTTGTGTTCATCTGTGTGTGAACTGGTTTGACAAAGTTGCTTCTCTATGGACTGAGAGAAATTTTTCTACTTTGTAGTCCTCCACTGTTTTGTTTCAGATCTTGCGGATCTGGAATATGTCTTGCAATGGTCTTCTTTGTGTTCTGGTATAGATGCTCATGGTTTGGTGCTCTGGAAGTTGAGTGTCAGAGTTGTATGTGTTTGCACAGTCTAGATGGAATGATGGAAGGTGTTCTGTGTTCGAAGGTTGTTGCACTTGTTGTGGATGTATCTAAAGGTATCTGAGATGTGTCCTCATGCATGATAAAATGTGTTATGTCATCCACGTGTTATCTTCTTGTTGGGAAGCATGTACTTCAATGTTCATTTGTGTTTTCATTGGGTTTGGCCGACCTGGTGTTTACACTTCATATGAAGAATTAAAAATTTAATTAAGGAAGCGTGTGGTTGATCCAAGGTGTTGTTTTTGGTCTTGGTTAATTATGTAATTGGTCCACTCTCATTCTTTTCCACCACAAGAATGTTGAGTTGACGACCTAATTTGAATTTATGAAATGAAGCGTATGTGGCCGACCTTGGAGAAAGTTTCTAAGGTTGAAGATGGTATAAATGCAAGCCGAGTTGTGAAATATTAAATTATACAAAGTGACAAAGTAAGCCACAAGTGAAGAGCAGAGTTGTGCGAAAGTGAGTTGAGGTAGCAATACTTCATTGTGTTAGATTCCTGAAAGCAGTGAGTTGAAGGTGTCTACAATCTTCTAATCTAGGCTACGAATGTGTGTAAATTTTTGTGGTGGATCTTTTTGTTATCTTTTGTACCTGTAGGTAGTGAGCCTCCCTGTTGGACAGTAAGTCCTTTCTGTAGGAAGTGAACCTCTTGTATTCAACTTTTCTATCTCTTTATATTGTGAGTTAACCTTCACCGTGGTTTTTCCCTTATTGGGTTTTCCACATAAAATTTGGTGTTCATTATGCTAACTTTTCTTTTTGTTATTTGCATTTCATGTTCATACTTAATAAGAATAGTGTGGTTGTGAAGTTTTGAATTTGAATTTGGTGACAATTGATTCACCCCCCTCAGTTGTCCTACACCTCTTAACATAATCTTGCTAATTCTTCTCTTGATTGCTTTTTAGAATGCTCAATTATGGTCTTAATTTCCTTAAGATTCATTAGCCTTCCAAGTGGTGAAAAAGACCGTATTTATATGTATTTCTTTAATTTCCCATCAATCAACATCCAACCAGTAAATTCAAATTTCCAAATGTCAAAATTCCAACATTGACATAATTGAATTGAGGCCAAAATAGGTTGTGAATGCATGCTAGCACCATAGTCTAGACCTATTTTGGGGCTTTGAGTGTTGTTAAATAATCATTAAAAGATATTTCCAATTTAACTGTGATTTTTTAGATATGATCATAAAAAAATAAAAATAAAAGCATAAATGGGTCCAAGCATATAAAGGTGAGCTAAACCTAGTATGTAATTTTCAAGGGTGACAATTTAGGATGCTACAATTAGTAAGCTCTCTCCTCAACAAGAGATTTAGAAAAGAGAAAAAGAACCATATTCGAATTGTTATATCAAATGGTCAAGGAGTCATAAGTGTTCTAGTAGTGAGAAAAATATTGAGGTTGAAGAAGAGGGAGAAGTACCTACAAGAGAACCAAGCATAAAACTTAAGAATAGGGATTCCAAGAAAAAATAAAACACTATTATCTCCCTACATACATTGAGTGAAACAAATGTACCACAAAAATTCAAAGTAAAAAAAAAATGTTAAATTGTTAGTGGATACTAGTGGTACACATAACTTTATCGATAGAAGATTAGCTAATTGACTAAATTATTTTGTTTATCTTGTCTCTAATTTTCAAGTAATGATAGTTGATGGGAAACAACTACCTTGTGGTGGTAAATACCATCACATAAAACTCTCAATGGGAAATTATCAACTAGATTAAAAAATGTTTGTTATCCCTATTAGGGGAGTGGATGTAGTTTTAGGTGTACACTAGCTTAAAAAATTAGGAACAACATCTTTCAATTTTCAAAAACTATCCATGGATTTTAAGATACATGAGAAAAAGTATAATTTTTTGGGAATAAAATCACCACCAAGTGAAATAATTAGCTCCCATAGGATGGAGAAATTACTCAAGAAATGTTCTTATAAATATAGGGGCACACTTACATTTTATAGTTCATCAAAAAATATGATAACAAATTTGAGAGATTATTCAATAGAATCAACAAGTGTTTAAAGAATCCAAGGATGTACGTCCAATTGGAGACATTGAATTAATACCAAGAAGCATTATTTATCCTAAAAAAAAATCATATTTATCCCCTATGCTTATTTTTAACAAAAGGGATGGTCCATGGAGAATGTTCTCACATTACAAGAAACTAAATAAAATCACATAAAGATAAGTTTTTATTCCTATTGCTAATGAATTGGAAGAAAATAAAATCTATGCAAAATAATCCAAATATTTCTTTAGGGTGAAACAAGTAGAATAATCGAGACATTTGATGTCACTTAAAAATGTTAAGATGAACCCTAAGAAGAGAGGATTTTTGGGTCTAACAAGATACTATAGAATATTTGTTCATACCTATTATCCTATAAATAAAATTTTCTTTTGGAAAGGTATTAAAGTGAATATTAAAAAATTTGTGGTAATTTTTTTGATATGCCAACAAAATAAAAAGGAAATAATAAAGACTCTAAGCGTCATACAAATATTAGGCATTGCGATACAATACTGGAAAAATTTATATTAATGGACTTCATCATGGGGTTGCTAAAGATAAATAATATTGATGCAATCTAGCTTGTTGTGGATAAACTAATTAAGAATACATATTTTTGTGGACTCACTCATCTATTTTTCACTAATATAAAGGAAAAATTATTCATAGAAAATATACAAAAATTTCATGGAATTTCCAAAATCGGATTGGAAAATAGAACCACCTCAAAATTTCTAATCAAGTCGAACAATTTTCCAGTTGAAGATGCAACAAAGAATGGTAAATGATTCATATGAATGACTTAGAATTTCTAAGAATTGAAAGCAAGGCTTTTCTGAAGGGGAAGGGAACATTGTTATCCTAATATGATATATTCCTAAGTATATATTATATATTTCTAAGGATAAACAATTGTGGCATGCTTAAACCTAACATAAATATTAGTTAATACAATAATACTCCTTAATTAAGATTAAGGGTTATGTCCCTGCATATTTTAGCCTATATATAAGGAAGAGACCTCTCTCCCATATTATGGCTCTTGGTTTATGATGTAATTGAGGTTATCCAAGTTATAATCAAGAGATGATTTTGCTCCTAATTCCATAATCCATGGCCAAATACTTTCTCAAATGTGTTCCATGATATAATCTATATTCAAAAGAGTGTTATGCATGTTATCTTTAGCAACACAATATTATCATATGTTACTTTTAATTTTCATTTGTTTTCTTCAATTCATTATCTAATATTTGAGTTCTCACTTTACTACATAGAGGAAAATTCCTTTTATTATCACTTTGGATAACTACATTTCCTTGAAAATATGAAACTTCAAACTCATATTACTTTAGGTCTATATTTTTCTTTTTCCCATGTGGTCTTAGTTGCCTCTTATTTTGGGTTTGTGATGCTATTACAATGTATTGAACACTTTAACAATAACTAGTAATGTTCTAAAATAGATAAATGAATGCAATAAGATTAGTAGAAACATTCTAAAGATCAAAACGCGAGATAATGAAAAATAATATTATGATAATATATCATAGATGAAAGATTGGATATTGTTTATTGAACATAATGTTCTTCAAGGTAATTATTGAAATTTCTTATTTTCTTTAATGGACCCTGAAAGTGGAGGATATTTTAAAAATATAAATAAACACTTATTATATCACTTAGACATTTAATAATGTTGCACTTGTATAATTAATGCTTGTCAATTATAAATTCTCACTATTTGGTGACTTTTGAGATATTCATTTATGAATACCAAATTTCTTTCCTTTTTGGGAAGTGGGTCTTGTATATTGGCTTACATTATATAAGTCTTGTTTGACAAATTCTTATAGGCATTTATGTATTTCTTGACCATACAAAAAAAAATCTAGTTTGAAATACTTTTTAATTTGATTTTTTTGAATTTTTGCTACCCAGGTTAGTTTCCAACTATTGGTAAATTAAGATGAATGTTGACAATTGAAGAGATAATACTAATCCTACTACATAATTTCTTAATTTCTAATGCAAAAAAAATAAAAAATTCTTAATTTCTATATAAATAATAAGAATTGTTCTTGTGGTGTATTAAGGTTAGGAGGTGTGACTTTTTTAATAAAAAAGGATGGGTGTTTTAGGAAAGCATGTCCCCATTATTAACAAAGGCATACTTGTCTTATTGTGAAATATTGTATGGTGAGGAATTTAAATTATCTTCATTTTTTTTAATTCTAGAATGAGTTCCTCTAACAAGTATTGCTCACCCATGGTTAAAAGAGTTTCCCATCATTTTGTCTTGATAGAAACTCTCTTCAATAGAGTGATATGCATGAAATCCTTAGCACCACAACTTTATTGTCTATTACTTTTCATTGTCATATCTCAAAATCTTAGAATTTACTTATGATCTTTGTTTATAGATATTTTTTCTTGTGGTGTTGGTTGCTTCTCGTTTTGGATTGCATTATTGCAATGTAGACATTCTTAGTAATGTCCACTAATGTTTTAAAATAGATAAATGATATTAAAAATAATAAAATTTATTTATTGAATTTGATCATTTTAATAAATTTTAATTAGTGTAGAGACATAAATTACTAACATTTTACTTGTACAAATATTTAAATTTGATGGTCATATAACTATATTTAAAAATTAATATTGTAAAATAAAATCAAAATACTAATAAGACTATATTACATGAAATGTAAAAAAATTGTAAATCCTCAAAATTTATATAAAATTATAAATAAACATATATCTGATTTACAATATTTTTTATGAATAAATATCTAAATTATCATTTATAAAATAATATTTACATATAAAACATAGGACTATAACCTCAAACCATAGGTAAATATGAGCCGCCAGATTAGCATCTTAAATTTTGAAGGCCGTAGTGCCATGTCCGAGAATAATAAGGTAGAGAAAATGGGATGTAAGGAAAAAGCAAGAGTAATGACATCTATAGTGGCCCCCAAAGTAGACGGAGCCAACGAAACAGAGAAACTACGAGGAATCTTAAATGCCGACATCTTGAAAAATATATCAACCACAAAAATAAAATCATGACCTCTTTATGTTTTACCAATCCTAACATAAAATCCACCATTTTGAACTATTTCCCATAGAAACTAGTGATGGCTTATACAATCCACTATTTTGATTATTTCTTTGGAACAAGTAATGGCTTGCACAATCCACCATTTTGACAATGCCCTTATTAACTTAAAAAAATTATACTTTTGCAGATGCCTTCTAACATCTTATACATTTCTAGCCAAAATAATGCACACTTACTAATGTAATTGTCTAATCAATTTCAAAGTTACCTATATTCCACCACAATGATTTTCTTTGATGAAATTATCTCTTTAAAATCTCAAAAATATATAGTTGATTCCCTTTAAAAAACTATACCTTGAGTTACATAATCCAACCACTTATTATTATCTCCACTTCTTGTTATTTAATATGTTTTTCTTGCCTTAACATAATTAGTACCAATCCCATACAAGTTCTTCAAATTCATCAATACCAACAATCTGAATTACCATCAATAAATTATTCATTATATTTAACACATCAACTACTCTATTAGATTTGCAACTTCTATGCTCCAACACAAAAGGATATATAATAAAATTCAACCCATTTAACATACATTTGATTCAATTTACCTTGGCTAGCTAAATATTGCACTTCTTGATGATTAGTGTACAAAATTAATTCTTTTCACTATAGATAATGTCTCTATTTCTTTAGTGTTTACATAATTACATATTATTATTGAACATAAATTAAATATTTCATCATGGAATCATTTTTTTTTGGTTAAAATAAATAATAGATCTTCCTTCTTCACTCAAAATAGCTTCAATTATAGTCATTCTCACATCACAATCAACTAAAAATAACTTATCAAAGTATGGAAAAAATAACACAAGTTGTTCTATCATAATTCAATTTTTTAATAAAATACAATAATATATTGAATTTATTTTTTATCTTTTCTCATTGTTCTATTAACTAGAGTGCATATTCCATATAAATACAAGTTTCTTTCACTCATTTTACACCTTGCAAGTTGAATGAGCATCCCTATAGAAAATTTGAGTTCACAAAACCATTCAAGAGCATTCAAGAGTCTTCAAGGACCAATTATCAAGTGTTTTAGAGCATTATTCAAGTATCAAGCATCATGTCAAAGTCATCCTGCATCATTTTTGTTTTTGAGATAACAATTGTGATGTAGGGTTTTATGATTCAAGCTAGCATTCAAGTCAAGATACATCACATTCTAGAAAGATTCAAGGTCTACATCCATTGGAGCCACTTCATTCATGTTTGTAGCTTTATTGCTAGGGTTTGGTGAGTTGCAACATCATATTTTGTTCATTCATCATTCCTCTTTCCTCTTTCATTTCATTTCAAGGTTTTATTACCAAAATGGGGTTTGACCAAGGAAAACCCCTATTCACTAAGAAGACAACATTTTCCCCTCTCTTTAGTGGTATGAGGACATAATAACCCGGCCAAAATAACCCTAGAAAAAATAACCCAACCAAAATAACCTAAGGACAAAATAACCCAGGGCCATAATAACCCATGGACAAAATAACCCGTGGTCAAAATAACCCATGGACAGAATAACCCATGGTCATTTTAGATCAAGCTAGTAAACTAGAAATGACAAAATAAATTATAAATATGATTGTGAGGCACCATAGAGGCTATTTAGGTCATTTTTAGACCATATATCCATTATATACCCCTAAAATAGCCATAAAACACCTTTAATATGCTTGTGGAGGAAAGTTCAAGAAAAAGGTCTACAAACACATTACGGTGTCGATGAAGTATTTGCATATGAGATCAAGAAACTTGTTGCATTAGATCATGCCTCATATAGATGTAATTGATGCATTTGAAACACTTCAACAATCTCCTTATTATACAAAACATGAGGAGACCCTGCAACCCATAATTGATTATTTTGAAGACACATGGATTGGCAGACTAACCAAAAGAGGCAATAGACAATCACCCAAGTTTCCAATCATAATTTGGAATTTCTATTTAGCTACTCAAGATGATATTCCCATAACCAATGATACTATTGAGGGATGACACAGAGGATTTAGTGAATTGCTTCAAGCATCACACAACTCAGTCTGGAAATTCATCAAAGCAATGAAAAAAGAAGAGAGTCTCCAAGAGAATAGAATAGATAAATATATGGCTAGATACAATGGGCAACCAAGTAGGAAAAAATACCGTGAACTCAAAGAAAGACTAAAAAGATTGGTTGATGGTTATGAAAACCATAACAGTTTAGATTATACAAGAGGCATTGCTCATAATTTGACACTTTAATTGAAAATTTGAATAATAAAGTTTTTTTAGCAACACACATGTAATTTATAAATTTTCTTTTCCTTTCTCTATATTCTTATGGGGATATTTTTTCCATGGGTTATTTTTTCTTGGGTTATTATGACCCTAGGTTATTTTGTCCCTGGGTTATTGTGACTGGGTTATTCTGTCCAGGGTTATTTTGGTCGGGTTATTATGTCTCCTAACCCTCTTTAGTGTGTGATTTGCATGTCTAGGTTGAAGAAACATTGAAGAGAAAGTTTGGATAAAGTTGTCAAAGTGTTCAAAGTTGTCAAAGTTGTCACCTTACATCAAGGAGATCATTGGAAGACATCTATAGATTGCAAATTAGAGTTTCAAATCTAGAAATTAGGTGGAAAGGATAGAGCAGACATTGAAGAGTGAAATTGGACTTTGAATTTCAAGAAAACCCTAACTAGAATTATATGCCACTTCTGGCGTATGAGTCCTAGTATAGGAAAAATTCCATATTTTTGCAAATCCAGAGTCTACATTGCTAGAAACCTATTCCTACATAGAAACCCTAATCTAGGACTAAATCGTCCAGTCTAGCATATGATTCCTAGTTAGCTTTAAAATTAGTGTTTTCAACATTTTAGAGCTTAATCTAGTCCTCTTCAGGTTTCCAGGTGCAAACCTTTTATCTCTCAATTTTTTATTCTATTTTATATGATTTTTCTAGGTCATTTAGTAAAGTATTACAATGCATTGGGTTTTAGCATTAGGTAAATTGTATTTCATGTCAGAAACAAGCAACACTGAGAGGGGGGGTGGATCAGTGTTCTGCAAAAATTAAATTTATTATTCTGATCTTTAACCCACTTAAAATATTCAACCAAAAGAAATGTGCATGAGAGAAAGCAAATAGCCACAACACCATAACAAAAGGATTTTTATGTGGAAACCCTATTAGGGGAAAAACCATAGTGGATGGACAATCCAAAATATGATCTGAGTATACAAAAAAGGAAGATTACAATGTGGGAATGCACTTGCATTCAAGCACACTACCTAGAGCTCACTGCTCGAAATAGAAAGGCACACTACCTTACAAAGATTTGGATTAGATCCAAAAGAATGAACTGAGAGAGTAGCATCTACAAATGCTTGACTACAATTCCTGTTAGGCTCAGTAGTTTATCTTCTATCCTTTTGACTGATAATGCACCTCTGCTCTGCTCTACTCTAACTCGCATCACAAAATCTTTAATGCATAAGTGAAACTATGCATAATTGCTCAATAACCCTTCTGATATTCACAACACACATCGATACACCTTATTCACACACCAAAATGATATAATTGATCATTTATATAAATCTGTGACTAATAATTTAATTGCAACATGTCGGCTTCAATAAAACTTAAAAATATTTACAACTGACTACTCAAATCATGAATAATATTCAATGCGCATCCACAACTATCAGCCACAACTTAGCTCAGACCCAAATCAAAATGCATGAACACAAAAAAAAATGAAAAAACACTCCTTGAAATATCCGCGACATGTTATATCAACTAGGTCAGCCACCAAACACTAATGAACAAAAAGATATCCAACCGGATCTCCAAACTTGCACACAACTTGATACGAGGCACTTAGATTTTTGGATAACACAAGAAATACATTGATCAACCTCCCATGAGATCCACAACTCAAAATAACAACAAAAAATTTGCATGTGAATCGATGAACATAAAACTGTTGAATGCTTTGTTCTTCCTTGACTATCTTCAATCTATCTGCCGGTATGAGAAAATGATGACATGCGGATCCAATCACCGACTAGGGTTTCCATCAATGACAACATCAGAAAATATTTGTAGTGTATCTTGCAAACAATCTCCCCCTTTGGCATTGATGGAAAAAATTAGTGAAAAATGATGAAGTGTTGGATTAGTACCAACATGAATTACACTGCCACTTCAAAACTCCAAAAAGAATCTTCAATCTCAACTCAGAAATGCAACTCCCCCTAAGATGAATATACATTTTTCACTATACAACTCTCCCCCTTTGACATCAATGGAAAAATCAGGGAAACTAAAAAAAATAAAAAATTCTATACTGTACAAGCATGATCTTGTAAACTTACACAAATTTGAAAACATCTACAAAATCTTTCTTCAACAGGCTCAAATTTTTGTCTCAAACCCTTTTGAGACTCTCTAGAATTGTTATGTGACCACAAACTAAATAAGATTGTGTTTTTGTAGACTCAAAATTCATTGGGTCACTAAATGCCATAGCATTTTTGGCTTCCTTTAATGCACTCACCATTATTTCAATCTTTGGACCAATTAGTCCTCTGAGCTCACATGCTCTCCCTACAATCCTGTCATTTTCATGCTTTAAGCTCCTTATTTTGTCAAGTAGAGATATTACTTGACCTTCTTGCTTACCAACATCACCAACTAACAAATCAAAAGCATCAGAAATGGTAGCCAATTGTTTTTCAAGATCCTTCACCTACTTCTCATTGTCTTCAGTAAATTTGGACAAAACCAAACATGACTTATAGGCCTTTCCACCTTCAGATAGAGAACCTTGAATATTCTTCATACAGGTGGCTAATATATTTTTATCATTTTTATCATTTCTTTCAACCTACTAAATCTTTTTCCATTAAACTCCTTCTGCACTTTAACCATGGCTGATTTTTCAAGAGACTCGAAATGAGTAATTATAGAATTTATGAGCTTCTTCAGTTCATCGGAAGAGGAATTAGATGGATCCTTAACATGAGTTGACATAATTTTCTCCAAAACTCTAGATGCAAGACCCAAAAGTTCATTATCCTCAATGTGGGACTTCAACAATTCTTCTCTAGCTTTTTCTTGGGAAAAAGATGCAACTTTCATTTTCTGAATTGGGGACAAGGTGGATAGATCAATTGGGCCTTCAACCAATTTAGGATCAAATTATTCTTGTTGTTCCATTAGAAATTTCTTCACTGCCTTGGTAGTGTCTCTTGCTTCCACTGGAATTTCATTAACTTGAACCTTTTCTTCTTCAACTTCTAGTTCTTCAGTAACTGTTTCTTGATTTCCTTTAGGAGCTTCAAATTCTTCATTTGGCATCTCCTTTCCTTTAGCTAATACAACCTTAGGAGCTTCAGTCTCCATAGGTACTTCTGTATTATCCACATTAGGAGGAATTTGAATATCCTCAATATCTACATTTACCTCCTCATTTACCGGATTAGATACAACATCTTCAACATTCACTTCTTCAACATTGATCTTGTCCTTTGATAGAAATGCTTCTAGGATTTTCTTGGTTTCATCAGCAACAACATCAGTTTCACCGATCATAAGTTTGTTCACCCTTGTTTTGCTTTTAAATTCCTTCTTGGCTTTGTTTAGGAGTTACTTCATCTCCTCAATAGACATTTCCCGACATAATTCTACAAGAATTCTCTTTCTCATATGCTCTTCTTTTGTCCTATAATTTACTCTTCTCATCTCCAAAACCTCATACAGACTCTTAGGTAAACCAGACATAATTTCAACAAGAACTTTATTGAAAATATTCATATGTTTTATTGTTGCCTCCTCAAGAATTCTTTGTCCCGATTCATCAAAAATTTCATACCATTTGCAAATAGGCTTGAGGTTTCCATCCTTTACAACAACATTCTCAACTTCTTCAACTATCATACCCGGTTTGTCATTTTTTTCCTTCTTCTTGTCTTTCTTAATCTTACCCAGATTCTCTATCAATTGACTTTTAAGTAGCTCACACAAGTCATAATCTACATTTTCTTTTACCATCTAATAGGTTGCATAAATGGTCATACCATATAATGAATTATCCTGGATGGAGTGTTCGACCTTGTAGCCAATGATCATTGATGCAAATTTCACATCCACTTCAACAATATATTCAATTGTCATTGCCCTTCTATCAAATTTTGCACTTGTTGCATCAGTAACTGTCTGATTCTTTATGGATTTCAAGATTGGCAATCCACCGGAGGAATTTAGACCTATGACAACACTTATATCCCCTTTCATAATCTTAAAAGGTATATTCAACCACATAAACTCAGCATGAACTCAGCTCAAAATATATCGCACCCATTCACTTTCCTTAAATATGGGGAATTTCACAAACTGTGTGAACTTCTCTTCTAAGATTTTATATTCCAGATTAACAATGAAGTCCTCTCCAATTATATGGTTGGAATAAAAATTCAGCATTTGTGAGCTCCCTAACTCCTCAATATTAGCATGAATGTAAGCCCTAATGTCTTTAGTATGCAAGACACTGTACGGTACAGATGAAAATGCACCTAGGGGCTCGGTCTCAAAAAACTTAAAAGGATGCCACTTGAACTTCGGACGGGGTCTATCCTTGACTTCAACTACCAATGGAGTGGCAATTTTTATAAATTCACAAATTCACAAGTTTTTCTGATAAATACCTTTTCATCGGATCAGAGTTTAATCGCTGAATCTTCTTCACAATTGAATCTTGCTACTATTCAACAAAGTTCACCCCAGAGCTCTCCAAACTTCCCTTTTTTTTTTCAAAATGCATAGTGACAAATAAAGGATAAAAAATTGACCTTTTATCATTCATACACCTAACCCTTTTGTTGTAATAAATTCTTTTACTCTAACTCATACGGTTACTCTGTTTCCATGCACTGTGATAGATAATTCTTCTGCGGATCTCCAATACTGTATAATACTTTCTCCAATTGGTTGAACAACATCTGAAAAGAATATATGCACTTATTGGACTTATCCACATTCTGGTGTCAGTTGTTGGCAGGGGGTTAAGAGATTTTCTTGATAGCTCCCCCTAGGCCAAAGGCCTAAAACTAATTCCTGAAGGAATTACCAGAAGCAGATTCTGGTGCTGGCACATTTCCTTCAACAGAGGGATTCTTCTTCACCCATTTCTTCTACATTTTCCTCCTGATCACATCTATAGTGACTTTACCTTTTCCCTTAACATCCTGCGGCATGTTTTGTTTTACCAGACCTCTTTTGCTCCAACAAAATCTAGTAGTGTGGCCAAATTTGTTGCAGTTGTAACACATTTCTATGTCCATACCTATTGTTCCACTGATTTTTCCTTGATATGCATTGGTTAGCAATATTCCCAAGTCTATTGCATACATAACATCTAACATCTCTATGAGAGTTATTGCTCACATTTCTGCATTCATTTGACTTATGACCAAACTTATTACAATTAAAGCACTGACCTGAGAATGATGGCTCACTTGGATTCATCCTACTTCTACACTAAGAATCCATATGACCAAATTTATTGCAAGTAAAACAGTAACCATTAAATCTTTGAGAATTTGGTTGTCTTACTAGATTCCTTCTTGCTCCATTCATTTGATTTCCTTGCCTGAATCTCCCTTGTCTGAATCTGGAACTTTCTCCTTCTTCATAGCCAAGACCTCACTTGTCACCATCAGTCCTTTGACCTTTAATCAGTTCATTAAGCTTGGCTGAGCTAGCTTTGAATTTCTCCTTGTACTCATTTGCAGCAGTAAGTTCATTTCTAAGATCATCAATTGTTTTTTAAGCACTTCCTCATTGTTTTTAGATTGTTCCAATTCATTGTCCAAATGACTGCATTCTTCATATTTTTCTTTCAAGGATTGAGCAAGATTTTCTTCATTCTTCCTTCTATCTTCAATCTCCTTGGTCATTATCATCATGAAAGATTCCATCTCACGCTTCAAGGAAGCATTTTCTCTAGAGAAATTTTCACATTCTTTAGTTTTCTCCTTCAAGGCATGGCTCAGTTGTTCATCTTCCATGCTTCTATGTGATTTGAGTATACTCAAAAGGAAGATTACAATGTGGCAATGCACTTGCATTTAGGTGCACTACCTAGAGCTCACTACTCAAAATAGAAAGGTACACTTCCTTACAAAGATTTGGATTAGATCCAAAAGAATGAACTGAAAGAGTAGCATCTACAAATTCTTGATTACAGTTCCGATTAGGCTCAGTAGTTGATCTTATGTCCTTTTGACTGATTCTGCACCTCTGCTCTAACTCGCATCACAAAATATTTAATGCACAAGTGAAATTGTGCATAATCGCTCAATCACCCTTCTGATATTTGTAACACACATTGACACACCTTATTCACACACCAAAATGATATAATTGATCATTTTTATATATTTGCGACTAATAATTTAATCACAACATGTCAGCTTCAGTAAAACTTAAAAATATTTATAATTGACAGCTCAAATCATGAATAATATTCAATGCACATCCACAACGATGGGATACAACTTAGCTCAGACCCAAATCAAAAAGCACGAACAAAAAAAAAATTGAGTAAACACTCCTTGAATATCCACAACACGTTATATCAACTGGGTCAGACACCAAACACTGATGAATAGAAAGATATCCAACCGGATCTCTAGACTTGCACACAACTTGATATGAGGCACTGATATTTTTGGATAACACAAGACATACATTGATCAACCTCCCATGAGATCCACAACTCAAAATAACAACAAAAAATTTGCATGTGAATCAATGAACATAAAACTGTCGGATGCTCTATTCTTCCTTGACTATCTTCAATCTGTTTGCTGGTATGAGAAAATGATGATGTGTGGATCCAAACAATAACTAGGGTTTCCATCAATGAAAACACCAAAAAACATTTGTAGTGTCTCTTTCCATTAGTCCTTCCAAGCCCTAGCTTGGTGGTGAACCCGTCTTTATTTCATAATCAGACTCTAGGACATCCCTATTGCAAGATCTCTTTCTCCCTTGCATACTTTAGATTGAGATCTCTAGGGTTTCCATTCAATGAAATGATTGCGAAATGTGGTTTTCTATGTCCTAAACCATAAAGCAATACATTTTCCTTTTTTCAATGAGCTTTATCATTTAGTCCATACATTTTCTCTAGATTCAGCCCTAGGTATTATCTATTGATATTTTACAATTTGTGGCATCTACTTAATTACTTGGACATACTACCATTTGGAGAAGTTATATTTTTTGGGGGATTCAATTAAAATCCTTTAAATGGAACCTTTTTAAGGATTAAATCATTATATTTTCTAAAAATATGTGATTTCAACAAAAATAAGGATGTCCCAGAAAGTGTAACCCATTATTGTGGCAACACCCTCTCATCTAAAAGGGTAGAGCCAATCTCTTCTAAAGAAAATTCCCTCAACCTTGATTCTTCATTTATTGCCTCTTCTCTTCTTGCATACAATGCACTTTTCAAATATTTAGGAAATTAGCCTTCAATATCCTTCATGTTGACCTCAAATGTAACTATATATCTAACGATTACCTCTTCTATTGTAGACTTATCAATGTCATCTGGAGTGGTATATAATGTAGTTGTTTTCTCTAAAAATTTCATGGTCAACTATACCATCAAATAATGCATCTAATTTCATAGGGCTATGTTTTCTTACTGAGGAAGGTTTATCCTTCTTAGTCTTTGCTTCTAGATCTTTTTCTCCTTTACCGGACTTGGCTTTCTTTTCCCTCACATAAATTTTGAATTCATTTTTCTACCTCTCTACCTCCACTTCACTATTTGTGTCCATAATATCAACCTTGAACTTCTTTGTACTTGTCTCTACTTGAGAGATTCCAAATTTATTTTTCTTATCAGAGGTTCTACTTCTTCCTCTTCTTCTTCTTCATCACCACTCAAGTTTCTTTCTCGTGTTGCCTTAGCCTTAAATCTTCTTTGTTGTGAGGTAGCTTGTTGCTTTACCAAAGTAGTCTTTACTTTTACAAGCATACTCTATTGTTTGTTTAGAGTATTGGTTGACTTATTTCTCTTTATTCCACTAATAAAGGGAAAAGTCATGGAGGACTTGGGGCCAACCAAAGAGGGGGTAGATGTTCTACCAAATCTTCTTATGCTATATGCACCTCCCAGAGAGCCAAAAATGATCTTGGCTTTCTCCACTTGGTCCTTTGATAGACCCATCATCTTGTAACCTGTGAAGTCATCTTCTAAAAAAATTTCTTTATTTGTTTTCCCCTCTATTTCATCTGCACTTCCATATACTTTTCCTTATATTATCCAAATATTTCCTCATAGGTGTCTTTGGGCTTGCTCAACATATGGTCATCCATACCAACAATTACATCCTCAACAACTTCATTTTCTATTTCTACTATCCACAAAGTTCTAGGATCAATAGCCTCCATTATGTAGTAGTCCTTGCTCATCATGAAGATAATTTCATTTTTTATATTTCTCTACTACTCTCTTCATAATTATTTCTCTAGCTTGCATATTCTCTTGGAAATTTTTAAAGACTCCCCATAATTCTTTCTTCTATCTATCTTCATCACCTAATCTCATTAAGTGTTCTCAAATTTGGGATGCCACTAGTATTTCCTTCAACCACACTATGTTCCTAGTTCTAAGAACCTGATTAAGAAAGTAGAAAGGTAAACAAATGATCAATGTACCAAACTTGAAGGGGTACAAGGATTCCTTAGTATTTTGCAAAATTTCTAGGATTTTTTCCATTAAAAAATCACACAAATCATAATCAACACCTTTCTTTACCATCTCATATGTAGTGTTGATGGAAGTTGCAAAAATAGAGTTCTCTCTAATTGTAAAATATATCTTGTATCCTATCACCATTTATGTATATTTCATTGTAGGGTATTTGATGTCCTTGATGGTCAGGGCTCTCTTGTCATAATTTTCATTTGTTAACTCCATTACCATTTCATTTTTCACTTACGAGCATCAAAATCAGTCTAGTTGAACATAATCCTATAAAAACCCTAATTTCCTCCTTATTGATTATATGTGGAATATCCAACCACATAAAAATTTCATGAATCCTACTCAATGTGTATCTAATCCACTCATCCATAGAGCAAAAGATAGGGAAATTATTTGAAATGTTGAGGTTTTTCTTCTTCAAACTCTTGAACTTAAGTTTCAATTCAAATTGGTCTTCGATGAGTTCATAAAACCACACATCACCCAACTTTGAGTGATTATACTCTTCCTATTTATTATGAATGTAAATCCTAACATCTTTTGTATGCAACACACCATACAAAATGCTCAAAAATGCATAGTTTGGATTAGTCATCATTGAATTATCAAGATATTGGATTAGTCATCATTGAATTATCAAGATATTGTTTGAACTTTGGATGGGGTCAGTCCACAACCTTGAAAACTTGTGGGGTATACATTTTTTGACACAAATAAAGTACTTCAAAAACTAGGGCAAATATAAATTGTAAATTTGAAATGCTTTACTTCACTCCTTCACTACTCTTCTTGAATGCTCATTTATAAATGACTTAGATCAAATGTGAAATAATTTATACACCCTTTTGGAATAACATAATTTGCATTGAATGCATTGATTTGAAGTTAGACAAAAAGATGATAAACCCTAGCTATAGTGCATAGTCACCTTCGATTGCTTTGAAAACTTTCATATCTTGATATTTTCCACTAGTTTTTTCACTAATAGGTCAATCATATTGACCTACACCTCATATCCATGTTTTGAAGGCATTAACACCATATTATATTTGATAGGGGCTTAATGATTCTCTGTTAAAACTTCCCTTGAGCTAAAGCTCTTAACTGAGTTTTTGGAGGAAACATTTGCACCAAAGCTAGCACATACTCATCATTAACATCATTCTCCTCATTATTTTTCTATATCTTGTTCATCTCTTTCTTCATCTCTTCTAGATCATACTTTTTCACTAGATCATTCTTATTTACTAGATCAACCTTCACATTCTTGCTTCTGCAAAACTTAACAATGTGTCCTAACTTATTACATTTGTAACATTTGACATTTTGAATAAGCTTACTTCCACTTACTCTAGATCTGTATTGATTAGCCTTATGCCCAAGTCCATTGCATGTATAAAACTAGCCATTGGAAGATTGAAACATCATACCATTGTTACAGCCATTCATCATTTGATTTCTACATTCACTAGCTCTATGACCAAATATTTTGCATGTAAAACACTAACCAAGAAATGATTGAACATTCTAATTCATTATTCTTTTACATTCCATAGCCTAATGTCCAATTTTATTGTAGGAATAACATGAACCATTAAAATATGGGTATCTAAATGTGCATTTGGTTGTTTGATAGGTGGTATTTTGAAGTCTTTCCTCTGATTCTCGACTTTCTTGCAATTTATCTTCTTGTCCTCAATCTTCTTTTTAGTCTTGTTTGGAGTTTGATTTGTCTTTGAGATTTCATCTTTCTCAAATCCTAATCCTTCTGTATCTTTAGATCCCTTCTGATTTGCTATCATCTCATTGAGTAGGGTAATCCCACAATATTGGTTTGCAATTTTTGGCCAAATTGGACACTGAACTGATTTTTTCTAACTAAATATTGACTTTCGGGCACCTATAGCGGCTAAACCATGAGGAATTTGAAGATGATGCAAACTAGTGATTTGTGGCATTTTTGCTGTAGATTCTAAATATATTTTTTCCCAAAAATTTGGAATCAGATTGCACTTCTTTTTCCATCTCCTTTGAAAACTAGTTTTTTTCAGTAAACACCATTTTTAAGGATTGGCACTCACCGTATAACACATAATTTTTTTTCCATGAAGGATAAAATTCTAATTTTTTTGAATTTAGATTTGTAACTATGATATCTAGTGCTTCCAATTGGTTTTGTAGTGTTTTATTGAATATTTTTTCCTTAATCAAGTTTCGAAGTCAAACCAATTACAATTCAGACATAGGCGGACTGTATAACACATAACTTTTTTGTATGTATTGAAATTCAATTGTTTTTGTTGGATCAAGGACTTCAATATCTGGTGCACTTATATTTTTTAAAAAAAAATTGATAATCTTCTATTTTTCCACATGTGTAGAATAGAGAGCTTGATTTTTGGTGAAAAACCTACATTCACAAGAAATAAAAAATAAATATAATAATTAAATTAAATTTATTTAGGGGCAGGGGCCCTAGCTCGGTTGGCTAAATATTTCCTATTGCAGGAGGTTGGTCATGAGGTCTAGTCTCCCCCACCCCCGTAGTACTGGGGAGCATGTCGCACCATTGCTGCCAGTCACGTGAAATTTTTTACCATGCATATTGCAGTTTATAGGGGGTTGTGCTACCCGATTCCTGCAGTCTAAAAATAATAATATTAAATTTATTTAAAATTATACTTTTTGGAAAGCTTAATAAGGACTAAATAATTAAAAAAAAAATTTAATTCATTTGATCCCCCAAAAGGTAAACAAAAGTGTTTTTTTATCAGCATTTTGATAGGTGTAAATGAGACTTTGTTATAGGTATGGTTTAAAACTAGCAGGGTTCTATCCAAGGGGGTTTGATCTAGGGTAGTTTGATAAAACCCTCTTCAATTGGAATGATTTAAATGGAAATTTTTAAGGCTTAAATCATTATATTTTCTAAAAATATGTAATTTCAACAAAACTCAGAATCTCCCAGAAATTGTAAACCAGCTTTGTGGGATCACCCAGTATTGTAGTACTCTTCTTGAATTTGTCTTCTTAAATCTTTGTTTCTCTAGATATTACCTAAAGGTTACAACTTATTGTTTAAGCTTTGAGAATTCTTTAGATTTATCTTTCATCTTAGCATTTAGACAACCTTCAACTCTTTTACTTTCTTCAATATGCAATTTCAGGCTAGGAATGATCTTATTTGATTGCTTGAGCTCTTTGATTCTATATGTAGCATTATTGAGTTTCTCTCTTAATATCTTAATGCATTCATCTACATCACTAAGATCCTTTTTCATATCTCTATTCTAAGATTTTTCTTTATCCAAATCATCCAGGGAAAATTTGAGTTCTCCTTCCATATCAATAATGCAGTCTTCCTTAGTAAATCCTTTTGGTATAATTTATTTAGGAGGAATAGGGTAATTCCTTGTATCCATGTGTTCAACTCCAAGATCTACCTCAAATATCAAGAAAATTGAAGGAATGAAGCTCTAATTCTAATTTTTGAACACCCAGAATACTGAGAGGGTGGGCGAATTAGTATTCCATGAAACCACTTAAACATTTAAAAATTCATCTCAAGCATCATATTCAATTTACAATAAGGAAAGAAACTATGAAAGCAACCATCAAAACATATAACACATGAATACTATATTTTTATGTGGAAAATCCAAAAAGATAAAAAGCATGGTGAGGATTAGCTCACAATATATTATAACCAGCCATAACATATTACAAAAAGACTCACTACCAAGTGGACGAAATATCTAGAGAATAATAAAAATAGAAGAGAGGGGTGGCTCACTATCAAGATTTGAACTACTAAAATTGCATCTACAATATGCAGGTGATACAATTCCACTGGAGCTCAAAATGCTGAATCAACACACTTCATACTACACTACTTCCACACTCTGCACTTTGCTTCACATTCACATGCTCTTCCTAGGAATTCACATTACACATTTTCTACAGTACATATTGCATCTCATCACATCCCTACAACACCAAAAATGATCTTACATATATAAATTTTACATCCACAAACACCTACAACATCAATTAGGTAGGCCTAATTAGATGTATCATGCAAAACATAACTTGTTAGCTCAAGATCAAACTATACACAGTTTGCGCCTTAATCCAAAACTTGTAACACATAAAAATACGTCATCATGGACCTATAATAGCTCCCACGTAGCTAACCAATCAAAACTTCTTTTAACTCTACACAAACCCAAACATATTAGGTCAGCACTGCTAGTGAGACAACACCAAAATACACCAATTGATTATCCAAAAAGTGACATGAAAACCTCCAAAACACACACCACTAAGACCACACACTCTTATGACACCTATAAACACTCCCTCAAATCTACATAACCAAATATGCTTCCGCAATGAAATGTGGACCAATCCAAACAGGTACTCTGCACTAGAAAACTTGATAAATTGTCAACCATAACTTTTGCACAAGAGGACATAAAGACATGAAACTTTATATTTAAGGTCCTCCAACATGTACCAAAATTTCCTTAGAATCAAAGATAGAATTACCACAAGGCGAACCAATGCGAACCAAAAAATTGATGCTTTGTACACTAAAATTTTTGTTTTAGACTTAGTCAAATATTCAACATATCTATTTTACACCAAAGAAAAGCCTCTGCATCTCTATGTCGAATTACCATCTTAATTCTCACTCATGCTTCACCAATAACTATACCTCAAGGTAGACATCAAACCACAATGTTGACATAAATGACAACATTGTATAAGCTCATGCTCATGTTGTCAACAACCATATCAATGACAATCTCCTCAACCTTCCAGCACCTAAGGAAATTTTTACCTTTTAAAATGCAATAATAAATTGAACCTAGATTGAAAAATATAGAAATTAAAACTTTTGTATCTTTTGAAATAAAAAATTCTATTAAAACATTTACTTTTTCAACAAAATATGCATGCATAAATGATAAATTTAAACTCTCAGATTGTATTTAGACCTTAACATAACTTAATTAAGATTTTAAAAGGTTTTGAGTGCAAGAAACATTAAGTTCAACAAAATGTGATGTGGGAAAAGAGGATCTAGGGTCTAAATCACACGTTCTTTTATATCATAATGGAAGGAACCAAAAATTATCACAAACACACCCACTTGATTGCTAACCTCAATGGAAGAGCCAAAATGGCGAATCAATGTTTTGGTTCTTTCATTGGGGAATGATTTGATATTGATCAATTGATTGTTGATTGACTTAATTTGATAATGTAAACATGCACCCAACTCAACTATGAAAATGCAACAAATTGTTATGATTTTAGGAAAACATAGAACAAAAAACCAAAAATAGAGCATAAAGCAATAGAGTGTAGACATAGAGGAACCTGAAATATAAAATTTGAGCTTGATTAGGCTAAAAAGGGGTGTTGGTACCCTAGAACTAAGAATGTAGAGCTTTAGAAATAGAATTCAGATCTTAGTTGGTCATTTTTTTAGGCTCTTCCTTTCTATACTCAGTTTCAAAACTTCATTTGTCGCTAATAAATTCCATTTTCCCTAATTTGTTGACTTATAAGGTTTGAATGCTTGAATGAGTGACTAGTCCTTCAATCCTTTTCCAAATTCATTTTAAATTTGTAACCTACACACAAGGAAGAGGGGTTTAAGGGTTGTGACATATAGGGGATTGCCTAATTCAAACTTTTTTTTGGTATTTCTACCTCCATAATGGCTATATTGATATAAAAGAGTGCTTACCCTTGGTCGGGCAGAGGCTAATGGATAAAGGATTGATAAATTGACAATTTCTACAACTTAACACTCATATTTGTATTCCTTGATGAATTGAAGTTGTTTTAATCATTACCCTAAAGGAGAATTGGAAGCTTGATTTGAATTCCTACAAGTGTTAGTGATCACAACACAAATGGACATGAAACATAAACAAACTCACATGAAAACTTGATGCATTGCTAACATGATACTTGATTGAAATAATACTGCAACATTCTTTCTAATTCTCTTATTGATTTCTTTTTAGAATTCTCAATTATGGTCTAAATTTCCTTAAGATTCTTTAGCCTTCCAAGTGGTGAAAAAGACTTGTATTTATATGTATTTCTTTAATTTCCCATCAATCGACATCTGACCAGTAAATTCAAATTTCCAAATGTTACAATTCCAACATTGACATAATTGAATTGAGGCCAAAATAGGTTGGGCATGCATGCTAGCACCATATTCTAGACCTATTTTGGGGCTTTGAGTTTTGTTAAATAATCATTAAATATATTTCCAATTTAACTATGATTTTTTAGATATGATCATAAAAAAATAAAAAATAAAAGCATAAATGGGTCCAAGCATATAAAGGTGAGCTAAACTTGGTATGTAATTTTCAAGGGTGACAATTTAGGATGCTACAATTAGTAAGCTCTCTCCTCAACAAGAGATTTAGAAAAGAGAAAAAGAACCATATTCGAATTGTTATATCAAATGGTCAAGGAGTCATAAGTGTTCTAGTA
>VDFB02105785.1:265006660-265250656 GCA_007258455.2 Sequoia sempervirens
GTTTATCAAAAACCATACACCAACAATCCCAAAAGTTATCTCCAATGTCCCTATGCGTGCACCATTTTATTAATTTTTTTGGTTTATTAACATTAACTAGAAAACTAGTGCGGGGGTTAACAAATAAAGAGGCTATTTGGGCTTTGGTTATTTCAAGATCTTTCACATCATCATAAGACAATCCACATGTGTAATATTCCCTCATGTTTTCTCGCCACAAATGAAAGGAATTATGTTGGGTGGAGAGGGTTTCTATATTTTTAATTATTTCCTTCAATGTGTTTGACATCTCGTATAATTGAGGGATTCTCGTATAAACTTCAGAAATGCCCCTCAATTGCTGCAATTTTTCACCAATTAATTCTTCAATTGATGGTTGCGAAGGTGGTGAAGCATTTTGAATTTGTGCATTTTCATTCTTCGTAGCCATAATGCCTGATTAAAGTTGAAAACTAATTAATCTAATTGAAATTAGACAATATAAATGAAAATATTGTAAAAATACCCTAGTTTTTTTTTTTTTTAAAAACCTACTTTTAAAAAAAAAAAATCTATAAAATTCTAATTTTAATACAAATACATTAAAACACTATTTTTAAATAAAACCATTAAAAATTCCCTTTAATCAAAATCCATAAAAAACATTCATTTTTAATCAAAATCCATAAAAAACATTCATTTTAATCAAAATCCATAAAAAAATTCATTTTAATCAAAATTGATAAAAACCATTCATTTTTAATCAAAATCCATTCTAAACTCAAATTTTTCATAAAAATTCAATCACAAACCCTATTTTGAAAAAAAATCCATAAAAAACTAACTGAAATTATACAAATCTAATTCAAAATTTGATCAAAGCAAAGAAAAATCTAAAATCTAACCTTTTCAAAATGGATATCAGCTAAATCAGATATCTATTATGTGAAGAACCTCCTCACTATATGCCCACGACTTGTTTGTAAATGTGTAAAATGATTTTAACAGGCCCAAAATATGTGTATTTATATTTACCTCAAATT
The DNA here is from genome assembly GCA_007258455.2 of Sequoia sempervirens. Taxonomy (NCBI): domain Eukaryota; kingdom Viridiplantae; phylum Streptophyta; class Pinopsida; order Cupressales; family Cupressaceae; genus Sequoia; species Sequoia sempervirens. Next base: position 265,007,683 of record VDFB02105785.1, read on the forward strand.
AGATATTCGATTTGGATCGGATATCCAATTTGAATCGGATATCCAATCCAAATCATATATCCGATATGGAAATCTTGGTTTGGACATTGCTTTGGAGGTGTGTACTGATACCCAAGCCACAAAAAAGTCAACTCGACATTTTCGCATTTTTGGGTCGATGAAAAATGTAATTTTTCCCCATTGCCACTTTTTGGCCCATCATGATCCTACACATACCCATAAACAAGTGTTTAAATAATCCAAGGATATACATCCAATTGGAGACATTGAATTAATACCAAGAAACATTATTCATCCTAAAAAGAAGAATCCTATTTATCCCCTATGCTTATTCTTAATAAAAGGGATGGTCCATGGAGAATGTTCTCACATTACAGGAAACTAAATAAAATCACATAAAGATAAGTTTCTATTCTCGTTGCTAATGAATTGGAAGAAAATAAAATCTCTGCAAAATAATCCAAATATGTCTTTAGGGTGAAACAAGTAGAATACTCAAGACATTTGGTGTCACTTAAAAATGTCAAGATGAACCCTAAGAAGAGAGGATTTTTGGGTCTAACAAGATACTATAGAAGATTTGTTCATACCTATTATCATATAAAGAAAATTTTCTTTTGGAAAGGTATTAAAGTGAATATTAAAAAATTTGTGGTAAATTTTTTGATATGCCAACAAAATAAAAAGGAAATAATAAAGACTCTAGGCCTCATACAAATATTAGGCATTGCAATACAATACTGGAAAAAATTATATTAATGGACTTCATCATGGGGCTACCAAAGATAAATAGTATTGATGCAATCTAGCTTGGTGTGGATAAACTAATTAAGAATACATATTTTTGTGGACTCACTCATCTATTTTTCACTAATATAAAGGAAAACTTATTCATAGAAAATATACAAAAATTTCATGGAATTTCCAAAATCAGATTGGAAAATAGAACCACCTCAAAATTTATAATCAAGTGGAAGAATTTTCTAGTTGAAGATGCAACATAGAATGGTAAATGATTCATATGAATTATTTAGAATTTCTAAGAATTCAAAGCAAGGCTTTACTAAAGGGGAAGGGAATGTTATTATCCTAATATGATATATTCCTAAGTATATATTATATATTTCTAAGGATAAATGGTTGTGGCATGCTTAACCCTAACATAAATATTAGTTAATACACTAATACCCCTTAATTAAGATTAAGGATTATGTCCCTACATATTTTAGCCTATAAATAAGGAAGAGAACTCTCTCCCATATTATCATGGCTCTTGGTTTATGATGTAATTGAGGTTATCCAAGTTATAATCAAGAGGTGATTTTTCTCCTAATTTCATAATACATGGCTAAATACTTTCTCAAGTTTGTTCCATGATAAAATTTATATTCAAAAGAGTGTTATGCATGTTATCTTTAGCAACACAATGTTATCATATGTTTTCTTCAATTCATTATCTAAGATTTGAGTTCTCACTTTACTAAGAGAAAAATTCCTTTTATTATCACTTTGGATTGTTGAAAATTGAAGGTAAATTTTGTAGCTTTAAACTTGTAATTCCTATGTGACTATAGATTAATTAAGTATTCTTTGTCACAATTCTTTATGGGTTATTATCTGTTTAGATTCATTTTACCATTTGTAGAAGTAGACAAAAGGTTGTAGAAGAATAAGGCCAAAAGATTAGAAGTTACACAACATATACTGTGGAGAAACCCTTTCGGGAAAAAAATCCACCAAGAAGCAATGTATTATTTAATCTCAAAATAAGATTACAATAATTCCAATCCTTGCATGAGATGCTTCTTTTGCCTTCAACAAATCTTCTTCACAACCTGCAATCAAATCTGATGAAACTCTCTTCAACTTGTTTGAGATAAATAGACAATAATGAGCCTTGTAAACTCCAAAAAGTTTAAAATTACAAAGCACAATGCTTATCTCACAAAACCCATGCCTATTCATTGCAAGTAGTGTTCTACCGTGAAGAACAATGTCAAAACAAGTCCTTCATCGATTTGGGCATCCAAAATTGAAGTCATAACTCAATGTTGATTACGAAGATATTTTGTAAGCTCCTCCTCAAAGTTGGCACCCAAGAATGGTCCCACTTAACTCACCCATATAAAATATCTTCTCATGCAAAAGTTTTAACTCCACGATGCCAACTTGGGCGACCAAGGTGGGTCCAAGTCAATATTTGTTAACTGAAACATATCTCTCCATCAATTCATGCAAACATGAAGCATGATTGATCCACCCCACTTAACTTAATGTATCACATGTTATCCGTCATGCAACTCAAGTCATTAATCATGCATTCCAAGTCAACTGAAGTCAACTAGCATTCAACTAAAACTAACTACATGCAACTGAAGATAACTGAACCATAACTAAACTAAACTAAACTGAATTGAATTGAACTAAACTGATACTAAAGTGAACTGAACTGAACTAAACTGAACTAAACTAAACTAAACTGAACTAAACTCCATGCATGTAAATTTTAATCCCCAACTTCTAGGATCTTTAGATGCATTACCAAAGTGTTATATTCTCCAAACAGTTAACTTAACTCAAGGTGGGTTCCACCTTCCATGTGGGTGCCCCATGTGCTCCTATTATTTAGGAACTCATCTTGGACACCCTCACATGCTCCTATCATTTAGAATTAGTTACAAATGTCAATTAACATGATTATTTCATTCAAAATTAATCTCTTTCTAATCCTAGTTTTGGGGAACACTTTCCAAGGACTTAGGAGATACATGAAATAATGTTTAGGATTGTAATTAAATGGCATCATATTCCCAACATTTTCCCACTTGACATTATACATTGAAATTATTCTAAACAAGGAATCATTATTATAAATAAAGTGCATGACTCAAGGCCAATGGCCTTCCTACACCAAGAGAACTTAACTATGGGAACTGGTTTCGTAAGATAATCTGCAACATTAATCAAAGTGTTAAATTTCTCAATTAATACCTCTCCACTCTCAACCATTTCTCACACAAAGTGATATTGAACATCAACATGCTTAGTATGAGCATGATAGATAGGATTTTTGGCTAAAAAAATAACACTTTGACTATCACATTCAAGTTTAACTTACTTGCAATTAAAACCAATACCTTTTCCAAGTCTCTATAACCAAACTACCTCTTTGGAGGCATGTGAAACCACCGAGTATGTTGAACTCATGTCTAACCAAGGTGTAGGCTTCTTAGTCTTTACTATTGAAAAAGCTTTTCTTACAAGTAACCATTCCAACATATATCTCTTACCATAAGAGAACTCAAGCCTCACCTATTTCTCCAAGTATCCATAAGGACTTGTAACCAACCAATCCATGCCAAACTCCAAATGCAACATAACACTATCATGAAGTAATCAAGCAAATGATTAATGTACCCAATACATAAGAGAACTACACAAGATCAATGTCAAAGCTCCATTCATGAATCAAGAACATAAACATGACAACATGATCTAACCATCTCCTTCAAGGAGATCACATGCATCATAACACATATAAACATCCTAGTCTCAAGAGAACAAGTATCATTCCAAACTCTAAATGTGTATTAAGATTAAACCATGGCATAATAGTAACCACTCTAAACCAAGAAAAAAATATCCCCAATCACATGAAGATAACCTTACCAATGGTGCATCCACGTCACCACCAACAATTCCCATTGAACCATGGTATGAGCTACACATGGCATCATGACTACCATCCTCTGCATGAAGATCACTTTTTAACATCAAGCAAAGAGTCATCACTAACATTTTTACATGAAATGATCAATGCATGATTACTATCATCCAAGGATTCCTCTATAGAAGAATCAAAACTCTTTTTCTTGTTCTTACAATCCTTTGTGACATGTCCCAGTTTCCCACAGTTCCAACACTTTACCTTACTCTATCCTTCAGACTTACCCTTCCCTTCCTTATCTCCCTTAGGTTCCTTTTTCTCAGACCTACCTTCTACAAAAAAGGAATCTTGGATTTCCTTTAGACTTCCTCCTCAACTCCTCTAATAGGAGAGTAGGAATTATATTGTCCATCTTTAGATCTGCACCACTACCACTGATAGCAACAATTAGATTTTCCCAAGATTTTGGTAAAGAACAAAGTAACCAAATGCTTTTATCTTCATTTTCTAGCTTTACATCAATTGATGCTAACTAACTTATAATCAAATTAAAATCATTTAAATTATTTGTAACAGAATCACCATCTTTCATTTTTAAAGAATACAATTGTTTTTTTAGATACAACTTATTAGTAAGACTTTTGGTTTGATAGATATCACCTATTCTCTTCCATAACTTATATGCATAGTAGCTTCTTGTGAAACATTCAAGAGAACAACATTAGCAAGACATAATCTTATGGTCCCTCTTTCCTTCCTATTAAGCTTAGCCCAATCCTCATCTAACATCGTTGTAAGTGACTTTGTTTCATTACCAATAGCTAACCACTAACCTCTCTCTTCAAGGAGATCCTCCATTTTTAGTTTCCACATCTCATAATTAGATCCATTAAATCTTTCAATATCTAAACAAGAATTAAAACTCATTGTAACAAACTTATTTTCCAAAATCAGCAATAACACAATAGTAAAAGCTCTCACTACAACCAAAAAACCTTCAAAATTTTAAGAGAAAGGCATCCCAAACTTTACCCCAACCGTTAGCTCTAATACCAAATGTTGAAAATTGAAGGTAAATTATGTAGCTTTAAGCTACATAATCACCTCCATTTTTCAACATTAGTGCTTTTATTATTTAACCTTATGACAAGATTACAATAATTCTTTATCAATCCTTGCTTGAGATGCTTCTTTTGCCTTCAACAATTCTTCTTCACAACCTGCAATAAAATCTGATAAACTCTCTTCAACTTGCTGAAATAAATAGAAAATAATGAACCTTGTAAACTCCAAAGAGTTTACAATTACAAAGCACAATTATTATCTCACAAAACCCATGCCTATTCTTTGCAAGTAGAGTTCTACCGTGAAAAAAAATGTCAAAACAAGTCCTTCATCCATTCTTGGGTGCCAACTTTGAGGATAAGCTTAGAAGATTCTTTGGAATCAACGTTGAGATTGATAAAGAATTATTTTAATCTTTTTCTAAGGTTAAATAATACAATCACTATTGATTCTGGTGGTGGAGTTTTTTTCTTAAACTTGGGTTTCTCCACGGTATTTTTTGTGTCACTTATATCTTATGGTCTTATTCTTCTACAATCTTCTGTCTACTTCTACAAATGGTAAAAATAAATTAAACAAATAATCATCCACAAATAAATTGTAACAAAGAACACTTATTTAGATCTACAATATAATAGTTTTACAAGTTTTAAGGCTACATAATTACCTCCATTTTCAACATTTGGAAACTTGCAGCCATTTAAAGACAATTTCCACATAACCCACAAGAGAAATCTTTGCTACTAAGTATTCAAAATTCACATGCAAGAGAATAGAAAGCATACCCATGAAAATATGACACAAGATATACCCTGGGAAAACCCTCAAGAGGGAAAAAAACTATCCTCCAAAAGCATCCATCTCTCATGTATTATTCAGCAATAAATATTACAATACATCTTTTGAGTCTCCATGAACACCATTGAAGCAACAAGACCTCTCTAAGCAATCCATGTGAAAAAGCATGCAACCAAATATCTTGTGCTATGCTTCAAACCCTCACAAATGCTAACCAGAGCTAACATGCAAAATTGCATCTCACAATAACTACCTTTGTGGTTTCTTTTATAGAAGCAAGCTCCCACAAAACCATGTGACTAAAACCATGAGATTACAAAACCATGTCCCATTATTTAATATTGGGTACTTTATTTATTTATTTTTCCCCAATATTAAATAATTACATTTTTACAACTTATGTCCCAATGTTACATGCAACATAAAGTGGCCCCAAGAATAATTACATTAAATATATATGCAAGGTGTACAACACACATTTTTCCTAAGATTCTCCCACTTGTTGTATACATTGCATAAGGGGAACAAGTAATCTCAAAACATAAATCAAATGAACAATCCATATAGCCACATATACCATCATGGAATCAAAGTGTTCCATGTGCTCCATCAAGATACCAACAACAAAAATCAAAATGACCACCATCCCAAGCATGAATGCTCTCCTCCATCATGACAATGCACAAAGATAAGAATCCATCCAATAGATAAGCCACACAATTTGTCACAATGAAGCATAATTCCTGCTTAACTGATATCCTAAACACAAACACTCAATCCAAAGGTATCAATATCCACCAGTAGCTATCAAGATACACAAACCTAAAGCTGAAATAACACCCACAACAAGTGCCAATACATCCAACTATCCATACCTCCAAGGTATACAAAACATAGTAAACTCATGCCATAAACATATACACCCATAAACTGCAATCATAAAATCCATGTGCAAAACCTGTCAAAGAATGACATACACATCCAAGAGCTCCCATTGCATGGGTAATGTAAATCTAAAAAAGATCAAGGAATACGAAGTCTACCAATATAATCATATAGAAAGTGTAAACTACATCATGTAGAACCAAGGAATCATCCACAATGATATGCAAACCTGTATATCAATAACCTATAAGAAAAATCTCCTACATACACCTCTAAATGCCAACTCTGTCAAGTATGATCTCCTCCACAACACCCCATAAGAAAATCCATGAAAACACCCAACCGTTCAATCACCAAGATCAAACATAACATATGTATCATGTAATCAACATGGATGTAAGCCTCTCATAACCAAAGAAGATCAAACTAATTCCATTCCAAATGAAGGAAATAAGCCCAATACATCTTCTAAACTCAACATCAATGATTGTAATTACAATGCATAAGGAGATAAACATGCCAAAACTCCTCAAATGAACCCTCCAAAACCATATATCCATAGCTCAAGATCCAAATTCATGAGAAGATAAAGCATAAAACATAAAGCTCACCTAAAACTAACAATGAGCAATACCTCTCAAGTGAAACTGTCAAGTAGACCAAGAGTGAGGAATGGGAATGCTCCTCCAAGACATCCAAGTCATCATGACTCATCCAAGAAAACTCTCCTCATAGGTCCATGCTGAACTCACATCCAACCAAGGTGTAGGCTCCTCTGATTCCCTACTGAAATCTCATCAAGAGTAACCATCTCAACACATGTCTCTTATCAAAAGAGAACTCTAGCCTCGCCTATGTCTCCAAGTATCCATGAGTACCTGTAACCAACCAATCCATGCTAACCTTCAAATGCAACATAACACCATCATGAAGTAATCAAAAAAATGATAAATGTACCCAATACCAAGAGAACCACACAAGAAAAATGTCAAAACTCCAATCATGAATTAGGAACATAAACATGACAACATGATATAACCATCTCCTCCTAGGAGATCTCATACAAAAATGCATACATCTCGGTCTTAAGAGAACAAGTACCTCTTATGCCTTGCATAACCACCCCATTTTAAATTTGATTAAAATGGGACCCTCTTTTGCTTTCGCTCTTTGTGTTTTTCCCCCTTCGATTTTGAGGTTTTACTTTTCCTTGGCATGTTCTTAATATGTTTATCTTGCTTGCCCAAGTGTTTTCCCCAAGTTGCATATTGAAAATCTTATGTTTTGGGTGAAGTTCAGGTTTTTACCCTGGTTTAGGATTTTCCGGTCCATCCGGATTTTCCTATTTTTCTTTCAAACTCCAGTTTCAACACTATTGTTCGGGTTTTTGAGCCAGTTTGGGATTGTCTGCCCTGGTCGGATATTCTCGGTTTTTTCTCCTTCCCTCCATTTTCCTGGATTTCTCTCGAAGTCCGGCTCGGCCTGTTTTACACTGTAGTTTGGAAATTTCTATCCTTCGCGGAATTCTGCCTGGGCTGGATTTTTCTAGATTTTCTGCCAAGCTTCGAGTGACTTGAAATTGTTGACACAAGAATGATTTAGGTGATGAGTGCTTGATATTCCTACTTACTTTGATGAATTTCTCAATGTTTTATGCATTCCTTCTTCATTCGAATGATATATTGGTGAACCTTAGGCCTGCTTTGGGATTCTCTGTTCTGGCCATATTTTCCCAGTTTCCTTTAGTTTTCTAAAGTTTAGAGTTTTGTGCTCTTCGCAGAATTCTAGTCTGACCAGATTTTCTCGAATTCTCTGCTATGCTTTGTGGAATTTAAGAAATTGGATAAAATTGATGAATCTAATGATGAATGCTTAAACATATCTTGCTTTAGCTTGATTAATTTCAATATTGTATGTTGTTTGTGTTCATTTTGATAATCCATTGTTGACATTGGTGCTTCTTCAGGAGAATCTGCCTAGTTCTGAATTTTCTGAAATTCTTTCCATATTGTTTTTCCCGGGTTAACTTGAAATCCTGAACTTCTTAGTGTCGATGCTTAATAGTTAATTTAATGGTTTTATCATGATTTTAAGCTAACACTTGGATGAAAATGTTGTCAATATTTGGATTCTCATATTGGTGTTTAATGGATGCAGGCTAAGTCTAGCAAGATAGTGGCTAGAAAGGCTAAAGGACACAGAGGGATCCTCCATCACTGAGGCAGAAAGAATGAAGTTGTATGTAAAGAGTAGGATTCCTGGGGGCAAGATGACATCAGTCTAGTTCAAGGTTTCAGATCCGAATGTGAATACTCTGCTACAAAAGACTAAGGCCATTGTGGGATACATTAACTAGGCACCAGTTGGATGACAGGGCAACCTACAGTGTAATCATTAATGAATATCGATCCAACAAGAGAGATTGGAACAATATGATGGGTCGGCTGAAGAATGATATTAATTCTATTGAATGGTGAACTAGGGTTTCACCTATGCCACTTGTGAATAGCTTGCAGAGGATGTCTTGGTGACAAAGGCCAGAATGGAGCAAGGTATGGGCGATGTGGGGGAAGCAGTTAATGCAAAGTTGCATCAAAATTCATGCTTCCTCATCGTTTTGCTTTGCCTCTTCTTCACACGTTTTGATCTGAGTTATGAGGGAGATCTTGGGCTGATCTAGTCGGTGCCCTTGCATTTAATGCATGTTTGACTTTGTTTCAAACTCTTTTAGGGCCGACTTCTTCTATGACCGACTTATTATAAACCCTAAACTAGGTTGACACATCTGACGTGTTTTATAAGTATGGCATTTTTTCCCCTTTTAAAGAGATCTTTTTTTTGTTGTTAGAAGAGTTAGAAAGGTTAGAAAGAAAGCTAGCAGATTAGTCAAAAAGTTGAAAGATTTAGAAGGTAGAAGAAAAAGGTTAGAAAAAGAAAGTTAGGGTTTTGAAGTAAGACATTTTTGTAGTTCAGCAGGAGGAGGAAGTGATGTATATTTCTAATTTTCTTAGCATAGATGGAGATAATTTGAAGACATGGGTTTCTATACACTGGTGATCTTACCAGATTTGTAAATGTTGCTTATTTGTTTCATTGAGAGTAGGAGCAACTAGATTTAAACCTTCTTTATATTATGCTCTAGAATGGAATTTATTTTAGGTTAATCATTTGATTTGAAAAGCTTTCAAGGAATGAAATTTTATCTTATGTTTTGTTTGAATGGTGATTTGCAATCTAATGTTAAAGTTTGCACTGTGAATGAATGAAACTTTGTATCAATTACAGGTTAATTTATTTTGCAGTTCTAGTTTAGGAATTCCTTGGAAGGTAATAGGTCTGATTAGTTGAATGAATCAACATTCTTTTCGGTTTGAAAACCTTGATCTATCTTTTTCTATTTCTTTAAAACCCCTGGTTAAAGTGGGTTTAGATAGATGTTTGATCTTACAACAATCCAGAAGCTCAAAACCAGCAGGCCCCTTGAACATTATAGCCATATTGACCACTTCGTGAACAACAATGTTGTGAACCAACAAATAAGGACCTTGGGAGGTGATCAGATTGATTACTGATTGTCTCTTTCAGGATAGGTGAGATACTTTTACTTTTATCTTACCTACATGTTGTGTGTCAACTTGGTACCTCAACAGGAACTGGCGCTAGAAGGAGGGCTAAGAGAGAAAAATGGATAACAGTGGGTCTTTCTCACCAGAGAGGTCCCATAGAGTTTTTCGATCAACTGAAAACCCACCACCTTTGATAGAAATTGAGACCCCAGTGAGACACAAGATTCACAGGGAAACCATTCTACCACCCTTGTCAGCTCCACTCACTCCACTAGGATTTTCACCAATACCCCAGTTGATACCCATGAATCCACCACCAAATCCACCTCAATTGCCATTACAGTTGGTTCAGCCCATCCAACAGCTAGCTCAACCTCTACCACCACCACCAATGGAATTTTTTGTGAATAATCCCTCTCCATTGGGGACTATTCCTAGAGGATTTCATGATATGCTTAAGAATCCTAAGAGATTTTATCCCAAATACATTCATGGAGAATCAAGGAGTGTTGAGGAGCACATACAAGCTTTTAAGGACACTTGTAACAGAGCCCAGATAGCTCACCATGATGTGGTTTGTAGGTTGTTCCCTTATTCCTTAGGGGATATGGCGTACAACTGGTACCTAAATCTTCCACAAGGTTCTATTATGAGCTAGAAAGATCTGGAGAATGCTTTAATCAATCAGTTCAGAGTTTATGTGGATCTAGCCATTTTGTTCCATCAATTTTCTACCATTAGGAAGGACCCATGTGAATCATTTCCCTTGTTTAATACAAGGTTTCAACGAATGTATAGGAGATTGCAAGACCCCTATCTAGTTGCTGAGAATAGTGCCATTTAGGCATATTTTAGAGTTATAGACCCTTTGCTTGGCTTATTCCTACAAAGGACTTATCAGGCGGTAGATATTGATTCTCTATCTAAAGTTTATCATCTAGCCATCAAGTTGCAATAGCAAACTAGTTCTCAACAAGGGAACTTAGGAGGAGGTTTTCCTTCTATAGGGTATTAGATGCCTAATCCAACCCCTTTATTCAATACTGTCCCAGAGCTGTCTCCTTCCCATTATGGACCTATGTCTAAGTTGCAGACTCAATCTCCTATTCCATTCTTTGCCAATGGAGCTCCTGACTTCTCTCAACAATCACAGGCTCATCACAGTCCACATGGTCATCATAATCAAGATGGAATACCAAATATTGTCGATTAGCCACCTATTGCTAAGAATGCTGAGAGTGAAAGGACAATTCAACTCACAAATGAGGTGGAGACCCTAAAGAAAAATCTATCTCAAGTCACAAATGACATGGCTCAACTTAAACTGAACCCCTCTCAGAACCAAGGTAATTATGCTAATCAAGGTAATTACCCTAATTAGAATAATAATAATCAGGGTAATTATTAGAACATCAACAATCACATCTAGAGGAATTATCAAGGCCAAAACTTCCCTTACCAAGGCTATCAAAATTAGAATAGAGGATATAACCAGAGGCCTAATAACAACAGACAATGGAACATAGGGCCAAATAATGGCGGGGTTTCTCACAATTATCAAGCTAATGAGGACAGTCCACATACTGCAAATGTGGCTGACCTCAATTTTATGACTAACTGGTGCAGGTTGCATGATACGACAACTCATCCCAAGGTGAACTATCCTAAAATGGAGAAGTTTGTGAAGATGGCATAGGAAGATGCCAAAACGTTCCAAGAAAATTCAAATAAAGGAGGTGGCTGAGTGGATACAGCAATGGCTTATGACCTCTTTGAAGAAGAACCTTCATTCCCAATGTAGAATGAGAATGAACTAGAGGAAGATGTGTATGATGCCCAAGCCTTTCAGACAAAAGGATGACATTACCTAAGAAACCAGAATAAGGGTCTGTTCACTACATCAGCACCACCTAACCACATGGTGCTTCTGAATCAGAGTGTTGATAACAACCCTCCTCCACCGAAGGGTCCGCCTAACTTCCCTAGCAAAGGTAATTCATCTGGTGTTTTCAAATATAGTGCAAGTTATAACACATAATTTGATATTGTTTATGAGATATAGAAATAAAAAAACTCTTTATCATACTTTGACATCCTAAAATGGTGCCCTTCCCAACGAGATATAGTGCTAAAAGATTTGGAAGAAGCTGATAAATCAAAAGGGAAAACCAAGGTAGCAACCACTGCAGACATGAACACAACTTTGTTCAGAAACAAGGTAGGGACCCCACCATTTATTTTAAGTTTGAGAATCTATGGGAAGAACCTCCACAATTGTCTGCTAGATTCAGGGGCTTCTAGCAATGTTATGTCATTTTCTATATGCAATAAATTGGGATTGAATCTTGTCCAAACAAACAAGAAGGTCATCCAAATTGATAAAATAGAGGTTAATGTAGTTGGAGAATTGAGAAATATACATGTACAAGTAGGGTATGACCTTAGGATTCAAACCAATACAGATATTCAGGTAGCAGACATTCCTGAGACTTACGGTGTGCTTTTGAGCAGAGATCTAATGAAGAGTATAGGGGGATATCTTTCCCTCGACTTTTCACATATGTGGCTACCATGAAGGGGAATGCCTACGTAGATTAGGATTGAGAGTGAACCTCGCCTCAAACATATCATCACTGAGTATGATTTTCCCAACGAGGTATCTTATTTTGAAATTGAGATAGGGGTTTATAAAAGAGAAGAAATTTTGACTCTTTCGGCTCTTGATTCTAATGATTTGTCAATGCAAGAATTCCCTGATCCCATGATTAGTGTAAATCAACAGGTATTGATCAGGAAGCTACAATAGGATCAGCTGGTCTTAAGGCAAGATATCGATTTGTGGAGTCTTCTACTCCCAAATTGGTCTAGGGTGCGCTACCAAAATCATTCAAAATTGACCTGCCAACCCTGCATCAGTGTTCTAAATCATGTTTTCCAAACTGAAGAAACTAGCCCAAGTCACCTTGAGACCATTTCAGATCACTTCTCATTTGAAGCCAAAAATGAAATAATGATAACCAAGGGTAATAAACCTTCAGAGGAAGTCCCTCCTCAAACTAAACTTACCCTGGTCAGAATACCGAACCAACATAGTCATGTTGAACAACCCTAGGGTTTGTTTGATACCCCTGCACTCACAAGTATACCAAAACCCAAGGGGTTAATCAAAGATACAGATAACTGTCAGAAAGATATCCTAGGATTACATGATATATCTGAGCAGGAATTGGATATTGCACCTAATGAACCTATTGAATACCCATTCCCAATATTTGATGCAAAAGATCAAGTGGCCCCACCTATGGTTCATTTTATCCAAGCACCCACAACAAGCTCAAAGAGATCAACCCCAGCTCATAATCAGCTATGGACCCTCACATTTGATGGATCCAAATCTAAAATAGGGTGTGGTGCTAGAATTGAGTTAACTAGCCCAAAAGGGAAAACATTTTTTGCTTCTTACAGGTTACAGTTTGGATGCACTAACAATATAGCAGAATATGAAGCATTAGCTCGGGGATTGATGTTCACACATCAAAAGAAAGTTATTGCCTTGATAGTTAAAGGAGATTCAGAAGTGATTATCAAGCAAGTACGCAACTAGTACACATGTCACAACAAATGACTGGCAGCTTATAGAAATTGGGTGTGGAACCTGATTGAAGACTTTGATGCTTTTGGGATTAGTTTAATCCCTAGAGAGGAGAATCAAATAGCCGATTCATTAGCTGTTACTGCAGGTACCCTAGAGCCCATGCAAGGCTCCAAGCTCAAGAGATTCTTAGTAGAATTGATATCCACCCCGGTTGTCCTTGATAATGTCAAGAACTTTCAAGTCTTCGACAATGATTGACATATCCTTGATTTTCTAGCAAACTCAGATGTTTTCAAAGGATAGATCATTGATGAGTCTGACAGGGATCAAGGAGACTGGAACCCTGAAGACTACGATACAAAAGGTGTCCTCAATTTAAAAATTAATAGCATTCCCAAGGGAATGGTGGCCTTAGAAATAATTTTTGATTCAGATCCAAGGGCTCGAGAAAATGTATCAACCGAAGATAAGGGAGGTGGATATGAAGTTGTTAACTTAGCTGACTCTGGCCCTGCAAGGAATGTTTACATAGGGAAAGCCTTCCCTGAAGCAATTAGAGAAGATATATTGAGGGCATTGAAGAAAGATATTGTTGCAATAGCTTGGGGGTATGAAGATCTAAAAACATTTGATACTTTTGTGATAACTCATACTATTCCTTTGAAGCCTGAAGCTAGACCATTTCGGTAGAAACATCGTCCTGTCAATGCCCTGGTTGACCCATTGATCTTTAAGGAAGTTCAGAAATTGCTTTCTACAAGAATAATCTTCCCTATACGACATTCAACATGGGTGGCTAACTTGGTTCCAGTTCGTAAAAATAATGGGGAGATCAGGCTATGTGTATATTTCAGGAATCTGAATAAAGCTTCAGAAAAAGACAACTACCCACTCCCTTCTCTGGACGAAGTCTTGCAAACTGTTAATGGGTCTCAAATGATGTCGTTCCTAGATGGTTATTCTAGGTACAATCAAGTGATCATTAATTATGAAGACAAAATGAAGACAACCTTCACTACTAAGTGGGAAACATTTGCTTACAAGAGGATGCCATTTGGTTTGATAAATGTTGGAGCAACCCTTTCAACGTGAAATGGATGTAGCATTCAAAGATTTGATTGGTAAGTGCATCATCATTTATATGGATGACCTAACAGTATTCTATTAAGATAGACTAAACCATGCTGTAGACTTGGCTAAAGTTCTTGAAAGATGTATCCAATATGGTGTTTCTCTGAATCCTAAAAAGTGTGTGTTCAGGGTTTCTAAATGGAAACTTTTGAGACACATAATCTCAGAAAGAGGGATATCGATAGATCCAAACCGAGTTGAGTCTATTCTGAAGTTAACCATGCCAGGAAGTAAGAAGGAGATGAGATCTTTCTTCAGAAAGATCAACTTTGTGAGGAAGTTTATCACAGGTTTTGTAGAAATTGTTAAACCTTTGAATGAAATGATGAAGAAAGATGCTAGAATAGAATGGAGTAATGAGGCAAAGGTTGTTTTTTCTCAGGTTAAGCAATCCATTTCGAAGGCATCAATCCTCACCAGTCTTGACTACTTGAAGCCATTTTATATTTATTCTTTTTCTTCTGAGCACTCATGTGCAACTGTCCTGACACAACGAAGAGAGGAGGGGGATGAAAGGCCAATATCGTTCATGAGATCTTCATTTAAGAATGTTGAAATCAAGTACCCACCTCTTGAGAAACAAGCTTTTGCGTTGGTTAGAGCTATCAAGAAGTTTAGGCATTATATCCTTTGAAGTTAGATCATTGATGTGGTTCTTGATGCTATTGTGAAGTCTCTACTTATGCAGAGCGAGTTGGGAGAACGAAGGGGGAAATGGATGGCTATTTTGTAGGAGTTCGATTTGGAGATTCACCCTATGAAACTTGTCTGAGGTCAAGGCTTGTCTAAAGCAATGGTTGATGTTGGTAAGAACATTACTTGTCAGCAGTACACAACACAGTCCTTTTCTAATGACTCTTGGTATGCCGATATTATTTATTTCATGCTCAATAATCGGTGCCCAAAGGGAATGAATACAACTCAGAGGAGAGCACTAAGAATGAAAAGCTCCCATTATATGCTCAAAGGAGAATTGTTATACAAAAAGAGTTTTGAGGGGGTTTATCTACGATGCCTTGATCAACAAGAAGCTAAGCACACAATTGTTGAATTTCATGGGAAACATGGCACGGGTCATGGTTTTGCAATTTCTTTAGCACATCAGATCCTTAGATCTGGTTATTATTGGCCATGTGTGTTTAAGGATGCCCACCAACATGTAAGGACATGTCATATATGTCAAATTGTTGCATCAAGAGAGCATCATATAGCCATGCCATTGCAGCATGTTTATGAGGTAAGGTCGTTTTCCCAATGGGCACTTGATTTTATTGGGGTTATTAACCCAAATTCTTTTGCAAGACATAAATTCATTTTGATTTCCATAGATTACTGCATGAGATGGAAAAAAGCTATACCTTGCAAGAATAGCACAATGGAGGTAGTAATCAAGTTCCTCACTGAATGCATCACATCTAGGTTTGGAGTACCCTTTGCACTGGTATGTGACAATGGCCTTGCCTTTTCTTCTGCCGAGTTCATTTCATGGGCTTATGATCATAGGATTATTTTAAAGTATTCTTCAAACTATTATCCACAAGGAAATGGAGTTGCATAATCAACTAATAAGAATCTCCTAGGAGTAATCAAAAAACTATTAGAGAACAATCCTAGAGATTGGCATACCCAGTTAAGATTTATGTTATGGGCAGATAGGACTAGGATCAAGGCTGCATTGAAGACTTCACTGTTTAAGCTAGTGTATGGCCAAGAGCTTGTGTTCCCTATTCACTTGCAAATACCTATCTTGAAATTTATGTAGGAATTTTACTATAGTGATGATAGGATTGAAGTAAGGTTAGCTAGCTTGTTGAAATTAGAAGAACAGAGAGATGCTACATTGCAACAATTCTTTAGGCACCAGGCTGTTGTCAAATGTTGGTTTGACAAAAGAGCCAAAGTCAAGGCTTTCAAGATATCAGACCTTGTCTTACTATGGGATAAAGCCAATGAAAAGAAGGGTGACCACCAGAAGTTTGATAAGCTCTGGTTGTGTCCCTATCAAATTGTTGAAATCCTAAGAGAAAATAATTTTTGGCTGAGTAGTTTAACAGGAGAACCTATTCCATTTCCTATCAATGGACAGTTTCTCAAAAATTATTTTGGTTTGTAAAAGGTCTGGTATTTTGTTGGCTTGTATATATGTAAATAATTTGTTGTTCCATTTGTTTTGTTTTTTTCCTTTTTTGTTGGGCCCTTCATTTTATCCAGTTGAGTAAGGGGGTTGTTATCTGAAGTATAATTTGGTTACTAGGAAAGAAGTTGGTTTAGATATTTTCAGGTTTTCTGATTGGATGATTTTGTTCTAAATTCATTGTTTGATGTCCATTGTTAATAAGAGTTGTGGAAAGTCATTGAGAACAAGGTGTAAAGTAAGCAATCTTCACTAACTACAATTTAATCTGTCACAAATCATCAAAAACATCTCCTTTTGTAATGGTATATTTGTCTTAGGACGATGGTGTTGCAAGATTTGAGTGAAAAATCCGATTCCCCAGATGCTGTTATGAAGTCCATGGTAGTTTTCAGCCCAGTATAGATGTTGGACATTTGACATATTGAGAAGGAATTGAATAAAAAAATTTTTAAAAAAACTATCTAAGAAAAGAGAATTATCTAAGGAAAGAGAACTCAATACCGAATGGGTGACTCTAGTATCTCTACTGGGGCTATGGACGCCTGACTAGTAGTAGAGCAATGTTGTGAGAAACTAGAGGTATCATCGTCAAAGCTTTGGACGCTTGATTGGCAGGGGAGCAATGCCCAAGATATCATTGCACAATAGTTAAAGGGAATCAACTCATGTAGTTCAAATCCTACGCATAATTGTTCAAAAGATGAGGAAAACTTTGTAAAAGGGTGATGCACCATCAAGCACACACATAGATTTAGGGGTAGCCAGTGTTGATTTACATTTGAGATTTTAGCTCAACCTTGTTTACTAAGACCAACCTAACTAGAATTGTGATGTCCATAAACCAGGAGTTCTGGGCAACTGAATCCCTTAGTTTCCTGAAAATGGTTAAACCATTTTCCCAACCAAGTCGCCAATTGTTATGCCTTGCATAACCACCCCATTTTAAATTTGATTAAAATGGGACCCTTTTTTGCTTTCGCTCTTTGTGTTTTTCCCCGTTCGATTTTGAGGCTTTTCTTTGCCTTGGCATGTGCTTAATATGTTTATCTTGCTTGCCCAAGTGTTTTCCCCAAGTTGTATATTGAAAATTTTATGTTTTGGGTGAAGTTCATGTTTTTACCCTGGTTCAGTATTTTTCGGTCTGTCTGGATTTTCCTAGTTTTCTTTCAAACTCCAGTTTCAGCGCTGTTGTTCGGGTTTTTGAGCCAGTTCAGGATTGTCTGCCCTAGTCGGATTTTCCCGATTTTTCCTCCTTCCCTCCATTTTCCTTGATTGCACTCAAAGTCCAGCTCGGCCTATTTTACACTGCAGTTCAAAATTTTTTGGCCTTCATGTAATTCCGTCTCGGCCGGATTTTTTCAGATTTTTTGCCAAGCTTCAAGTGACTTGAAATTGGTGACACAGGAATGATTTAGGTGATGAATGCTTGATATTCCTGCTTGCTTTGATGAATTTCACAATGTTTTATGCATTCCTTCTTCATTCGAATGATCTATTGGTGAACATTAGGCCTGCTTCGGGATTCTCCGTTTTGGCCAGATTTTCCCAGTTTCCTTCAGTTTTTCAAAGTACATAGTTTTGTGCTCTTTGTGGAATTCCGGTGCGGCCGGATTTTCCTGAATTCTCTGCTATGCTTTGTGGAATTTAAGAAATTGGATAAAATTGATGAATCTAATGATGAATGCTTAAACATATCTTGCTTTAGCTTGATGAATTTCACTGTTGTATGTTGCTTGTATTCATTTTGATGATCCATTGTTGACATTGGTGCTTCTTCGGGAGAATCCGTCTGGTTCGGAATTTTCCAAAATTCTTTCTATATTGTTTTTCCCTGGTTAACTTGAAATCCTGAACTTCTCAGTGTCAATGCTTAATGGCTAATTTAATGGTTTTATCATGATTTTAAGCTAACACTTGGATGAAAATGTTGTCAATATTTGGATTCTCACATTGGTGTTTAATGGATGCAAGTTGAGTCTAGCAAGATAGTGGCTAAAAAGGCTAAAAGGACACAGAGGGATCCTCCATCACTGAGGTAGAAAGAATGAAGTTGTACGTAAAGAGTAGGATTCCTGGGGGAAAGATGACGTCAATCTGGTTCAAGGTTTCAGATCCGAATGTGAACACCCTACTACAAAAGACTAAGGCCATCATGGGATACAGTAACTGGGCACTAGCTAGATGACACGGCGACCTACAATACAATCATTAATAAATATCGATCCAACAAGAGAGACTAGAATAATATGATGGGGCGGCTGAAGAATGATATTAATGCTATTGAATGGTGAACTATGGTTTCACCTATTCCACTTGCGAATGGCTTGTAGAGGACGTCTTGGTGATGAAGGCCAGAATGGAGCAAGGTATGGGCAACTTGGGGGAAGCAATTAATGCAAATTTGCATCGAAAGTCATGCTTTCTCATTGTTTTGCTCTGCCTCTTCTTCACACATTTTAATCTGAGTTATGAGGGAGATCCTGGGCTGATCTAGTCAGTGCCCTTGCTTTTAATGCATGTTTGACTTTGTTTCGAACTATTTTAGGGCCGACTTCTTCTATGACCGACTTATTGTAAACCCTAAACTGGGCCGACACATCTGATGTGTTTTATAAGTATGGCATTTTTTCCCCTTTTAAAGAGATATTTTTTTGGTTTTTAGAAGAGTTAGAAAGGTTAGAAAGAAAGCTAGTGGATTAGTCAGAAAGTTGAAATATTTAGAAGGTAGAAGAAAAAGGTTAGAAAAAGCAAGTTAGTGTTTTGAAGTAAGATTTTTTTGTAGTTCAACAAGAGGAGGAAGTGATGTATCTTTCTGATTTTCTTAGCATAGATGGAGATAATTTGAAGACATGGGTTTCTGTACACTGGTGATCTTTCCAGATTTGTAAATGCTACTTATCTATTTCATTGACAGTAGGAGCAACTAGATTTAAACCTTCTTTATATTATGCTCTAGAATGGTATTCATTTTAGGTTAATCATTTGATTGGAAAAGCTTTCAAGGAATGAAATTTTATCTTATGTTTTGTTTGAATGGTGATTTGCAATCTATTGTTAAAGTTTTCATTGTGAATGAATGAAACTTTGTATCAATTACAGGTTGATTTATTTTGCAGTTCTAGTTTAGGAATTCCTTGGAAGGTAACAAGTCTGATTAGTTGAATGAATCAACATTCTTTTCAGTTTGAAAACCTTGATCTATCTTTTTCTATTTCTTTAAAACCCCTGGTTAAAGTGGGTTTAGATAGATGTAAGATCTCGCAACAATCCAAAAGCTCAAAAATAGTAGGCCCATTGAACATTACAGCCATATTGGTCACTTCGTGAAACAACAACGTTATGAACCAACAAATAAGGACCTTGGGAGGTGATCAATTTGATTACTGATTGTCTCTTTCAGGAGAGGTGAGATAATTTTACTTTTATCTTACCTGTATGTTTTGTGTCAACTTGGCACCTCAACAGTACCATGCCAAAACTCTAACATATTATTAAGAGTAAACCATGACATAATACAATAAAACCCTAAACCAAGAATCAACATATGTAATCAATATGAATGAAACCATCCCCTATGATTGAAACTAAAGATGCCAATGAACCATTACTGCATAGAATTAGAAACCAAGAGTCCATCCATGACACCAACAATCACTGTAGAAGACCATCCACCATCAAATGGTGAATCCACATCACTGCCAACAACTCCCATTGAACTATGATATCGAGTTACACATGGCATCATGACAACCATCCTCTCCATGAAGATCATCCAGGTCTACACACACAACTGAAATGTTAGTAATATAACAAGTAGAATGAAAATCTTCAAGCCAAGAAGATACCTACAACCACAAAACCATCATAAACATATCCATCTTTGCCAATCCATCACTGTCAAAAGCTCCCACTATAAAGTGTAACCAAGCTATCCATGGCATCATGATAAACCATATGCTCCAAGTCCCAAATACAACTATCTAGGTACTATAAGAAACATCCATCCTCTCATCTCTAAACATACATACCAATGTACAAATGACCAAGAACAAGGCCAACTAATAAAGTCTACAAAAACAAGGAATCAAACCTAATGAATAAAGATAATCCACAACCAAGTCATCCCATTGCAAGTAAACAGGCAACTAATCCACAACTTGCATGACTTGTAGATCCAATCATTAAAACATGCAAACTCATCATCACATGAAGAAAACATTACCAATGATACAAAATGTTGAAAATGGAGGTAATTATGTAGCTTAATACTTTGTAAAACTATGAGATTGTAGATCTAATTAAGTGTTCTTTGTTACAATTTCTTTGTGGATGATTATTTGTTTAGTTTCGTTTTACCATTTGTAGAAGTAAACAAAAGATAGAAGTGATAATAAAAGGAAATGTAGTTATCACAAGTGAAATAAAAGGAAATGTAGTTATCCAAAGTGATTATAAAAGGAAATGTAGTTATCACAAACCCAAAACAAGAGGCAACTAACTACATTTCCTTTTATTATCACTTCTATCTTATGGTCTTATTCTTCTACAATCTTCTGTCTACTTCTACAAATGGTAAAATGAATCTAAATAGATAATCATCCGCAAAGAAATTGTAACAAATAACACTTAATTAGATCTACAATCTCATAGTTTTACAAAGTATTAAGCTAAATAATTACCTCCATTTTCAGTTCATTTGGTATCATTGGTAAGGTTATCATCATGTGATGATACTTTTGCATGTTTCAATGATTGGATCTACAAGTCATGCAGGTTGTGGATTAGCTACCCATTTACTTGCAGTGGGATGACTTGGTTGTGGATTATCTTTATTCACTAGGTTTGACTACATGTTGTGGATTATATTTATTCACCATGACATAATAGCAACCACTCTAAACCAAGAAAAAACCATATCCCCAATCACATGAAGATAACCTTACCAATGATGCATCCACGTCACTGCCAAAAACTCCCATTGAACCGTGGTATCAAAGCTAACGGTTGGGGTAGAGTTTGGGATGCCTTTCTCTTAAAAGTTTGAAGGTTTTTTTGGCTGTAGTGGGAGCTTTTACTATTGTGTTATTGCTGATTTTGGAAAATAAGTTTCTTACAATGAGTTTTAATTCTCATTTAGATATTGAAAAATTCAATGGATCTAATTATGAGATGTGGAAACTAAAAAATGGAGGATCTCCTTGAAGAGAAAGGTCAATGGTTAGCTATTGGTAATGAGACAAAGTCCCCTACAACGATGTCAGATGAGGATTGGGATAATCTTGATAAGAAGGCAAGAGGGACCATAAGATTATGTTTTGTTGATGTTGTTCTCTTGAATGTTTCAGAAGAAACTATTGCATTTAAATTGTGGAAGAGAATAGGTGATATTTATCAAACTAAAAGTCTTACTAATAAGTTGTATCTGAAAAGAAAGATGTATTTTTTAAAGATGAAAGATGGTGATTCTATTGCAAATCATTTGAATGCTTTTAATTTGATTCTAAGTCAGTTAGAATTTGTAGATGTAAAGCTAGAAGATGAAGATAAATGCATATTGTTACTTTTTTCTTTACCAGAATCTTGGGAAAATCTAATTTTTGCTATCAGTGGTAGTGGTACAGATCTCGAGATGGACAATATAATTCCTACTCTCCTATCAGAGGAGATGAGGAGGAAGTCTAAAACAAAAATCCAAGATGCCTTGTTTGTAAAAAGGTAGGCATGAGAAAAAGGAACCTAAGGGAGACAAGGAAGGGAATGGTAAGTCAGAAGAACAAAGTAAGGTAAAGTGTTGGAACTATGGTAAACTGAGATATGTGAAGAAGGATTGTAAGAACAAGAAAAAGAGTTCTAATTCTTCTACAGAGGAATCCTCGAATAACAGTAATCATGCTTTGATCATTTCATGTAAAAATATTAGTGATGACTCTTTGCTTGATGTTAAAGAGTGATCTTCATGAGGAGGATGGTAGTCACGATGCCATGTGTAGCTCGTACCATGGTTCAATGGGAGTTTTTGGTAGTGACGTGGATGCATCATTGGTAAGGTTATCTTCATGTGATTGGGGATATGGTTTTTTCTTGATTTAGAGTGGTTTCTATTATGTCATGGTTTAATCTTGTTGCATTAGAGTTTGGCATAGTACTTTTTCTCTTGATACTAGGATGTTTATGTATGTTATGATGCATGTGATCTCCTTGGAGGAGATGGTTAGATCATGTTGTCATGTTTATGTTCTTGATTCATGATTCGAGCTTTGAAATTGATCTTGTGTAGTTCTCTTAAGTATTGGGTACATTAATCATTTGCTTGATTACTTCATGATAGTGCTATGTTGCATTTGGAGTTTGGCATGGATTGGTTGGTTACAGGTCCTCATGGATACTTGGAGAAATAGGTGAGGCTTGAGTTCTCTTATGGTAAGAGATATATGTTGGAATGGTTACTTGTAAGAAAATATTTTTCAACAATAAAGATGGATAAGCCTACACCTTGCTTGGATGTGAGTTCAACACACTCGATGGTTTCACATGCCTCCAAAGAGGTAATTTGGTTTTAGAGACTTGGGAAAGGTATTGGTTTTAATTGAAAGTAAGTTAAACTTGAATGTGATAGTCAGAGTGCTATGTGTTTAGCCAAAAATCCTATGTATCATGCTTGTACTAAGCATGCTGATGTTTAGTATCATTTTGTGTGAGAAATGATTGAGAGTGGGAAGGTATTAATTGAGAAATTTGACATTTTAATTAATGTTGCATATTATCTTATGAAACTAGTTCCTACAGATAAGTTCTCTTTGTTTTGAGTATTAATCATTTTCTTGGAGCTTCATGATTATGAAGGTTGCATTTGAAGTTGGCATGGATTTATTAGTTGGTACAGGAAGGCAATTGGCCTTTAGTCATGTACTTGATTTATAATAATAATTCCTTGTTTAGAATAAGAGCAATGTATAATGTCAAGTGGGAGAATTTTGGGAATAGGATGCCATTTAATTGCAATCCTAAACATATTTCATGTATCTCCTAAGTCCTTGGAAAGTGTTCCCCAACACTAGGATTAGAAAGAGATTAAATTCGAATGAAATGAACATGTAAATTGAAATTTTTAATTAATTTTAAATGATAGGAACATGTGGGGACACCCAAGAAGAGATCCTACAAAATAGGAGCACATGGGGTACCCACATGGAAGGTGGAACCCACCTTGAGTTAAGTTAACTATTTGGAGAAAAAGATAACACTTCTATAATGCATGTAAAGATCCCAGAAGTTAGGGATTGATGTTTACATGCATGGAGTTCAGTTCAGTATCAGTTCAATTTAGTTCAGTTCAGTTTAGTTTAGTTTAGTTTAGTTCAGTTATGGTTCAGTTACCTTCAATTGCATGTAGTTAGTTTCATTTGAATGCTAGTTGACTTCAGTTGACTTGGAATGCATGACTAATGACTTGAGTTACATAACAGATAATAGGTGATGCATTCAATTAAGTGGGGATGATCAATCACACACACTATTTGCATGAATGGTGGAGAGATATGTTTCAATTAATAGAGATTGACTTGGACCCACCTTGGGCGCCCAAGTTGGCATCTTGGAGTTAACACTTTTGCATGATAAGATATTTAATAAGGCTGAGTTAAGTGGGCCCATTCTTGGGCACCAACTTTGAGGATAAGCTTACAAGTTATCTTCAGAATCAACGTTGAGTTATGACTTCAATTTGGGATGCCCAAATGGATGAAGGACTTTTTTTGACATTGTTCTTCATGATAAAACTCTACTTGGAAAGAATAGGCATGGGTTTTGTGAGATAAGCATTGTGCTTTGTAATTGTAAACTCTTTGGAGTTTACAAGGCTCATTATTGTCTATTTATTGCAGTAAGTTGAAGAGAGTTTATCAGATTTTATTGTAGGTTGTGAAGAAGAATTGTTGAAGGAAAAAGAAGCATCTCAAGCAAGGATTGATAAAGAATTATTGTAATCTTGTTATAAGGTTAAAAATTTAAAAATATCACCAACGCACAAAAATTTCCTTGGGCCCACCTTGTAGACGTGGAAAAATCTCACTATTTCGTGATAATTAAATAGTGAGCACAAGATCTGATTGTGAAATATTGGGAAAGGGTTATGATCAAATGATAGTTGGTCGATGGTCGCACGAACTTCATCCCTTAGAAAGGACATGTGGCGCCCGCCTGTGATATCGCGATCAATAAAGATCCTGCAATTCCCGATCACGCGATGGTAGGCAACCATTGATATCCGAAGGCAATTGATCAATGGTAGCGCGAAATTGAACCTTTTGCAAAATAAAACATATATTAAAAGGACAAGGGGACATTAGTAGGCAGATGAGACAACAATGACATAAGTTTCTTTTAAACGATGAAGCATGGGGTCATCCAAGACTTAGGAAAATAAAACCCACGGAGGAAGCAAAAATTAAAACCAAAGGGACCAAAGCCTAGAGGAAACGATGGGGCATAAGTTGTTTTAAAATACTTCCAAAAGTA
This sequence comes from Sequoia sempervirens, assembly GCA_007258455.2. Taxonomy (NCBI): domain Eukaryota; kingdom Viridiplantae; phylum Streptophyta; class Pinopsida; order Cupressales; family Cupressaceae; genus Sequoia; species Sequoia sempervirens. The sequence goes on from VDFB02105785.1 coordinate 265,033,044, forward strand.
ACAGCAAAATAGATCCCACCCTAGGCGTAAAGTAAACATAAGGGTTTTACATGTAGTCAAAGCTAAAACCCCAACCCTAAGAAATTTCCAACACCATGGAAGACCAGCAACAGAAGGCAGGGCGTGAATGAAACATAAGGAGCAATAATTTTTAAGTTCCAATAGTGGCTCCAGTTGGGAACGTTCATTCCACTGGAATGAAGTGAGAATTCAGAATCTCAGGTGGAGCAGACCAAGAGGCAGAGACAACCAAAAAGGGATTGTTTGGACAAAACAACCCAAACTATGTATAAAATATATACAAAATATACAAACCTAAACTACTATTCATGGAAAATATTACTTCAAGTGAAGTATGACTTCAAGAACTATCCATGAACTGACAGTTCAAGAATATCCCCTATCATATCTTGGAGGAAATATGAATCTTCACCCCACTTACTATTAACCAAAAATGAACCCAACCAGATTGCATCAAATTTCATGTGTTTCCCTTTATCTTCTAGTCTGGCATTCCACATTAAAACCAAATCTCCATCTTTGAAACTCCTTGCAGTTGTCGTCTTGTCATACAAATTCTTTACTTGCAACTACAACTTTGCATTTCTCTTTTGTGCCTCCCTCCTGGTTTCATCTAATTCTATAAGAGCTTCCACTCTCAATTGCATCTCATCCTCAATTTCATTGTCATACATCTGGACAAACTTATACATTTCCATTAAATTATTTTGGGGCAACCTGGCATTTATCCCATAAACCAAGTCAAATGGGGCACAACCTATTGCCTTCTTCATAGTTACCCTATCTACCCAGACTGCTAATCTCAGCTTAGAATCCCAACCCCTTTTATTCTGATCCAAGATTCTTTTAATGATCTTCATCAAGCTTTTATTGCTTGATTCTGCCTGTCCATTTCCTTAGGGGTGGTATGGTGATGAATAAGAAATTTGGATGCCATGCTCCTCACAAAATTCTATGTATTCTTCAGATCTAAAACACATTGCATTATCTGATACAATCCTTTCTGGACACCCAAATCTAGTCAATATGTTGCTCATCAGGAAGTCAATTATTACTTTATTAGTGGCTTTCTTCATTGGAATTGCTTCCACCTACTTGGTGAAATAATCAGTGGCCACCAATATCCATGAGTGGCCTCCACTAGATTTACATGCTATCTCTCCTGTAAAATCAATACCCCACTACTTGAAAGGAGCTTGTACTATAACTGGTTTTAGAGGCAAGTTACCAGAAAACTTTAACTTACCAGAGAAACGTTGACAAGCATCACATGTCTTCACTAACATGCATTCTTAAAAATTTTAGGCCACCAAAATCCAACCCTCATTATCTTATGTGCAGTTGTTTTAGCCATATAACGTGCTCCACAAACTCCACCATGCATCTCGCTCATAATTTCTCTTGCTTGATCTTCTTGGTAGATCACCAAAAACAAATTAATGAAATCTGAGAATGCCACATCCATGGCTCTCTAAAAAGTATCCCCTACATTTGTTAGACCAAATGGCATTCTTACATAGACATATGTTCCCCATGGTGTGGTGAAAGTTGTCTTAAACTACTCAGACTCTTTGACCATAAGTTGGTTATAACTGAAAAACCATCCATCATGGAAATTAATTCACAACCTGTCATGTGATTATGTCATGGTTTACTCTTGTTGCATTAGAGTTTGGCACAATACTTGTTCTCTTGAGACTAGGATGTTTATGTATGTTACGATGCATGTGATCTTAGATTAGAGTGGGAGTTGTTGGCAGTGATGTGGACTGGTAAGGTTATCTTCATGTGATTGAGGATGTTGGAACTTCAAAATTCTTGCTCCTTATGTTGGAACTTGAGGATGTTGGAACTTCAAAATTCTTGATCATTGCTATCATGTCATGGTTTACTCTTGTTGCATTAGAGTTTGGCATGACACTTGTTCTCTTGAGACTAGGATGTTTATGCATGTTATGGTGCATGTGATCTTGGATTAGAGTGGGAGTTGTTGGTAGTGATGTGGATGCATCATTGGTAATGTTATCTTCATGTGATTGAGGATATGGTTTTTTCTTGGTTTAGAGTGGTTGTTATTATGTCATGGTTTACTCTTGCTATTATCTTCATGATAGAATCTATATTCAAAAGAGTGTTATGCGTGTTATCTTTAGCAACACAATGTTATCATATGTTACTTTCAATTTCATGTGTTTTCTTCAATTCATTATCTAAGATTTGAGTTCTCACTTTACTACATAGAGAAAAGTTCCTTTTATTATCACTTTGGATAACTACGCTTCCTTGAAAATATGAAACCTAAAACTCATATTACTTTAGGTCTATATTTATTTTTTCTATGTGGTGTTAGTTGCCTCTTGTTTTGGGTTTGTGATGCTACTACAATGTAATGAATACTTAACACTAACTAGTAATGTTCTAAAATAGATAAATGAATGCAATAAGATTAGTAGAAACATTCTAAAGATCAAAGCATGAGATAATGAAAAATAATATTATGATAATATATAATAGATGAAAGATTGGATATTGTTTATTGAACACAATATTCTTCAAGGTAATTATTGAGATTTCTTATTTTCTTAAATGGACCTTGAAAGTGGAGGATATTTTTTAAAATATAAATAAACATTTATTATATCGCTTAGACATTTATTAATGTTGCACTTGTATAATTAATACTTGTCAATTCTGAATTATTTGAAATTTTGCAACCCAGGTTAGTTTCCAACTATTGGTAAATTATGATGAGTTTTGATAATTGAAGAGATAATATTAATCCTACTACATAATTTCTTAATTTCTATATAAATAATAAGAAATGTTCTTGTGGTTATTAAGGTTTGGAGGTGTGATTTTTCTTAACAAAAAAGGATGGATTTTTTGGAAAACATGTCCTCGTTATTAACAAAGACACACTTGTCTTATTGTGAAATATTGTATGGTGAGAAATTTAAATTATCTTCATTTTTTTAATTCTAGAATGAGTTCTTCTCACAAGTATTGCTCACCCATTGTTAAAAGAGTTTATCATCATTGTGTCTCAATAGAACCTCTCTTCAATAGAATGTTATGCATGAAATCCTTAGCACCATAACTTTATTGTCTATTTCTTTTCATTGTCATATCTCAAAATTTTAGAATTTACTTTTGATCTTTGTTTATAGATATTTTTTCTTGTGGTGTTGGTTGCTTCTTGTTTTGAATTCTATTATTGCAATGTGGGCATGCTTAGTAATGTCCACTAATGTTTCAAAATATATAAATGATATTAAAAATAATAAAATTTATTTATTGAATTTGATCATTTTAATAAATTTTAATTAGTGTAGAGACATAAATTACTAACATTTTACTTGTACAAATATTTAAATTTGATATTCACATAATCATATTTAAAAATTAATATTATAAAATAAAATCAAAATATTAATAAAACTAAAAAAAAATTATAAATCTTAAAATTTTATATAAAATTATAAGTAAACATATAACTAATTTACAATATATGTTTTTCTAAATTAACATTTATAATATAGTATTTACACATATAACATAGTACTATAACCTCAGACCATCGGAAAATATGAGCCACCAGATTAGCATCTTAAATTTTGAAGGCCGTAATGCCGTGTTCGTTAATAATAAGGTAGAGAAAAATGAACGCAAGGAAGAAACAAGAGTGATGACAGATGCCGCAGCATCAGTGAAAGAGAAAACAAAGACAAATGTTCTTGTGGTTATTAAGCTTTGGAGGTGTGATTTTTCTTAACAAAAAAGGATGGATGTTTTTGGAAAACATGTCCTCGTTATTAACAAAGACACACTTGTCTCAATGTGAAATATTGTATGGTGAGAAATTTAAATTATCTTCATTTTTTTAATTCTAGAATGAGTTCTTCTCACAAGTATTGCTCACCCATTGTTAAAAGAGTTTATCATCGTTGTGTCTCAATAGAACCTCTCTTCAATAGAATGTTATGCATGAAATCCTTAGCACCACAACTTTATTGTCTATTTCTTTTCATTGTCATATCTCAAAATTTTAGAATTTACTTTTGATCTTTGTTTATAGATATTGTTTCTTGTGGTGTTGGTTGCTTCTTGTTTTGAATTCTATTATTGCAATGCGGGCATGCTTAGTAATGTCCACTAATGTTTTAAAATATATAAATGATATTAAAAATAATAAAATTTATTTATTGAATTTGATCATTTTAATAAATTTTAATTAGTGTAGAGACATAAATTACTAACATTTTACTTGTACAAATATTTAAATTTGATATTCACATAATCATATTTAAAAATTAATATTATAAAATAAAATCAAAATATTAATAAAACTAAAAAAAATTATAAATCTTAAAATTTTATATAAAAGTATAAGTAAACATATAACTAATTTACAATATATGTTTTTCTAAATTAACATTTATAATATAGTATTTACACATATAACATAGTACTATAACCTCGGACCATCGGCAAATATGAGCCACCAGATTAGCATCTTAAATTTTGAAGGCCGTAATGCCGTGTCCGTTAATAATAAGGTAGAGAAAAAGGAATGCAAGGAAGAAACAAGAGTGATGACAGATGCCGCAGCATCAGTGAAAGAGAAAACATAGACAAATGTTCTTGTGGTTATTAAGGTTTGGAGGTGTGATTTTTCTTAACAAAAAAGGATGGATGTTTTTGGAAAACATGTCCTCGTTATTAACAAAGACACACTTGTCTTATTGTGAAATAATGTATGGTGAGAAATTTAAATTATCTTCATTTTTTTAATTCTAGAACGTGTTCTTCTCACAAGTATTGCTCACCCATTGTTAAAAGAGTTTATCATCGTTGTGTCTCAATAGAACCTCTCTTCAATAGAATGTTATGCATGAAATCCTTAGCACCACAACTTTATTGTCTATTTCTTTTCATTGTCATATCTCAAAATTTTAGAATTTACTTTTGATCTTTGTTTATAGATATTTTTTCTTGTGGTGTTGGTTGCTTCTTGTTTTGAATTCTATTATTGCAATGCGGGCATGCTTAGTAATGTCCACTAATGTTTTAAAATATATAAATGATATTAAAAATAATAAAATTTATTTATTGAATTTGATCATTTTAATAAATTTTAATTAGTGTAGAGACATAAATTACTAACATTTTACTTGTACAAATATTTAAATTTGATGTTCACATAATCATATTTAAAAATTAATATTATAAAATAAAATCAAAATATTAATAAAACTAAAAAACAATTATAAATCTTAAAATTTTATATAAAATTATAAGTAAACATATAACTAATTTACAATATATGTTTTTCTAAATTAACATTTATAATATAGTATTTACACATATAAGATAGTACTATAACCTCGGACCATCGGCAAATATGAGCCGCCAGATTAGCATCTTAAATTTTGAAGGCCGTAATGCCGTGTCCGTTAATAATAAGGTAGAGAAAAAGGAACACAAGGAAGAAACAAGAGTGATGACAGAGGCTGCAACATCAGTGAAAGAGAAAATAGAGACAAATGTTCTTGTGGTTATTAAGGTTTGGAGGTGTGATTTTTCTTAACAAAAAAGGATGGATGTTTTTGGAAAACATGTCCTCGTTATTAACAAAGACACACTTGTCTTATTGTGAAATATTGTATGGTGAGAAATTTAAATTATCTTCATTTTTTTAATTCTAGAATGAGTTCTTCTCACAAGTATTGCTCACCCATTGTTAAAAGAGTTTATCATCGTTGTGTCTCAATAGAACCTCTCTTCAATAGAATGTTATGCATGAAATCCTTAGCACCACAACTTTATTGTCTATTTCTTTTCATTGTCATATCTCAAAATTTTAGAATTTACTTTTGATCTTTGTTTATAGATATTTTTTCTTGTGGTGTTGGTTGCTTCTTGTTTTGAATTCTATTATTGCAATGCGGGCATGCTTAGTAATGTCCACTAATGTTTTAAAATATATAAATGATATTAAAAATAATAAAATTTATTTATTGAATTTGATCATTTTAATAAATTTTAATTAGTGTAGAGACATAAATTACTAACATTTTACTTGTACAAATATTTAAATTTGATGTTCACATAATCATATTTAAAAATTAATATTATAAAATAAAATCAAAATATTAATAAAACTAAAAAACAATTATAAATCTTAAAATTTTATATAAAATTATAAGTAAACATATAACTAATTTACAATATATGTTTTTCTAAATTAACATTTATAATATAGTATTTACACATATAAGATAGTACTATAACCTCGGACCATCGGCAAATATGAGCCGCCAGATTAGCATCTTAAATTTTGAAGGCCGTAATGCCGTGTCCGTTAATAATAAGGTAGAGAAAAAGGAACGCAAGGAAGAAACAAGAGTGATGACAGATGCCGCAGCATCAGTGAAAGAGAAAACAGAGACAAATATAATACAGACGTGAAACATTATATTAATCAAATAGAAATATTACAACGACTGAGCTTCAGCTCATACATTGACACAGCCACCATTACAAGAACCCTTCTTACAGCTCATACCCTTACAGGTTACAGCTCTGCAGAGCTAGACCCATCTGAGAGTGATTAGCCACATTGCTTCTACCTCTATTTATAGAGGTCTTTGGAGCTTTCCAGAATGCATACAAAATGGTCTGCAGGTCGCTGAGAACTCTCCAAAATGGACGGTGGAGGTCGGTGTGGTTGGTTCTAGACAATTCTGGAGATTGGTCGGTTGGCAGAGTCAACAAACATATCGGTGAGAGGCTTCTGCTTTAAATGCTGGGGTAGTTGGGATTATTATCTCCAACAATGACATCTGTAGTGGTCCCCAGAGTAGACGGAGCCATGAAAAAGACAACGAAAGAGAGAAATTAAGAGGAAGTCTTAAATGCAGACATTTGGGGCGTTTTGGCTGTTGTAATGCTTGCCGCCCACAATATATTATTCTTTCCTGTTCTGCAGTTTACTACCTACTATTAGACAGGATAGTTACGGAGCATGCCGCTAGTTGCAAGGAGCCGGTGCTGCGCTTCGTCTGCATGGATGTTGTGGCTCATTATTTTATGGGTGCTCTTCATATTTGCTTTTCCCCTCTCTCTCTTCAAATTCGTATTTCACTTCCATTCACCTTATTTTTACATCGCATACATATCGATATTTTTACTGGTGACATACGCGGCCTTCAGCGAAAAGGTAGAGGCGGAGCCTCCTCGAGCGGAGCGGTTGCCTCCAACGTCAGCCGCGAGGCAGACGGTGGGGGTAGACATGCCGTTGTTCAATTACGACGAGGTGGAAGACGGGAGTGGAGAGCAGTGCGTTATTTGCCTTTGTAATTACGACGAAGCTGAAGGGCCGGCGTTGTCACTGCCAGTGTGTGGACATAATTTCCATGTAGAGTGCGTAAAGAGGTGGTTGGAGAGCCACAGCAGATGTCCCATATGTAGTGCCTCTCCATTTCCGACACACGCTGCTCCATTTCCTCCACCCGCGCGCACAGACGTTGTGCGTGTGGCCGTCGCCATTGACGCGGCTAGCACAAGGGAATACGGTAATTTAACCCCATGATAAAATAAACCTATTTTTTATGTGCCGAATTTATTGGTATATGCAGAGCTCTGACATTTCCTCCGTACTCGCAATTTAGTGTAACATATTTGCCAATGGTACGTATTACTCGGTTTTGTATAACATGATGAGATATTTCGCCTTCGCTCATTGATTGTGGTTAAAAGAAAACAAAGACAGTGACCAAAATCGGCATAACCATATCGAGTAGGTAGTAGCATCGTCATTCCCCGTGCTTGAATTTGACGTTTATTAATTGAAAAGTGAGTCTCTCACTTTCATTCATCCACTTACCTGGGTAAGTTTAAGAAATCCTCGTTAAAAAAATATAAAATCTTGATGATTTTTTTTTTTTAAAATAAAAAATTAATTTTATTGGCTTTTCTCTTTTTTTCAAAAAACTAAATAAATTTTATTGACAATTTTTTTACATTACTAAAATTTGGTAGAAAATTTTGACGAATCTTGAAAAATAATAGAAAAATGCATTATGGGAAAGGACCCAGTTACCGCCACCTCCATTGTCACTTAACCCCCTCAAAAAAAGATTCACCTTGATCCATTAAATTTTTTTATTTTATTGAATAACTAATTACAAAAACACCAATAAATGCTCATTAAGTACTAAAGTGAATGATTTGAGTGGATTTTAAGTGCTAAAACAACTATAATTGATTGAAATTATAGCGGGCGAATACTGGGACATTAGGTGGCCGCAAACGGACGACACCTCTAAAAGGTGACTTTTTGACCTCCGTGCGCATATCCAACGCTCCTGCACTTGATCGAATTGCCCAAAAGCCAAAACCTTAGTTATAAGCTTAACTCGTGAGCGAAAAAAACCCATAAATTTTTTTTTCGATTCGATGCACGGTTTGAATTCTATAGTTGCGCGAAGTTAGCCCTGGCAGATACTGGGTCTTCTCCTCTAATTATAATGGCAAATCTATCCAATCTAAAAATAATTCTCATGGAAAAGTAGGGGCTCGAAAGTGGAAATTATCGATGGGTTGAAGGGTTAGACTATAATATTTAGTTTCGACCATTGTTTTAAAATATAATATAATGGTCCTCATTGTATTCTACAGGGTAAAATATACCCATGATCTCTAATTCTCATGGTGCTCAAAATTGCTTTTAGATCATTGATCTAATGACCCTCGCTGTACTCTATAAGGTAAAATTTACTCACAATCTATAATGCTCATGAGACCCACAATTGCTCGAGACCCAAAATTGTGGGCCCCATAAGCATTACAAATCATGGTTACATTTTACCTTGCAAATACAACAAGGGCCATTATATTATATTATAAATAAATGGTGGAAACTAAATATTAGAAATATGGTCCTAAAACAACTAATAATTATGATATACTATTGGTGAATTAATATAGATTTCTACTATAATTTATAAAATTTAGGCGAATTTGATGTAATCATGTATCAAATTTTTGAGTTAAATTTTTTAATAAAATAAATTATTTAGCGATTTAAATAAGACTATAATAAAATATTGTAAAAATGTGGCGATTCAAGTCATGTTGTAGTTCAAACTATTAGCCAATATTGGATTCCCAAATTTCAACTATTAACCAATTGATGAATATTAACCACTAAAAAAATCACTAATTTTGACTAGTTTTTTCGGAACAAGTAATGTCTTGTACAATCCACTATTTTGACAATTCCCCTTAGCAACTTAAAAAATTCTATACTTTTGCACATGCCTTCTAACTTCTTATACATTTCTAGCCAATGCCATGTCTTATCAATTTCAAGATTACCTACTATTCGACCATAATGATTTTCTTTGATGAAATTCTCTCTTTAAACTCTCGTAAATATATAATTGACTTCTTTTGAAAAAAAAAAAAAAAACTATCTACACTTTTTGTTATTTAATATTTTTCCTGCCTTAACATAATTAGTATCAATTTCATACAAGTTTTTTGAATTCATCAAAACCAACAACTTGAATTACCATCAATAAATTATTCCTTATACTTAACATATCAACTACTCTATTAGATTTGCAACTTCTATGCTCCAACATGAAAGGACATTTTATAAAATTCAACCCATTTAACATACATTTGATTCACTTTACTTTGACTAGCTAAATATTGCACTTATTGATGATTAGTGTACAAAACTAATTCCTTTAATTATAGATAATGTCTCCATTTCTTTAGTGTATACATAATTATATATAATTATTGAATATAAATTAAATATTTCATCTTGGAATCATTTTATTTTTTAGTAAAATAAATAATAGATCTTCCTTCTTCACTCAAAATAGCTTCAATTATAACCATGTTTGCATCACAATCAACTTAAAATAATCTATCAAAGTATGGAAAAAATAATACAAGTTTTTCTATCATAGATCATTTCCTTTTATTAATGGTAATAATCTACTTAAAGTATTTTATATCTTCTTTCATTTCTCTATTAATTGGAGTACATATTCCATCAAAATATAACAAATGCTATAATTAAAAAATATGTCAATATGCTTTCCATTTGAGAAGTGATTACATTATATAGATTTTTCAAACAAATTACTATCATCTCATGTACATGTGAAATATTTTTTTATTCTAACAATAAGTGGGATGGTTTACACTTGCATATCTTTATTAATTATACCTAAGGATGAATACAAAGAATGTGCACCAAACTAATACTAGCTACTATAAAGTAGAATTGAGCACATGATAAGATGGTGTTAGTAGGAAAGAGAGCCAATTTGAGGATTTCATGAATTAGTTTAAAAATACATAAGGGTAGCATAATCTATTCTATTAGGTTGAGACTCTAAAGGGGCAGTCTAATAGAATATTATGATGAAAATATAGGACACTAGAAGCTAATTTTAGGAGATAAGTCATCTAACACAAAACCAATTGTAGAGAAAGGTAGAAGGTGTTCAAAGTGAAAAGCAATTTGGTACAATTAGAATCTTTATAAGAACTACAAATATGCATCTATATGAGGACATGCCTAGGGACATATTCATATACCATACTGTTGGACTTTCGGTTGCACCAAAAGATCAACCTGTCAATGCCTGATACAAGCTTCGGTTAAGAACCATAAGAGGTGGTTAGACCATATCACAAACCCAAGCGCTAGTGTTGCAAGGAAGACCAAGGGTCACACCTTGCAACAATCCCCCCTAGCACAAGGGAGGGGTTTGAACCTGTGACTAGATCTGATACCAATTGTTGGACTTGTCGTTGCACCAAAAGATCAACCTGTCAATGCCTAATACAAGCTTCGGTTAAGAACCATAGGAGGCGGTTAGACCATTTCACAAACCAAAGCGCTAGTGCTACAAGGAAGACCAAGGGTCACACCTTGCAACACATACAATGATATAATACCAACATTAATGTACCACATACTTTAGTAGTTGTAATACCATTGGAATATAAGCAATAGTAGTGAGATAAGAGATAATACATTTTATAATATAGAAAGATAGGAGTGAATGAGTATATTTGATATGTATATCAAGAATATATATGAATGTAAAAATCTATTAGACTGATGATATATATGATTATATCTTATATAATGGTATATGAATATGGTTTCTTGGTTTTTTATGACATCTGTTCAGAATTCAATTATTTCAAAATGATGTATGAAGTCTTCTTCATGTGTTCATAATGTAAAATCATGTTCCCAATTTAATTGTAAATCTTGTTCTCTCCTCAATGTTAGTTTGAATCACATTATTTTTAAAGTGATTTAATTTTGTTTACACCATGATTTTTTTCTTCCCATGATCAACAAATAAGTTCATTAGTTCAAGTCTGAAATCAGGTGTAGTGGAAAAAATTGGCATTCACAAAAGCCAATTGAATTTGAAAATTGGTGTGAGCTGGTCAAAATTAATTGAATGAGAATATTTCTAGGAGTATTTTGACCAATGTGGCCAGTTTCTAAGTCATGGAGCATAATAGGTTGTGAAATATTAATGCTTCTATTTTTCATGCGTGGGATTACAAAAACAATTAAATCTGCATTTTCAAAAGAGTTGGGCAAAGTTATCTCACTGGGTTTCATTGTATTGTTGTTTTGAATAATCTAGAAAATATTTAGTCAAAAATTTGAAGTCAATCAAAATTTATCATAAATTCTTTGTCGACGAGATCATAAGGATAACTAGTCTCTGATCGATGTATTAGTGGTTTTCCGCATCTTTGTTGATTAAATATTTCTAGATCTCATAATAGTGTCACTTGATGATTGACCATAGAGAATTTTTTCAAATACAATTGTGCAATTTAAAGTCTCAATGTTCAAGTTTAAATGATTACTTATTTTAATGAAATAAGTAATTAGAAGAGAATAAAGTGGGAAATAAAGAAATAAAATACAATTAATTTGTGAAATTTCACAACTTGAATTAAAAATAAAAAGTGGGGTAGTAAATTTTCACAACCCACTACAAGACAAAAAAATGGGGTGTGAAATTTTACAACCCATATTGACTCAAAAATAAAAATTCACAACCCAAATCATCAACTCAGAAAATAGAATTGTACATTTTTACAACCCATTTTTAGTTAAATTTTTCCACTCAAAAAGGAAAAATCTTTAAAAGCAAGTAAAGATGCATGAATAAAAAAGCACACGTGATATTCATTTCTTCTACTAGGTATTGGCGCCAATGCCATATCGAGAAGAACTAGAGTGTGGAAGCAATTAAAATTAGTTTTTGAATGAATGAATGCTTTTAATTACGTCCACGAGACCAGCTGGCCTATGGGACCCCAAAACAGAACTGAAACCACAAATTGATACAAACCGAGCACCCGCCAACCTCACCGAGCACTTATGTTTCCCTTTAACTCTTTACTAATTTTGTTTCTTCTGCTGTGTATTTTGATCAAGTAACCTGCCGTTTCAACGATCTTTTCCTCTTCGAACAAAGCCTCTAACGATTTGACTTTAAACAGATCCAAGTAACTGCACCTAATGTCCTCGTACGCTTTACACTGCATGATGTAATGCCATTCTATTTCCACCAAACCCAAAGAGCAGAAACAACAAATCCTATCAGCCCATGCCTCCTTGGGTGTTGTCCATCTCCCCGTTTCACATCTCAAACGATGAGAGCTAGTTCTCAGCTGGGCTATCAACATTTTAGCCTTCCACTCTATATCTGCCCCCACGTAATACTTTTGCCCGTGATCACAAGTGTGGTTAAAGTGCAAAACATAATATTCCCTTTTTCTACTAAGTTGTTTTGACCACAAGATTTGTTTGGCTTTCTCCTTCACAAACCTTTTAATTTCTACATTGGTGTTTGGACACTCTTGCATGCTTATCCCCCATTTTTCCATCCACTTGGTATTTTGCCTCATCCACGTGCTCTTCCTTCTAGTTAAGTTTTCTTCCACCACAATTTTGGGCCACCGGTGTTCCCCCATATTCTCAATTCTCTTCAAATAACCTAATAAACGGATTAATGCTGCCATTTCCATTGGGAAAGCCCCCGCTTCAGCTAGGACAATCTCATACGGGACTGTACTTTTTATTTTAAAACTGCTGGTGATTAGATGCTTTTGTAATCTTTCTATTTGCCTCCATTTTAGAGCTGAAGTGTTGCAGCCCCAAACTTCACAGCCGTATAATACTACTGGAGTGACAAGCAGCCCAAATAATTTCTTCTTTGTTTTCCAGTCCCATAGCTCAGCTGATCTGCATCTATTTTGAAGCAAGTATAGGGCTTTCCAGCCCCCTTGAATCCTTTTTGCCCTACAAGTCTCCCAACTGAGATTGCTGCAAAAATCGAGACCCAAATATTTGTATTCATTTACCACTTGCAAAGAGCTTCCCTCGAATATAAAGTTCAATTGTTTCTTAGCTCTTTTCAGCGTAAAAATCATGACCTTGGTTTTGCTGATGTTCACTTGCATCCCTACATCCCGACAATACAACTCTAAGGCTTTTAGATGTTCTTGAAGACCATTCTCTGAATTTGCCATTAAGGTAAGATCATCTGCGTATGGCAGCAATTTAACCACATAAGTGGCTAAGAACACTCCATCGCCCCCCCTCTTGTCTAACCATTCTTCTAACTTGTCTATGTACAACCCAAATAAAGTGGGAGATAAAGGGCAGCCTTGCTTGACCCCAATGTCACTCCCAAAACACTCTGAAAGACCCGCCTTTGTTCTGATTTTGGCGTGGACCTGATCATAAAGCCTATGAACAGCAGCCCTATACTTTTTCAGAATTCCAAGTTGATCCATTCTGTCCCAAAGTTTGCTTCTAGGGACTGTGTCAAAAGCCTTTTTGAAGTCAACAAAACAGCAAAAAACCTCATTACCTTGTTTATCCCAAACTTTTTCTACCATATGTCTGAGAGTGATGCAATGATCAATTGTAGAATGCTTTGGTCTAAACCCAGCTTGCCCTTTTGCCCTTTTACCTTCCTTCTCAACCCAACAACTGATTCTACGTTCCACCATGCTCCCAAAGAGCTTCCCAAAAAGGGGATTAATCATTATGGTGCGGTAGTTTGACGGATTGTTGACATCCCCGCTCTTGTGAAGAGGGATAACCACACTTGTCCAATTTTTTGGAAACCCATGTTGAATGATCCTATTGAAAATCTTCTTGATATGCGGTGCCAAGATCTCTAAACCCCATTTCAAATATTCAGCCTGTAAACCATCGATGTCCCGAGCCTTCCCCACTGCCAAAGCTTTAATACCAACCTTGATATCCTTTGTGGTGAAAAGTTTATCATTAATGTTTATTGCTGGAGGTAAGGTTTTTTCTTGGTCTCTTTCATACAGTATTTTTGCATATTCTAACCATTGAATGTCTGTGATGTTATTCTCATTTGTACTTCTAGCCTGCTGCAATTCTCTCCAAAAACCCTTCGGGTTGTGCCTTCCAAGAGAAATTAGTTCTTTCCTTCTTATTATCATGAATTCCTCTTTTTTTAATCTTACTAATTTCTCATACAATTTTTTGTTTGCATGTTCCTTTCCGGAAATTTTCAAACCCCTTTTAGCTGCCTTACACTCTTCGTCATACCATGGATTAGCTGGAAAACTGCATTTGGAATTTCTTCTACCCTTAGCTCTTTTGCATGATGTGAGAGCTTTGTGAATGATTGACATCAACTTGCTGCTGTTTATAAAGTTTTGGTTTTTGTTGGGGCTGCCACTGCTTTTTATTTCTTTTAATTATTTTTCGAGCATGTTTCTAAATATGTCTTGATTCTCGCGGGTTAGCAGAATTTTATCTTGGAGATCCCTTCTTTTGTCAGGTTGCGAACTAGTTCTCGGCTGGATATCATTTTCCATTCCAAGTTTAATGTAAATAGGACTATGATCAGATTTTAGCTCTAATGGGCAGCCCCCTATTTCAACCTCAATTATCTTTGGTATAATACTTTGTGAACCAATGACATAGTCCACCACGCTTTGCCCATTATAAGTGTGACATGTGAAGGCCCCTGACCTCGACAATGTATTTATGCCATTACATATGATTAAATCGTGAAGACAACAAAACCCCAACAAGTTTGCACCGAAAGACGAAACACCACCTTTTGAGTCTTGAGATATCCTTTTCCACCTCTGATTTTCTTCTTCCTCTAACCACAACGGATTACTATTCTGCCTCTCTTCTTTACTAAAGCATAAAGCTTGGTTATTTGCTGTTCTTGCATTAAAATCTCCAAGCAAAATGATCTTGCCTGTAGCACCATACTTTGTCATGTCTATTTTTAATGCTTCATATGGATCTTCTCTATCTAGGCTCCTCTTCTTGTACACTTTAGATCCATAAGGGGCGAAATAGCAAGCTGCGATCCAAATTGTAGACTCCCCATCTGCCACTTTCATCCAAATGTATTGGTTATTTGGGTCTTTTTTTTCAATTTTTATGAATTTTTCACATTCTTTCCTAACCAAGATTGTCACCCCGCCATGTCCCTTGCCACTTTTCATTAACTCATTCCAAACTGAAACTTTGTTATAGCCTTCAAATTCAGGTATCCTGCAGCCCTCATGTTCATGTGTTTCCATGAGAGCAATAATATATTTTCCCTCTGCTATGGGCCCCAAACCAGGCCCCCTCCTCCAAGGGTAGCCCCTACAGTTCCAGCTAACCATTGAGAGGTGATCTTGGGGGCCCCCACTTTCCTATTTGTTATGATTTGGGTTGTCCCTGAATTGGGCCTTACCTCTGTACAACCAAGCATCGTTCCCTGCCTTTCTTGCTGTTATAAACTTTTCCCATTCTTTCCTCCTTTCCTCTAGCTGCAATGGTGTTAGATCCTCATCTATATAAAATGGCGTGCCTTGGAGGGACCTTTTGCTTCTTAAAATTTTGTTTCTATCTTCTACACACTTCAAGGTTACCCTTATATTTCTGCCCTTTTCTCCTCTATTTGCTTTTCCAATTCTGTTTGCTTGAAGGATATGTCCTCCCCACTGAAGTTTGTCCAAAAGAAAGTCCCTTACTAGCCTGCTTGTGACTTCCCCCTCACCATGTTCTTTCAACCCTTTAACTATTATGTTTGCTGCTCTACTCTGCTCTTCTTTTTCCTCCCATATTTGTAGCTTGATTTGTTTCCTTATATCCTCTCTTTGCATCTCCATCGACCCCTTTGTCGCTTGTGCCCATGATTTGACCCCTTCTAAATTTTCCAATTGTGCCTTTTCCTTGGCCTCCTTACTTGCTAGATTTGCTGCAGACTCTCTGGAATTATGGGAATCTTGTTTTTCATCAGCTTGAACCTTGTCTTTATATTTGATTTGGCTTAATTCAGATTTTAAAGCCAACACCTCTCGCTGCCCTGTTTCCATAATGTGTTGAAAGCTATTTAGTTGGTCCCTAAACAACTTATTTTCTTGCACTAATTGCTGGTTGGCTACTGAGAGCAGCTGTAACTCATTATCCTTCACATGTGCCCTCTCTTCCAGCATGGCCAGCCTCCCTTTTAAGGCCAATAGTTCCTTAACATATAGCTCAGAGGACCACGTTAAAGGGGTTGACATGGGGCTGTATAAGCCCTGACTGTCCTGATTGTCCTCTCCCTCTTTTAAGATGGTCTCAAAGCACCCCTTGGACCCCTGCTGCCTTGATTCCTCTGCCAGCCTTATTGATGCATCGATTTGTATTTCTTTCCCTGCTCCTGACAGATTTGACTTCACTTTATTCTCATCCTGAGCTATCGCATTACCTTGATGTATGCTTTCCACTGAAGCAACTTGAGTGCTATAGGTTACTTTGGGAAGTATAGCTACAATTTTTTTGCTTCCCAACCGTTTTAACTTCCTTGCAATTTTAACTTGCCTACGCTGCAAGATCCTTTTATACTGTTTGGCATTGACAAATGTCAGGTTTGACCCCATGCCAATTTCTTTTGGTTGAGTTTGATTCTGTTTTTGATATTGTAGCAATATTGATTCCAGAGCTCCTGTGGTAATGAAACAGCCTTTTGTAGAGCTGTCCTGATTGTCGAGCATGCCATAAGGAACCAGCATGCCCGCGTTACTGTCCATTGGGCCCACCCCTTTGCTCCCACTTTGCAGCTAAAATATTCCCTTCTGATAAACCACTGACTGTGACTTTTTTCCGGTGGTTTGTTTTAAAACTAATGAGTTGACCAGTTTATCAATTTCAAAATATCCCTTTTGGTAAGCCACTGACTGTGTGATGTTTTCGGTGGTTTGTTTTAGAGCTAACAAGTTGCCCAGTTTTAAAAAAAGTGCCGATTACAGTTTAACGAGGAAAGACTGTTGAAATAAAAGAGGGTTAAGTGAGTTTTAACACTCACCCGGAATTTGTGTGCCCCACTTTTGCCTTGTTTTGACCTCACTGCTGCATACAGAACCCTCAAAGGCCCACTTTCGTCGCTTAGCGCCAGTCACTGCTTTGCTTGACCCCACTACTTGCACTTTCCCCGCATGCAGCCCCCACTCTGCCTCGAACGCAGCCTTCCACAGATTCGCTTGCCTCAAACGCAGCTTTCAGATTCACCACGTAGCCTTCAAATTGACCCCACGCAGCCTCGAACGCAGCTTCAGCCCTCAGCCCTCGAACGCAGCTTCAAGTATAAATTCACACGCATCAATTTTAAGGCAGAGTTAACTGCAGTTTAGAATCAATTCAAGGAAAACAATGCAAATGTCAAAGAGCACATGTGCAACCTGTATGGCATGAAAATAGGGCCTGGCTTAAACATCACACACTAAAGCAGTTGACTGCGCAGGTGTCTGTTGTGGGGCCCTCTTAACACGTCCCACTTCGGTTGGTTGTTCTCGTTAGCCGTTAATCCATGCAGTTAGGTGGGGCCCTCTTAACCCGTCCCACTTTCGTTAGTTGTTCCCGTTCGCCGTTAATCCATGCAGTTAGGTAGGCGCCCGTAAGTTTGATGTCTTTAAATTGTTTCTCCCATCCAAGTTTTGGTGATGTTGGTAAAGCTCATGCGCTGTGTCTCACCTTTTCATCATATGCGCCAACCAGGTTTCCAACTCTATCAGTTTTTATTTGCCATTACAGAGGGATTATTCAGATATGTGGAAGCTCGCCAACTGGTTGATAGGATGCCTCAAGGAAATGTGATCCCATGAAATGCTTTGATTGCAGGATATGCACAAAATGCGGTTTTTAAAAAGGAATCAGAAATTTTCAATAAAATGTAATTCACAGGTGTAAAGCTGGACTCCTCCCTACTTGTGCCAAAATGGGAGCTTTGGAATGGGGTATGGGCATCCATCACAGGATAAAGGAAAGAGAAATATTGTCAGATGTTAGTTGTAACTACCCTGGTAGACATGTATGCAAAATGTGGAAGCATAGACAAGGCACGTGAACTGTTTGACATAATGTCTCCAAGAAATTTCTTCTCATGGAATGCCCTGATTGCAGGATATTCACTAAATGGATTTGTTGAAAATGCTTTAGAAACTTTCAAGCAAATGCAATTGGCAAGTGTAACGCTAAACTCTACAACCGTTGCCAGTGTTCCTCGCAGCCTGTGCCAAATGGGAGCTTTGGTATAGTGTATGGGCATCCATCAAAGCATAAAGGATAGAGGAATTAGCTCATATGTAGTAGTTGCAACCGCTCTGGTAGACAGTATGCAAAGTGTGGCAGCATACACAAGGTAGGCAAATTGTTTGACAATGTGCCTCAAAGAAATTTGGTCTCATGGAATGCCATGATTGTAGGATATGAACAAAGTGGATTTCTTGATAAAGATTAAGAAACTTTAAGCAAATGAAATTGATCAAATATTATAATTGGAAATGTTCTAGTAGAAATGTATGGAAAATGTGGAAGTACGGACAAGGCACGTAAACTGTTTAGCAAAATGTCTCAAATAAATGTGGTTTCATGGAATGAGATGTTTGCAGGATATGCACAAAATAGATTTTGCAAAGATGCTCTCAGAATGTTTTGAATTAATGAAGCATTCAGAAACATATCCCATCATTATAAGTTTTGCTTATGTTTTATGTGCATGCAGCCATTCAGGTTTAGTGGATGAGGGTTGTAGATATTTCAATCACACAAATAATTGTTATTGCATTACACCTACAATTGATCATTGTGTGCATGGTTGAGCTTCTTGAATATGTTGAGTATCTTGAGTACATCCTAAAATTTATCATTAAGATGTCAACTAAAACATGTGGTAGTTGTATGGATATGTTTTCTTGGTGTATGCAAATCACATATGAATATATGTTTAGGATTTATTAAGACTTGGAAACAAAGATAGGCTTCAATATTACAAAGGAAGCTAGTTTGGAAGGATAGCTTTGATAGATAAATTCTCATTAAAAGACAAAAAGACTTGTTATAATTAATTCAAGCAACAACCTCCCATACTTAAATTATTTAAAGTTTAGATCATTGGATCTTGCAAAGACCCATATGATAGTGGTTTCAATCTAGGAAATTATAATTTACCTCAAAGAGTTCTGCTAATACTTCCTCTGATAATTTATTCATGGGGTTTAGATAGTTAGCTCTTAATAAATTTTGACCTATGTAGGCCTACACTTTATTGGTACCTTATAAGTGGTCTTGAACACTCATCAAGAAGGTTTTTGAAGATGGAATTCATGTAATATAACCTTATACTTGATAATACATTGAGGCACATTTTATATATTTTCCATGCTTTTACTTACAACTCTCATTCACAAACCATATTCATATGATCACTTTCCTAGTTCATGATTCATTCAAGTGCTTGATCTAGCATATTTTAAGTTTTGGGAGTAATTTGATAGAATTCATCAAGTTCTTGCTCTTTGATATGGACTTACTCTAGCTATTATTTTCCTTATGAAATCTAAGGGAACAATCATGTGATTCTATTCACTTTTGAAACTCATCATATGTTACTTAAAATTCTCATCTACACCTACTTGGAAAGATAAGATCCATCCTAATAATGTAGGATTATGTTATTCTTTTTCCTTACTAATAACCTACAAATCTAGCTAGAAACATGTTGTGCCTTGGATACACATCCCATTTTTTTCCTGAAAAAAAAAAGATGAATACTTGATCAAATCTTCTCCTAGCTTGAAGTGTTCTAGTTTTCCTTAGTTCTTGATGAGTTGATTACAGTGTAAGATCTAAATACTTGAGCTAGAGTTAGAATTTTTCCAATATGAGGTATTAGTTTTATGGTATCAAGATGTGATTTGGATTCTCATATCCACCTCTTGTTTGTATTTTCTTTCCTAGATAGTCTCTAAGTTACTATCATTAAAATTCTTGATTTGAGTGTTTATGGAGACTTTTTATTCTTTGTTACTATTTTCATACATTAGAAAAGTATTTAAGTGACCACCATGATATTAACCCCTTTAAACTCTTATGAAACCATTAAATAGTCTTGTAAATAGCTTGGAAGTTATTTTGGAGTATTTACAACCTTTACAAACCCTCCTTGAAGCATTGGAACCCTTTAATATCTTTCAAAATAACATTGGGTGTCAAGAATTTAAATTTATAGGATGTCAAGAAGGTAGTTAGAATGAAGGTTTGAACAAGGATCATTGGATTTATGGCCTACTTTGAATGCACACCATTAGATTCCCTTTAGTAGATCACTAATTACATTATATAAATTCTCCATAATTTGGAGGCTAAAATTGATAGTTTGGTATGTGTTGCAAACCCTCAGATAGCTATAATGATAAAGCTACAATTGTCAGTTAGGAGCCATAACCCTTATAAAAGATAAGCAATGAATTTTTGGTACGTAACACCTACTACAAGGTTTGACACATGTGATCTATGATATCAAAATCCCCTAATAGTTGTTATAAAGAGAAAACTAGATTTTTACTATGTTTAATTAATGTTGGAATGTGGAAATATTTTTGAAACTCCTTTTTTGGTTAGATTTTAACCTTAGGTCTAACGAATTTTAGTGATTTACAACCTCATTTTGAATCTCAATGCAAAGGAAGCATTGTACTTGTGAAAACTCTTTATTTGTACATGCAAATCTTGATAAATTGTGTCCTACTATATTAGGAAATCAAGATAAAATAGGATGCATTCAACCATGAACAAAGATATAATTACAATAGTTTAGTTTTTATAATATTCCTAAAAAACTTATATCATTTGAGTATCGTGATCTACTTTTTGACATGCATGCAAGTATAATCATGTAGGATCTAATAAATTTGATTTTCCTTGTGTAACTGGAATGCTTATTTAAAGGTCAACATCATTGGTTAGATCCAAGAAATTCATTCATGGCAAAAGGAAGATTATTATATATTAGTCAACATTTCACCATTAAGGTGTAAGTATGGTTGTAGAGAGAAATAAAATTGTTTACCATCCTACATGAGTGTCCTACATAGTAAATGTTGAAAATTGAGAGGTTGTCATTGATGTCAGCAATGAAATTGGGTTAATTTCCATAATAGAATTTGGATGATTGGTAGTTTTGCTGCTATGGTATTGAAAGTCTGTTGATCCAGTATTTTGGTCTGGATTATCCTATTTTTGTAAGATCTGCTCAACAGCTGATAATATGTTTTATCTTGACACCTGTTGCATCCACTGACATCATTTTAGCTGACTA
This sequence comes from Sequoia sempervirens, assembly GCA_007258455.2. Classification (NCBI taxonomy): domain Eukaryota; kingdom Viridiplantae; phylum Streptophyta; class Pinopsida; order Cupressales; family Cupressaceae; genus Sequoia; species Sequoia sempervirens. Next base: position 265,054,769 of record VDFB02105785.1, read on the forward strand.
GATTGTGTGGTTGGAAAGGTATAGTTACCAGTAGTTTGGGAAACAATGTTATACACTGGCTTTGCACGATGGTTTTTTGGTTTGGATTCTATCTCAGAAAAAAATATCTCTACAGGACTTTGCACATAAGTTTGAGCCTATTGTAAGATGCATTATACTTTGGAGTTGGATAAGATGAGTAGATAGGTGTGTTATTTATGTATTACGCTTCACCGGAACTAAACTCTAGCACAAGGAAGGTGCATTCTTTATCAATTCACACTTTTGGCAGTGAGCCATATCATTTTGTAGCTTGGCAATGAGCCATATCATTTTGTATTTACTTTAGGTTGTGGGCCTTTCAAGGACAATGAGTCTTGGCAGTATACCCTATAATATTCTATATCCGTACATATATTATAAATTGTGAGTTAATCCTCACCGTGGTTTTTCCCGTTTTGGGTTTTCCACGTAAAAATATCAATGTTCACGTATGTTGATGCATTTTCTTGATTCCATGTTTCCTCTTGTTGTTTTAGTCAAAATTGTGATATTATTTAGATGGATTTTATGTGAATGGTTTTATGGAATACTGATTCATCCCCCCCTCAGTATTTCGGATGTTCAACAGTAAAGACCGTGGTTGCTTTCTTTGAGTGGGCAACATTCAACACTCATAGCAATTGAAAATAATATTGACAAGTACTTTCACCAAACCCTAGATAGTGAGTTATCTCTTCCTTACCACCTCTATGATTATGAAGGGAAGTGTAGAAAACCACTCCTCACAAGGGCAATAGTCTACTAAGAAATAAGAAAGATGTCACAAAACTAGGTGGAATAGCCAATACAATTTGAGAACAACCATGTTGTCAACAATAAATGGCATCCAAGGACTATTATAACAACAATAAGGTAGTATTAACCTAATAAATAATGCAACACAATAGAGGTTAGTTACTTAACCCATAAATGTGCCATTCAAAATAATTCTTCACTTGCAATAACACTATAAAAAATAGGCACAATATGTTATATAATTCAACTAATGGACTATAATCTTTCTTAGACTATCCTAAGAGGACTTCACTAGGTACTAAATTATAAAGGTTTACACCTTGTTGTAAGGTATAAATTAAAATTCAACCATGAAAATAAGAGGACTATCTCATCAAGGGTAAGAGTGTCATAAACACTAGTATCAAGACTAAGATCATCTCATTTAAAATTCTACCATTTCACTCTTATAGGATAGTAATCACTAATTGGACAGTTTTATATCACGTAAGAGTATTTCCATGATAATTTAACAACACTTAAAAAAATCCATACCACACATATAGAGGAGATAGTCGCAAAATACATCTAGTACATCACTAAGGTAACCTTGTAATTAAGTCAAAATATTTTCCTGGATAACATATACGATTGTCCTTGTTTTGTTTTATTGAGTATGAAGTTGTAAACTAGCTAACTTTATTTTGTTTTAATGATAAGGTCCTCATCTTAGTAATGAAGGATGTCAAGACATAGTGATATTTATGATTATTATGTACCTTAGAGCATAGACTTGTAGCTCATTTTCTCATTGATTGCTATAAAACCATCTTGAAGAATATTACAAGAAATGAAGGAAGTTGGGTTGTTAGAAAATATCATAGCACTATACTATGAATAGTACTATCTTTCTAAGGAAGTCCCTAGGTCACATGATATCATTGAAATATATGTGGAAATCATGATTAAGTTTTGAAGACTTATAAATGAGGAGGATAATCACATGAGTGATGACAATCATGATATTGAAAAGACAATTAAGGGACTCAATTCAACAAGGCTTAGTGCCTTAGCCATAAGTAAACTACATAATACATTATCCTAAGGTTGTTGTATAGTCATAATCATAATAGACATGTAGTTACTCATAAGGTCACAACAATCATGGTTGTCCCTAATCTTAGATACAAATTATTATTGTATGTTGTGTTATATGGATCTTCTCAAGTCAAAAGCATCATGGTAACCAATAAATTTCAATAAATATATAGATTGTTATGGAACAATTATAATTTCTTATCTTATTAAGGGGAAATTTCCACCATCAACACCAATGCTAATCATCATACAAGTGGGACCCTACTACCCTCGAGCTCTAACATTGACCTCTACACATATTGATAATCCTCATTACCTCAATGACTACTGTAAATGATAAATTATTTTCATGATGAATTTCATGAACCTAGTCATCCATAGGACAAAAATGACTCCATTAATAATCTCATAATATTGAAGCATTGTCATCAAGGTCTCAATATTCTATTCATAAAGACTCATAAAGATGGGAGAATCTCTTTAAATATAAAATATTTTCAAACATAAAAAGCAAGTTGTCATCAAGGGAGGTGATAGTCATTGCAACATAACACTTTTGCATAGTTATTAATTCATTGTGTAATCATAAACAATTATCCTAAAAGGATTACTACAATATAGTCATAAGAATAATCACACCAATTTTGTGATAGTACAAAATTACCTATATTCCCTAATGTTTTCATCAAGCCACATGTGGGCACTATCATGTCTCATTTTTATAAATTAATTTAGGGTAATAATCATGTCTTAACTACCAAAGGAGTATTAATACAATTGTTATGGTCAAAAGTTTCATGGAAGAAACAATGTCATCATAAGAATTTGACAATCAAGGAGGGTCGCCTTATCTTTAAATCCTTATTGCCTAAACAAGAAGACAATCTTCAACATTTAAAGGGACTTCAAAAACCACATTAGATTCAAGGTCAATCATATTTGTAATCAAAATCCTAGCTAAATTATAATGATGATAATAGGTTGTCCAAATACTATCAAAAAGAGAAGGGGTTGCCACTATGGTAGAAGATAGTTATTGTATCAATTTCATTATAAAAGACAACCAACATTCAAAGATTGTCCACTCATTATATCCTACCGTAATACATAGAGGGGTGATTATGTAGAAGGTTTTGATGGTGTTCCAAGTAACTAGGAAGATAATCATACACCCTTTAGACACTATCACGTATGATTAGACTCTCCTAGTTAGTGAGACAATCAATTATGTGCCCATGTTTTAAGCACTTGATTGCCCCTTAAATTGATTTGCTATATCCCATTTTAACAATTAATCCAAACAAAAGAACCATAAAAAATGGTGAGGGTAATTGTGAGCCCTCCTCTCCCATTTCCTACTAGTCAAACATCTTTCAATTTACTTGAAGTGTTCCTAGCCTTTTATTTTTAACTTTCTCCACCTCCAACTTTTCATTTCATACATATGTAGGTTTATGAAAACAATTTAATTAAATGTTCATGTTATCATAAAATAAGTATTTGATAGATACCCCACATCATGGTCTAGATTGCCAAATATTCAACACAAAAAGAAAAACATTTTTCTTTCTTTCAAGAAACTAAAAATAAAGCTGTGCTCCTTATTAGTGTAGGTGTGACATGATATGCATTATTATAGTGTGAGCCTATTTTCCAGATTACTTCATTTAGCATAAACAATAATCTCCACAAGAATCCTTTGTCTATTTAAAATGATGGAAATAATTCATATCTCTCACAACAATATTGGAGATAAATTTCATTGTAGTGTGGCAATCAACACATATCGAAGGTTCTTAACAACTGTAATAATTGTTCTAGGGTTGCATCTAACAAACCAAAAGCAATTTACTTTTCACTATGGTGATAAAGAAATAATTATTTTCCACATCACTAAGTAAATGGCTAGAATTTGGGGAATACTCTACTACCTTCATCTCCCAAGCCAAATTCTCCAACTTTGTATAGAGCTCCTATGCTTGTGGATGTGATCTATCCTCTACACATAAAGCACACACCATTTCATGGCTTTCAATCCAACCGCATCTAGGGATCTTTTTAATTCCTTTACCATTTATCAATCTCCTTACTATTAGAACTTCACGCCACAAATGCACATTTGCATAAATGTTTGAGAGAAAAACATAAGTCACAACATTTTTAAGATCCAAATAAAAAAACAATTTCACTATAAATACTCCTAAACATATATTCATATGCACCAAGAAAACACATCCACACAACTATCCTAAGTTTAATTGGCATCTTAATAATGAAATTTAAGGTGTCCTCAAGATTATCAAGATTATCAACATAGAAAAGAAGCTCAACCATGCACACAATGATCAATTGTAGGTGTAATGCAATACGAGTTGTATGATTGAAATATGTACAACCCTCATCCACTAAAGCTGAATAGCTGCATGCACATAAATGTTATTATTATCTGAAACTCAGAGTTATGAATAAAATGGCGGAGAAACACACAAAATGAAGTACTTTCTATTAACTGTTCAAGTAATAAAAACACCGATACAAATAGGAGAACAGAGAGACAGAGTCTTGTTCAAATACAAACATTGACTATGCTATAATTATTCAAACCTCTACAAGTAGACAACTCTTACATCGCATATACCAGTCTATTGTATTCTTCTGATGTGCTGTCTATTATTTAATAGAAAGCCCTAAATGCTAACTTAAAACCCCAAATATTCGGCTACAATTTCTTACATATCTGACAATAAAACACAAAAATAACCTTATAATGTTAGTGTATTTCCCAAATGCTTCATTAATTCAAATACTTTGAGGGCATCTTCACAAAATCCATTCTGTGAAACCACATTTCTTTGAAGCATTTCGTTAAACAGTTCATGTACCTTGTCAATGCTTTCATTTTTACCCAATTTCATTTTAATCTTTATCAAGAAATCCACTTTGTTCATATCCTACAATCATGGCATTCCATGAGACCAAATTTCTTTGAGGCACATTATCAAACAGTTCGCCTACCTTGTGTATGCTGCCACACTTTGCATACATGTCTACCAGAGCGGTTGCAACTACTTCATCTGAGCTAATTCCTCTGTCCTTTATGCTTTGATGGATGTCCATACACTGTACCAAAGCTCCCATTTGGCACAGGCTGCGAGGAACGCTGGCAAAGGATGTAGAGTTTGGCGTTACACCTGCCAATTGCATTCACTTGCAAGTTTCTAAAGCATTTTCAACAAATCCATTTAGTGAATATTCTGCAATCAGGCATTCCATGGGAACAAATTTCTTGGAGACATTATGTCAAACAGTTCACGTGCTTGTCTTTGCTTCCACATTTTGCATACATGTCTACCAGGGCAGTTACAACTAACATCTGACAATATTGCTCTTTCCTTTATCCTGCGATGGATGCCCATACCTCGTTCCAAAGCTCCCATTTTGGCACAGGCAGGGCAGAGTCCAGCTTTACACCTGCGAGTTACATTTGATTGAAAGTTTCTGATTCCTTTTTAACAAACGCATTTTGTGCATATCCTGCAATCAAAGCATTTCATGGGACCACATTTCCTTGAGGCATCCTATCAACCAGTTGGCGAACTTCCACATATCTGAATAATCCCTCTGTGATGGCAAATAAAAACTGATAGTTGGAAACCTGGTTGGTGCATATGATGAAAAGGTGAGACGCAGTGCAGGAGTTTTACCAGCATCACCAAAACTTGGGCGGGAGAAACAATTTAAAAACATTGAACTTACGGGCACCTACGTAACTGCATGGATTAACGGCGAACGGGAACAGCCAACAGAAGTGGGACGGGTTAAGAGGGCCCCACCTAATTGCATGGATTAACGGCGAACAGGAACGGCCAACGGAAGTGGGACGGGTTAAGAGGACCCCACAACAGACACCTAAGCAGTCAACTGCTTAGTGTGTGATGTTTAAGCCAGGCCTGAAAGTAGATAGAGCAAAGAATGTTGAGTGTGTAAAACCATTGAGGGAGTATTTAAACCAAATCAAAGCAGGAGTAGATGAATCTGAGGCTGCACCATGCATGCATTTCTGAAGATGTTGTAGGCAATCAAAAACCCACGATCATCACTTGCAAGCCCATCTACCACGTTGCGCCATGAGGAGAGCTATGAAATGGTGTCTTATCATTTGCAAGAGAATTAAGGATTAAAGTTTACAAGGGAATTAAAGATGAAAGTTTGTAGAATGGATTGCGCCTCCTATTGCACAATTCACAGTTTTTAAACCATGCATCAAACATAAATAATAGGTCACAATGACTATAATATTCACACCTCTTCTCCTGCTGCTCACTGTGAAGCATCTATTTGAAAGTAATATTTTTGTATGAAGCACCAATATTGGAATAGAATGCAGGGTTAGGTTTTCCAAGCAAGCAAATCAATTGAAAATGATGAGATTTGTATCCCATCATGGAGGAGATATACACCTCATGAGTTATTTAGTCCAAATAATTCCTCAGTCTTCCCAATAATGCCATGCAAAGTGGAGAAGTTTGGCCGGCTATAAAGCTTCAGAAACTTTCAAGAAAATGGTGTCGACCTCCGTCAAATTGTGAAGGACATCAAATGGAAATACACTCCATCAGTCCTGCCATATCTTCTAAGTCTGCAGAATTGGATGTATAACATGCATGTCATTGCATGAAATAAAATGATTGCGGGATATGTGAAAAATGGATTTGATGAAAAGGCATTGAAATTTTTAAGTAAATTGGCAGACATTAAATTCAATGCCCCATTTCTCGTCATCCTCCTTGCTCATGCATAATTTGGAATTTTTGGCTCAAAGTATAGGCATGCATCACAACACAATGAAAGAAGCTTTTGATCAGATGTTAAGTTGAAAATGCCTTGGTAGAGATTCATGTAGTGTGGCCTCAAGAGATGTCATCGCATGTAATGAAAATATTGCGGAGCATTCAAACTGAAACGTGATGATTGCACAAATATGCATGACATGGATTTGGTGAAAATGCTTCAGAAACTTTCAAGAAAATCTATCAGATCAACATGCATGCAATTTGTGGAAGTATAGACAAGATTCATGAAATGTTCAACAAAATGACTCAAAGAAATGCCCACATGCAAACATTTTTTTTACATGAATTCTTATCTTCATGACCAGCAAATGAGTTTTTCTTTAGATTGTGAAATCCTATAGGCCACTTGTATACCAATAATATTTCAAAATTTCGTTTGGGCTCTTGCATGAGTTTATGAATTTACGTTGATATGAAGACTATAGACAAATTGATCAAGTGACATCAACTTAGTCCACAATTATGAAGTATAAATATCAAGGCTATGAGTTCATGTCGGTCTTGGAAAGCATGCTTCCTAAGATCACAGATACGAAGTTGGGTCATATTAGTCTGTAGAATTTTTGGAAAACCATGGAAGAGGGGAAGAGATCGCCTATGTCTTAGAGAGTTTTTGAAAATGGATTAGCTCGTGTTGTTGGCTTCCTAATAGCAGCTCAATGCTCAGACATGGTTTTAGAATGTATGAATGGTTACAATTTGGAAATAAGGGAATATAAGACTATCGATGATAAACTTGTTACCTCTTAGAGACTAGTTTGCCAATATAGACAAAGGGATTGTAGAATACTTCACTAAGAAGAAGGATGAATGTCCCAACACCTGTTGAGTAGGAAAAGTGATCCTAGATCCAATTAGATAACTAAGATTATATTCTTTTAACTTGACTCAACATTAAACATAAATTGATTAGGGTTTTATGATTGACTTGCTACCATAAGGGAGAGCCAACCTCCTAGAGTTTATTTTTGTTTTTGTGTTGTGAGGATGATGAATTTGATATACATGTTTTAACAAGCCTAATTGGCATGCAATGTTAGGTCTAAAAATATAATTTAGTGGATAGATGAAAATGGAAAGTTACAAAACTGATTTGGATCTAAGAAATGACAATAGTGAGGAACTTGTGACTGAAATTTGGGACTGATGTGAAGGGACAAAGGCGTAGTGTTCCCAAGACTAGATTACTTCCTTTTCATATTTGTAAATTATGGATTGTAGGTTGTAGTTTGCACTATATTTTCCCTGACTATCACTTGATGAAACTTCTAGATTTGATCTGTACACATGAAAATAGGGGAAAAGGTTGTGCTATATAGGAGCTTGCCTAATTTTCAAACCCCATGTTGATATTTATACCTCCACATAAATCGATTGATGATGATCAAGAGGGAATTCCCTAGATAGGAAAAGGACAAAATAATATTAATTGATTGAAATGATGAATGATAAATGAAAATATTTCCTTGATGTGAAACACTTGATGAAGTTGTTGCAAGTATGAATGAGTATGGTGGTGTTGTCATTGATGTCAACATAGTATAGGTTGCTACAGAGAAAGGAAACAAGTGATTGTAGGTTGTGCATGCATAGTTGAGATACTGTAGAGATGTTGTGAGTACATGGAGCTATCATTATGGTGTTGCAAGTGTGCTAATATGATGAGTTACCAAGTTCTTTTGAGAAAATTAATAAATAGTGAAGAAAAAATTGTGTGTGTTTAGAATGTGCTCCGGTATGTGCTTCGTATTTCTTCTGTGTTGATCCTATGCTCGTGCAGATCTATAATGTTGTTTAATGGAATCCGTGGGTGATATATCCTAGATTATAGCTTCTGGTTTGATGAAGAGTGAAAGTTGAGTTCACCAATTTGTGAACTAGTCTAGCAGAGTTGTTTGTTTGTGGACTAGGATAAATGTATCTGCTCTGCAATCCTTCGTTGGTTTGTTTCAGGTCTTGTAGACCTGGAAGAAGGCTTGTAATGGTGTTATTCATGTTATATCAAAGGTGTTCATGGTTTGGTGCTTCGGAAGACTAGTTTTAGAGTTACTATGTGTGTCTGTATAGTTCAGATGGATTGATGGAAAGTGTTCTATATATGAAGGTTGTTGCAGTAGCTGCATATGAATATGAAGGCATCTAAGATGTGTTCCATATATGAAGGTTGTTGTAGTAGTTGCATATGTATGGTGAAGCATGTTATGTGGTCCACATGTTATCTTATTGTTACCAAAGTGTGTACTTCAAATTTCATTGGTGTTTTCATTAGGTTTGACTGACTTGGTGTTTACACATCATGCGAAGGATAAGTATCAATTAAGAAAGCATTTGATTCATCCAAGATGTTGTTTTGGGTCCTAGTTAAGTGTTAGTTTGGTCTACTCTCATTCTCATCCACCATAGGAATGTTGAGTTGCTAACATAATTTGAATTTGTAAAATGAAGAGTGTGTAGCCGACCTTGGAGAAAGTTTCTAAGATTGAAGATGGTATAAATACAAGACAAGATGTTAATGATTGAGTGCCACAAGTGTGAGAAGCAAGGTAGATGCGAGAGATTGTGTGAAAGTGAACTGAGGAAGTGAGGACTTCAATGTGTTAGACTCCTAAAAGTAGTGAGCTAATGGTGTCTGCAATTCTCTGATCAAGGTTGCAAATGTGTGAAAGTTGATGTGGTGGATCTTCTGTTGCATTGAGATAATTTTCTATGTGTAAAATTCTTCTTTCTATCTTTCTTTATCTATCGGAAGTGATCCTCCCATTTGGACAGTGAGTCCTATCTTGGGCAGTGAGCCCTCTGGCAATGAGCCTCTTTGTAAACAGTTTTGCAATTACTCTTATATTGTGAGTTAATCCTCACCGTGGTTTTTCCCTTATTGGGTTTTCCATGTAAATCTAGTGTTACTTGTGTTTTCTTTCTATTATCTACACTTCATGCTCATACTTAATAATAGATTAAAGTGGATATGAAATTTTTTAAAATCTATGGTGAATGTGATTAGATACAACTGATTCACCCCCCTCTCAGTTATCTTGTTCATTTCAACAATTGGTATCAGAGTCTGGTTCCTTCGAAGAAGCCTAACAACTTGAGGAAGATCTTGAAGATGGGACAAATGGATGATAAATAAGAACTCTGGACAACTCTTGGAGAACTTGACAAAGCTAAAAATGAAAATAGAGATCTAAAAGAAAATCTTGATGAGGAAAATGAATGCATCAAAATATTGAAAGAGCAATTGAAGAAATTCAAAGAAAGACATAGAGAAGTAAGTGAGCAATTAAAACAAGCAAATGAAGAGATCACCTGATTGAAGGTGCATGTGGAGGAAATGAAGAGAATTGAATATTTTTTTGAATATAGTGGTGAAAAGCAAGACTAATGAATGCTCAAGTCTTGAACAAGAAGTGGTAAACCTGAGAGCAGATCTAGAAAAAACAAGAGTTTTTGAAGATAAATTTCAAAACAAGCTCCACCAAGCTCGATGAGTTAATTGCAGGACATAAACCAACTAAAGAAAAAGGTGCTTTGGGACTGGAAGCAGGTGAAAGCTCAAAGGCTATGTAGACCCCAAACATAGTAGACAATCAAAAGACTCAAGATAAAGGAAAACAAACAAGAAATCCAAGAAGCTTAGCTAGAAGATCACCTATCAAACAACCAAATGCTCAAAGGTACCCATCTTTCAATGGTGTTTGTTTTTCATTCAATAAATTTGTTCACAAGTCAATAGAGTGTAAAAGTAGAATAAACCAATTTATGCTAGATCCTTCTCCAGACAATGTTTTGCATGCAAGAAAGTTGGACACAGAGCTAGTGAATGCAGAACTCAAATGATGAATTGGTTTAAAGGAGATAGAATGAATCAATATTTTGTTGGCCATTGCTATGCATGTAATAAGTTTGGACACAAAGATAATTAGTGCAGATCAAGGGTTAATGGAGGTCAAGCAAATCAAAAAAAAGTTGTTTGCTACAATTGTAACAAGCCCAGACACATTTCAAGAGTATGCAAAAGTAAAGGAGGAAAACAATCTAATTCGATAAAGAAGAATGAACCAGTAAGGAAAATTGACAAGAATGAAGTTAAGCAAGAAATGAACAAGATATGGAAGAAGAAATATGAAGAGCCAACAACATCAAGTGAGTCTGTGCCCTCATCTGGTGTAGGAAATCCCTCTGACAATTAGAGCCAGCATGGTCTTAGAGGGAGTTGGTGTAAATAAAGTCTTGTACCTAGTTAATTCATTACTAGGGGACTTATTTACACATGTTAAGTTTACTTAGGTCCTAGGAAGGAATCTTTCTAGAAGGTGTTAGTTGTCATTAGTTGTTATCTTATCTTTTTACTTGTAACACATGTGAACCTAGGTAAGTGTGATGATTTGTTTCATGTCATATGATTAAGACACTTGTCATAATCCTATGACATCTTTATCTCACCTTTGCTATATAACCAAGGGGTTTCTACTACATTGTACAACACATCATATCATTGAATCATATTGATAAGAATACAACTTATTCTTGTCATATTCATATTCTCTCTTTTTGTACTTTCCATTTTGTCTCAAGATCTTGGCAGCCATAGCCAATTCTAACATGGTATTAGAGTGGGTTGGATGCCATTGAAGAGTCTTTTTCTGAAGAGAGATACCGGATTTGGGGGTGTTCCATTTTTGGCTCTTTATTGCAGGTTCATATTGGAGCTTGCTGGTGCAAATCTAAGCTCACCATTGCATCCAAAAGATTCGAGAAAGTCAAATTTTCCTTTTGTTTCATCCAAATTGGACATACGAGGCCAAATGTATGAGGGTTTGAAGTTGAAGAGTGGTTGCCAGATCCAAAAAGTAGCTACAATTTAGGAGCATTTTGGGTCAAATCCAACCCTTCCATCGTATCCAGAAGGGCCAAAATCCCTAAAATCTATTGTCAATTTGTCCAAATTGAAGTAGTTGTTTGGTGAGGAAAATTCTTTTTTCCCAAAGAGTTGTATGGCCCCAAGTCGTCATTATTGTGCATGGTACAATTTCTAAAAAATTAAAAAAATTGATTGAAAACTTTTGAATTTTTTTTTAATAAAAAATCAATTTTCAATCAATTTGGTTTTAAAAATAAAAAATTTCAGCATTTATTTTCTAAAAAGTTTTATTTAAAATCAAAGAAAAAATCAAACTACCCTACGCAAGCAAGGTACCACAGGCAGTACCTTCCTACACAGGTACTGGTAGTACCATGGCTATTCAAATTTTTCCACACAGGGAGTCCTCATAAGCCCCTGTGGGCCCTCCACATCGGCCACCGATGGTAAAAAACAACACGCATTTCAAAAATCTGACGATCAAAGAAATAATCGTTGGTCAAAAAGAGTTAACCAGGCAGCTGGAAATATCCAAAAACTAGCTAGCCATTTAATATATTAGCTGGTGGCATCTTTAAAAGCATATTCCGTCAAGCAAGAAGATTCTTCCTGATCCAAAAGATTCTAGCGATTAAGGTTATTCCGACAGAATATTCTTGGGAGGATATTCTGACATTTGAAGCATATTCAGGCCAAGGAGCGAATTTTCTGGTGACAGATGTTTAGACATCAAATTTAATCACATGAACTACTGATGTCATCACTGCGTCAACGATGATGTCAACATCCTAAAAAAAAATTGCCCCCCTCACCGTTTGTGTTTTTATTTTTGAAGGAAAACTTTGAAGCTTCATAACTTGAGCTCATGACCTCCTTTTTTCTAGCAATTTTTATTTATTTGGGCTAATCTTTTGCAGTCTTCACAGTGGTAAAATTAGTTTTTTTGTTTTGGTCTCTAGTTTTTTCTAGAAATTGTAGATTCTCACAGGTGTTGCCACTTTGTCCTCATTTTGGGAGCTTCGAGAGCTCATATCTTGCTCCTACAGTAACATTTTTGGGTGTAGTGTTTTTTTGAAAGTGCATAATTTTTTGTGTACACTTTTTAGTTGTATGATCAAATTGATCTCATTTTGTACCAAAAATTGTACTTGATTTTGTGGCCTATTTTTGCATTTGCATGTACCAAGATCAAAGACAACTTTGTTGTGTTTGGCAAGTGGCAATTATAAATGCACTACTCATAAAGAGCCAAATTAGATATTGCTTGGGGGGTTTCTTGATTGAGTGATTTGGGGGGGGCGGTTCTCTTGGTGCATTGCTTTGATCTGTTTTCTTCTGCTCTCTTATTTTCATGGATAATTCTACGGTTCCTTTTCTCACATCATATAATTATTCAACATGGCATCAAAATGCATGGAGTATTCTAATGACTGAAGGTCACACTCTATATGTTGAAGATAAGGTACCTGTTGTCAATTCATATTGCACCCGAATGCTTGAATAATTAAATTCAGCAATCTGTTGAAACATGGAATGATTCTCAAGCCTGTGGGTTGCCTAAAACTGAGAATCAATCTCCAGAGAGGGTTGGTTCCCTGATAAAAATCCCCTAAAATCTAATTGACTTGGCTGGGAAAGAGGTAGAAAGACTAAGTCTGAATTCTAAACTATGAAACTGTTAATTTATGGTGATGCACTGAAGAATCCAACTTGCAGACTTAACTCACATAACAATTACTCACTATTTTTATTTGCACAACTAGATCTGGAAGTTTAAACACTTGAATATTTTAAACAAAGGTTATTAAAGAAACAATCACAGAAGGGAAATATGATTTCCACAACTAGACTGTTTGATTATTGATTAACACAATGTTTAACCAGTGGATTTAGACCTAGATGCATACAAAATTCACTAAGGAGACAGAAATATTTAAAGGTTTCAAAATCTGCAACACAATAATTACTTTGATCAATCCCACATGACAAAGATGCTTGAAACTTGAAGGAAAATTCTAAAATACTGAAACTTGAAGGAATTCTCTGCATTAACACGATTTGAACCTGTAAAAACACTGCTGTATTAATCTATAAATAAATGCTGAGTTACAAGATAGTCTTCTTTGCTGAAGGAAAAGGTAGAAAACAAGAACTAGATTGAAAAACAGTTCAGTTTTTCAATATATACAAAAACCTTTCCAAAAGGCATGCAAAAATAACTGAAAGTCCAACTCCAAGAAAGGGTGATGATTCCAAAGCCAAATCCGAGAAGAAGAAAATATCTCTGAAAAGGAGGCCCAAAACCATGCAAAAATAAGCCCAATCAAGCTCAAACTCATTGCCAAGTCATAACTGATACATGCACTATTCCAACTGAACTGCAACTCCCTGAAAAAGTGGCTTAAAGCATGCAAAACTGCCTTGTTTTTACCAATTCGCCCATTGGAACTGAAACTCCAACTCTATTATCATGTGCATGATAAAAATATCTCTCACTTTAGTTAACTTTGCTTATTATAATATCTTTTATTTGCATTTGTGACTAAATTAATTAAATGATCTATAATTTAATCATTTAATAAATTTAGCTATTATTGATCAATGCACATAACAGATGTTAATATAATAAACAAAACTTAACTAAAAAGCCCACGGCCATACATACACATTTGGCATATTTTCTAAATATTTCCACATTTAATTGATAGAAGTGGCCGACCACACTCACTCAACCATATTCGACCATACCATTAGCCCATCTTTTGGAAAATTTGACAAAGCTGTCCTCATATAATAATTTCAAAATTATTATGTCAAAAGCAATAATTAATTTTCAATGTTGACTTTAGGGAAAATGAACAAAAAGAGCTAACAAACCCTAAACTCGTTATCATTTCTCTGCATTAGACTTAGAGAAGTTTGAGGAAAATAGTCGCCGCCATTGCTCAAACCCTAGCCGTGAATTGCTTTGCTTCTGGTATTTCCTGCCATTGCTGAACTCGAATCTGGTGTCTTTGGTCGAAATAAGAGCAAATGACATTTTTTCAAAAATGTAGAGGTACTTTGGACATGATTTTTCCTGTTTTAAATGAGGATCTTTCATTTTCCTGAGACTTTGCTAGTAATCTGGACACGAATCTGCTTCTTTTCTGTCTGCCATGAAATCTCAGAGCCACAAACTACTGTAGAGACCTTTCAAATTCGAAAATGTGAAGATTTCAAAAGGTATTTTTAGACAAAAGTCTGTTTTTTCTTCTTTTGTGCAAATCTGGGTAATGAATCTGTATTTTTTGAAGCTGCCATGCAAGTTCTTTGAAGTATTTTCCAGAAATAAAGAACAAACTTGCTTTAAAAATGAATCTGGTCTACTTCATTTTTCTGCAAAAACTTCACTCTTTAAGCCGCGCCATGATGCCTTCTTTCAATTTTTTCAAAGAATGTAGCATTTGTGAACTCATAACAGAAAAATACTTTGATTTTCTATGAAAAACAGTCACTTTTTTGCTTAAAATTTGAAGCTGGGCATTTTCTTTCTTTGAATCTAATTTTCTGTAGACATACAGCCACGTTTTCTCTTGATATGAAGCTTCAAATATTCATGATAGCAAAGAAAAATGTATTTCCCAGTTCGAAATCTCATCTGGGTATAATAAAAAAAAAACTCCTCCAGGCCGCCATGAATGATATTAGATTTGGGTATTTTTGTCTCATCATATTTCCTGTTTCTTTTTAAGAGAAAAACCTTCATGGCTGTAGTTATGTTTGTATGGGAAGGAACGCCTGAAAAATTCCTTTTGATGAGCCTCAAGACAACAATAAAGAATTTTTGTACATTGTTTCCTTGATACTGACTATAGATGAAGAAGATTTAACCTTTTCTTTCCTTGTAAAACATACTTCCTTACACACTAGAAGCCTGTAGAACTTGTTTCATCAGAAAAATCAAATACAACACTGTTTAAAAGAGACAGATTCTCAACATTTCGTAACTGATAAGAATACTGAAAATGCGCAAGACTGTCTTGATATTGAGCCATTCTTTTATTGTTAATGATTTCTCACTTTAGGAATTTGATTAAAAGAGAAAATGCCTTTCTCTTTTTTGCTGTTTCATATTTGATTAAAGAGAAAATGCAATCTCTTTTTGCTGTTTCATATTTGATTAAAGAGAAAATGCAATCTCTTTTTGCTGTTTCATATTTGATTAAAGAGAAAATCCAATCTCTTTTTGCTATTTCATATTTGATTAAAGAGAAAATGCAATCTCTTTTTGCTGTTTCATATTTGATTAAAGAGAAAATCCAATCTCTTTTTGCTGTTTCATATTTGAATCTTATTGAACACATAGAAATTCAAATACAACGATGACTCATGATGAAAACTAGTTCTGATATCCTCTCATTTTGCATACTTCGTTGCTGCTCTACCAGTTCAAACTTCTCACTGTCCTTCAAAGTTACTGTATTTGTAATCATTATCACATATTTTCTAGCAATCTGTACTACGCACTGTGATAAATTATGATGCTTTGCTCTTACTGTGTGTACCATCAAATGTGTTTTCACCATCACACTCAGCAAATTAATAAGTGTTGTACTTTTCTGTTGTTCTCTCATCTTTGATTCAAACAAAAGTTTCAAGGTATCATGCATTTTCTAGGATAGCACTCCTTTTACTTATGAATCTAATACTTTCATTTACCCAGCTCAATGTATGAATCAGCTTACTATCTTCTTTCACTCATTGTTCTTTGCTAAACATGGAAATTCTTCTCATAATGTTGAAGTTAAACTGTTATCTTGAGTCTTTGTAGACTGTGCATGCACTTGATGGTGTAAGAAACAAAACAAAATGTTGAATGCTTTGTTTATCTGCCATGCTACTTTACTGTTCCTTTGATTTGTGAGCAAAAGATAATTGCTCAATCAGTTCCGTCATGCTGATTTAGACTGTTTTTATCATTTGATATTATAGTACAGTAATCCTTTCTTGCTCTATAATTGAAAACCTGATATGCCGGGCTCAACCCTTGTGGGAGCCCGTTTTACTCCACATATCTGATGAAATGAACTCGAATATGATAAACCTGTTCCTGCACATTGAAACAAACATGTCAGCAAAATATAAGAAGCTGAAAGCTTCCATTGAATTATGTCTTTCCGCTTGATCTTTTTCAATTATCTGATGAATGCTTGGTTTAATGCAAATTACATTTCTGTCTGTAGCATAGACGTAAGGCAGAAAGTAATTCACCATTGCTTAGAGTATAACTCTAATACCATTTCCTTAATGATTTTGCAGGTACACGGAGCGATGAAGCGAGGCTGCAACTGCTTGGAGGCACGATGGCTAGAAGCACCAACGAAGTGATTCATCATTACAGGCAATGATGAATTGCTTCTCTTTTTTATGTTTATGTTATTTTCAGCAGTGTAGTCTGTCCATTTAGATTTAGTATTCATCTCTTGATTGTCAGAAACAAACTCAGTTACTCTCGCGGCTTGTGCGAGATTCAGCATTTCACAAAATGAATAAAAATATCATTATGCAAATTTCTCTTAATTTTCTGTTTTAAACATTTGCACAATAAGCTTATGTCACATTTGTAAGATGATCTCAATGATGATCAATGAACACTTTATTAGCAAAATTTGAAAATTTCTTGTACCTATAATAGCTGAACTTCATTCAGTTCTACCTATTGAGCGTAAAGTGAAAAAATAGGTAACAGTACCTAAACCTACAGATGCAGATAAAAAGTTAAAATGGATGATCAAACATACCAAATCTCTTGGGTTTCTTCGTAGACTTTTTCTCAAGATTTGTTGTTCCAAATTGAATCATGTAAAAATTCTCATGAATCTTGGGACAAATTGAAAATAGTGTATGGTACTACAGATGAAGTAAGAGGCTATCAAATTGATAATGAATTGATAAGCCTTGATCCTAAGAACTTTGACAACATCCAAGAATACATCACTAAGGTTAATGATCTAAGAGAGCAATGTAAAGAATGTGGAATTGATAAGAAGGAAATTCAGTTGGTCTACAATACAATGAACAAAATTGGTCTCCATTATGCTTCTTTTGTTTCTAGCTTTCATACTCATAGATTGACTATGGGATCTACATATACTACACCTTCATTTGCATCATTTTATGAGATGTTGATACATGAGCAACAAAAGCTTATCTCAATGGGTCTCATTAAGACTTCTAAATCTCAAGCATTGTTGGTTAGTTAGATGAAAGAATCAGAATCACATAAGAAATAGAAGAAGGTATGTGCAGGATCATGATGGGCCAAAAAGTAGCAATATGATGGATATGTGGCTGACGAATTTTTTTAACCCAAAATTGATGAAATGAAAAGGGTTTTTAGAGGATATTCTCAGATTTCCACCAATATAAATTATGATTTACTTTGAATTTAATAAGTAATTATTATTCATTTTCTATTCAAATTATGACTAAAGTCCTGATTGATAGACTGGTTGAAAAAAATCTATAGCTTTCAAATGGTATCACATTTTTTGAATCTAAAATATGTGTCACATTCTATGCTTCGCATACTATGGGATTAAAAAAAAAAAATTTGAATTTCATGAAGTTTTGACCAAGTTAAGGTGGTCGATTACACAAGTTTTATATTTTAAAAGTTGTAATAAAAATTCATAATTAATTATTTACTTGGAAAAATTACAAAAAAATATTCATCACATCCGGACATGAGTCCTCTACTTATATCTAAATTATTATAAAAAAATATTATCATTTTATTGTGGTTAGGGTGGTAAACAGACACCTACTTCTTATTTTTTCCAAATTTAAGTACTACTACATTGCAATTTCAAAATTTCACCAAATAGATATATTTTTTAAACAAACCTAGTAGTTTAGAAACTAAATTCAATTTTATACAGATTCTATTCTTACATATTTTTGAAATAATATAGATAACTTATTCAAATTTTTACATCAAGTTGCCTAACTCTGATTTTTTAAATTTTTTTGCCACTTAAGGGCCTGTTTTTTCCATGATGATTCTACACATACCCAGAAAGAAAAGAATAATCCACATTCAAATCAAGCAAAGAAAAAATCCTCTTCTAAAGGGGAATCATCTAAGAAGGAGAGGCCTTTTTGTGCATATTGCAAGAAGGATGGACATGAAAAACACTATTGTTACAAGAAGGATATTGATGAGTTGAAAAATCTTCTCAAAAGGAATCACATTGATTTTCCTTCGAGAATGTCTGAATCTCCTCCTCCTTCTTCAAAACAATCTAAAAAGGAAAAAGGTCAAGCATCCACATCAGGACATAAATGTCAAGCTCTTTGTGCTTTTTCAAGTCATGGATCAAGGAGATGGCTTCTAGAATCAAGAGCATCTCATCATATGGAATCTTCACAGTCTATATTCTCTTCATTTCAACCTTGTACTATGTATCCTATCTTGATGAGAAACAATACATACATGAGTGTAATTGGGAAGGGATCTATTAGTTTTGGGGACAACACTTTCTAGGATGTTTTGTGTGTTCCTCATTTGACGAACAATCTTCTTTCCATATATCATATTACACATGGGGTAGATGGGAAAATTGTGGAGTTCACCCCTGATTCAGTAATCATTCAAGACTTAGAGAGTAGAGAGATCATTTCTACTAGGGTGGTTGATCATTCATCTCAGTTGTATATCTTTGTAGATTTTGCTTCTGATGATGGCATTGTTCCTTTGGCTATTGATCTCACTTATAGTATGAACCATGATTCAGAGGAGACATTTGGATTCTTGAACTTGGGAGTTCTCACATCAGATCCAGTCTTTGAGCCATGCATTCTATCTCCTCCATCTACTGTTGTAGTTGATGATGCTTGTGTTGCTACAGATATGGCTTTTAGTGATTCAGTGCAGTAGGATCCTGATTGTCTTTTAGATTTGGCTACTTGTGATGGCTTCTTGAAAAGTATTTCAAAATTTTTTGTGGAGTTTCATATTGTAGATTTTGGGGGAAACCATTGATGACATTCATCTTCTCTTTGATGAAGATGCTCCTTCTTCAGTTGTTGTGAGGGAACACTTTGACCCTCTTGTTCAATCTCTACATGATTATTCTTCATAGTTTGATGTGACTATGGATACTTTTGGAAAAAAATTGGATGATGCTTCTTTGTCTTCAGAGGGATATCTTTCTCTTTCGATCATGTTCTACATTCATCTCTACTAGCTTCTAGATTGACATCTTCAGCAATGTGGCCTAGAACACCTATTTGGAGTGTGTTACCTTTTGACATCGACTTGGAGATACTTGAGCATGCTTTAGAGACATCATACATCATCCATATTCCTAACATCCTACATACATTCATGGTTTTGTTTCTTCCTAAGGGGTGGTACACGTTGTTCGATGAGAGTGGATCATCTTCAACATTCAATGTCGAGCTTCTACCATCATTGCAAGAGACTCAACATTGAGGGGGGCCTGCCTTGTCTCTCTTCAACTTATCTCTTATGGGGGGGTATTTTTCCTCACATGGGGTCTTTAACTTCTCATTCATCATTGAGAGCATTTATTTTTTTATTTCATCTCTCTTTTGGGGAGGATTTTTGTCCCACTATGTTTTCTCATTTTCTCTGTTTGTGAGATATTTCATTTGCATTGCATGTGTACATGGGTACCTAACACAGCCTAGTAGCTGGGACCCATCTTTGCATCTTGGTGTATTAATATTCTCCCTAAGTTGCAGTTAAGGGGGGTGTTGGTGTAAATAAAGTCTTGTACCTAGTTAATTTATTACTAGGGGACTTATTTACACATGTTAAGTTTACTTAGGTCATAGGAATGAATCTTTCTAGAAGGTAAAGTTGTCATTAGTTGTTATCTTATCTTTTGACTTGTAACACATGTGAACCTAGGTAAGTGTGATGAGTTGTCTCATGTCATATGATTAAGACACTTGTCATAATCCTATGACATCTTGTATCTCACCTTGGCTATATAACCAAGGGGTTTCTACTACATTGTACAACACATCATATCATTGAATCATATTGATAAGAATATAGTTTATTCTTGTCATATTCATATTCTATCTTTTTGTGCTTTCCATTTTGTCTCAAGATCTTGTTAGCCTAAACCAACAATTTTAGGGGTTGGCTATGTACTTCTCTTGCACTCTTAAGATTTTTCACCTAAAAGGAGAGAGATAGAACCAAAAAATTGCGGTGGTTCACTCAAACTAGTGTGTGTATGATAAAATTATGCCTAAATGCAATGATCTAGATGCAACAAACTAGTAAAAGCTATTGATTATTAAGTGAACACTATTGAAATGCATGTTGTTTGAAAACACATTGTGATATGCAGAAAACACCTAGAAATGAATGCAAATTGCAACAAAAATGGATGAAACTGAAAATGTGCACCTAAGATATATTGATGAAGACTAGAAATGACTTCTGGAATGCTGCTAATCCTGATTTTTAGGCCTGGTGGGACTCATTTTCCATTCTGGGCGAATTAGTCCCAATTCAGTGAAACTGTTCCAAAGCCCCGTTTTGGACAAACAGGTATCCAAAAAAGCAGAAAACCAAAATAAGGCCTGACAGTGGGACTCATTCGCCACCAATGGAGAATGAGTTCACTTTTGAATTTTTGAAGATTCAAAGGTTGTAATAGGAGCCTTCGGTGTGCACTTTCTGCTTCTCCAAGTGTCTGGTTTTGAAACTATCAAATTCGGACTTGAAAGTGACTTTTTGTGGGTATTTTGACTTATCCAATCAAGAGATGACTTGAAAAAATTTTCAATGCAATATTTAATGATTTCCAAGCCTTTAAGATACCTAAATATGCAAACACACAAAAAGAGAAGGAAGCATGTTGGATGTTAGGGCATGGGGGTTTGCCTTTGTCAAACCCCTTTGTAGGTAATTAAACCAAAATGATGAAAGAATGTAATGAAGCATGAAACAATGAAGTAAATACCTTGCCATGATGTTTGATCTTGAATTTCTGCAACAAAACATGAAGAATCTACCCTTGAACATCTTAGGAAGCTATCTTGATGACTTGCAATGATGAAACCCTAGCTTGCTTGACATGAGGGAGAAGATAAATGATGAATGAATGATAGGAGATGTGTGAATGAGTTAAGAAATCATAAATTAGGGTTTAGAGACTTGGTTTTATAGACAATTCTCCTAATTTTCTCGTAAATTGGATCTCTAAGGCTGACATGAAGAAAAATTAAACTTAAAACCTAATTTTTCCTGCTCAAAAGTAAAAAATGGCCCAAATGGGACTCATTTGCCACCTTGGGTGAATCAGTCCCACCTGGTAGGGACTCATTCACCACAAATGGAAAATTAGTCTCAATGGGGCCCATTTTCTAGCTCGGTTGTTGGGGAATGAGGAAATCAGGTTTATATGATGGCTATGTCGATTATTTCATCAACTATTACCTTGAGATGCATAATATGGGGTCATAGGGGCCTATTAATGATGATGTAAAGGCCAATTAGGGTTTGGGACACAAAATTCAATGTGAAAGTGTGATTAAGTACACTTTACATCATTAAAATGAGGTCCACATAGCCTAGAAAGGCACAATATCCAATGTGAATGTGTAGGACACATTACAACACTAGATTAAAGTAAATTTTAGCTTACAAGCCTTCTAGATTGATGTGATAATGTAATTAAATATATTTTATAATGTTGAATTAAAGGAGGATGGGTTTATTAATTCTAGAAAATCATGAAAGTCTTTTACAACACCTTTACAATACATCGCTAAATGCATTTGAAAGGGTCCAAGACCTAGTGTGGATGTGGAAAACACCTCACAACACTGAATCAAGGCCTCCTTAAGTCCAATTTATCATGAATCACTAACTCATTTAACAGCAAAATACGACAAAACTCTCCGACGAAAGATGTATAATTAGATGTATCATCGGGTACCTATGTATTTAATGTGAAATTTTCAAAAAAAAAATTAAAATTTATGCCCGACGTTCATCGAAATTGTAATGCTCTATGATTTTTCGTCGCTATTTCAACATACACTTAAATTCAACCATCCCCTTTCATCAATTTGTGGGCCAACATATGGTTAGCCTCCTTAATTTGTGGGCCGATGAGTATATGGTTAGTGTTTTTTAGGGTTCTGAAAAATGTTTTTTAATAAATAAAAGTGATTTTGACAATTTATCTATACTTGCGATAGTGTTTTGCTATACTTGTGAATTATATATACTTGCAAATTTTCTATACTTGTGACAGTTTGTGGAGGTTATAGGCCAAATTTTTTTGGTGAAAAATATTAGAATTATTAGATTTTGTTACCTGTCTATGATTAAAAATTATTGGAGTGTGAGTTTGATATTTTTTGAAGATCTAAATATTCAAGCTTGGTAAAGAAATATCATGTCAAATAATATTAGTGCAAAACAAAATGAAGAGACACTTGCTAGATTGTGGGCTAGATTCAAAAGAAAGGGTGATGGGAAATGTTATTTTCTTTGTAATAATTGCAAGGGCTTAAAGACGAGAAGAATTTTAATCACAACAACTGAGAAACATTGTAGGCAGCATGGTCACGTTGAAGGGGGGCATGATTATCATCCATTGGTAAGTTGTTCATTATATGTCTTTATATTGATTGAATTTGTAAATGTTTATATTGTTTTAAAATTATATATATATATATATATATATATATAATCACTTGATCATGATCATGGTTTATTTGTGTCAATCATAATTATAAAGGTGGGGCACCCTAGGGCACATGATATGGATTATCACGGCCTAGAGAATGTGGTTTTGCAAGTGGAGGAACATGGAGCTGTGAATATTGAAGATGAAGTTAATGATCTTATGGAAAAAGATGATCATGTGCCAGAAAATAGAGTTGAAGATGATGGTACAAATACATTGATCCATGACACATTTAGTGGCACAGCTGATCATGATGATCGATATGACTTTGATGATGTTCATGATTTACCTATACTTTAGAAGGCATAGAATCCCCTTTATGAAGGCTCCCAAACAACTCTTCTCTCTGTTGTATTGTTGTTGGTGAACTTGAAGGTTATGAATGGTTTATCTGACATAGCAATCTCACGGATGTTAAGGTATGACATATATGCCATCTTTTTTCATCTATTTTTGTTGTTAGTTCATCACTAGTAAATAAATGATGAAATATGTACCATTAATATTCTTTATATTAAAAAATTATTTTTGTTGTAGATTGATTGGTGAATTTTTGTTACCACCATCAAATATTTTACCTCATTCATACCAAGATTTATCTGCCATTATGAAAGATATTGGAATGGAGTATCAAGAAATAGATGCATGTCCCAATGATCATATTATATATCATAAACAACATGAATTTGCAACAAAATTCCTAGAATGTTATATCGGTAGATATCGAACAAATCAACTAACAAAAAAGGTTCCTTGAAAGGTTCTTCGTTATATTCCCATTATTCCACGTATGCAATGATTATTTAGGTGCGGAAGCTTAGCACAATTTATGGATTGCCATGCACATAATAGAAGTGGAGATGACATTCTTTGAATGCCTGTGGATGGTTCTGCATATAGGGACATGGAGGAAAAATGACCACACTTTAAAGAAGAACCTCCTAATCTTAGGCTTTCATTGGCAGTGGACGGTGTCAATCCAGTTGGAGAGTTGAGATCTATTTATTTGGTGTGGCATGTTTTTGTTATCAACAATAACATTCCTCCATGGATGTCAATAGAGAGGGAGCACATAATGTTGGCAATGATTGTTCCAGGTATTTGTTTACATCAATTTTCTTTAACGTAGTAGCATCTCATTTGTCTTATTTGTTGCATAATGACTTATATTTTTTTCATTTAATAGTCATGTACATTAATATATATATATATTACAGTAAAATGGTTATAATAATTATGTAGTTTTTATGTTCATTCAACTAGGTAAGTACCAAGTTAAAGATATGAATGCATATATCGAGCCTCTTATCAACGAGTTACTAAAGTTATGGAATGGCGTCACTATGTATGGCGTCTCTAGACCAATAGGACAGACAATTTCAATTCCATGCAATGCTTGTATGGACAATTCATGATGCCCTAGGGCTAACACATTTTTGTGGTATGTTATAACGTTCGACTGCACTTTAATGATATTTGATTTTATGAAGTAGATATCATGCATGTTTTTTAAATAATCTATTCATTATATATAATTATAAAAATTGACATAGTTAATCCAATTATATATGATCTTGCAGGTCTTCAAACAAAGGGAAAATTTGCATGTCCAGTTTGTGGTTCAAAGATGAAATCTCGTCGTTCAACAAGTTTAGGAAAGCATGTGTTTGATGAGTATAGGCATTTCCTCCGTGACAAAAATCATAAGTATCGAGCTACTGAAAAACATCTTTTCAATGGGAAAGAAGAGACTAAATCAAAACCATGAAGAATGACACCTCTCATATGGAAGTTGGAATATAATATCTAGAATTAATCATCAAGGTTATACATCGGCTCAAATTATTTATCTATATATATGATATGTTTGGAATTTATATTTTTATATTGTGTTTTTTTTACTCATGTTGTAATTGACAATGATTGTCATTGCTAATTTTTTTAACTTATATGCTTCATGAAGGTTGTCAAGGTATTAATGGTTGGATTCCATAGGGACTGAAAAGTTATCCTAGAAAATTTAGTAGGTTTCCCTACTATGAGCAGCTACAAATTGTGCATTTTTTTGATACGATGCATATTAGAAAGAATATAACAGAAACATTATGGAAAATATTAGATGGAGGGCACGACAAAGAAAAAATTGTCAAAATTTGTAGTGACATTGAGGAAGCCAATCATGCAATGAAAAATGTCATTCAATTAAATAGCGATGAAGACCAAATTAATATAAGAACCCTTCCTTGGTTATTAACGCATCAGCAAAGCAATGCTATAAAAGAAGTCATACGAAAAATTTGATTTCCCACAAAATTTTCCATGAACATAAACAATATCATAACAAAGAAAGGTGAATTTGGGCTAGGGATGAAAACGCATGATTGGAATACCTTTATTAAGGTAATTATTCTGGTATATTTTATATATATTTGTATACTGCATGTACTTTTTAGTGTATTATGTTTACTAGTTTTGGAAAAATAATGAAAAGATCATTTTATAATTGTTGCAGTATGCTCTACCTCTATCTCTCCCAAAAAACTTCAAAAAAAATGTCAAGAAAGTTATATATGATCTTGGAAAATACATGAGGTAAGTAGTGATATTTGTTCAATTCGTTGTATAGATCTTATATTTTCCATTTGTTTTACTTGCTATGTAATATATTGTATATTTTTGTTAAATATCATTAATATATTTACACCTTGAATCACTTGTAGATGGTTGTCATCTAAAGAAATCCATAAAGAAGATATAAATTATTGGAGGAGAAAAATTCCTCGTCTAATGTGTGAGATGCAAAAGTGTCTACCTTCAACATTTTTCAATGCACAAAAACACTACCTCATACACCAAGTTGAGGAGATTGAATTGTGTGGACCTGTACACACAAGGTCAATGTGGATGGTTGAGAGACACTTGAAATTTTTGAAGTCTTTGGTTAGACAAAGAGAAAATCCTGAGGGTTCTATGGTGGAGGGATATATGTTATACCAGACCATGGTGTACATTTCTGAATATCTTCCTAAGTTCATAGCAAGATCCATGTAGATCGCATTTGGGATCCCAACTCCATTAACAAATTCGAAGGGGAGTACCTGATGGGAAAGGTAGATTGAGGAAAGTGAGAGGTAATTATAGGATGGTCATGGAGATTAATTAGAATACATTTTACATTTCCTTCAATTGCTTGAAAAGAAACAATAGAGAACTAGTCCAAATGAAAGAATCTTCCACACACAAATAGAAAAGTATTGGTATTGTATTACTCCAGAAAATAAGTCTTTCACTGATGAAAAGTATTAAAATCTTAAAAAGTGTTGATGATCAAATATTACAATTAAAATTTCATATATATAAGAAGAAGACCCAAAAAAAGGTGTCTCTTCGGATTGTCTTTTGGAAAATAATTAAACTACTGATCTTAATTAAACTTATAAAACAATTTAATCTTCTCTTAACATTGACTTAGTTGCTGAGAGATGTTTTTTATACTCCTCCAAGGTATGGGTATCCGCATCATGCACTACATTTTAGGCTTCATATTCGAGTTTTATCATCAATTCCATATGTTTTCATGCTTCGTCCAGTAATAGCCCTTCTACTTTGACTGTATCCAATGCTTCCTGGAGTATCCTATTGCATTCATCCATCTTGTTAGCTTTTAGAAACGCAGGAAAAATACCTCAAGAGGTTGCCAAAATCTTGGTACATTTCAGGATAACATACAAGGCCAAATAGTTTAGACCTTCTTCTCTTCAGGTGGTACTAGACCTAGGTGGGTACACCTATATGAGTGAAGTAGGCTTGATTTGTGTTTATTCTTCCAACAATTTATCTAAAATGGCAAGTGGGAGTGGACAATTGAATCTTTATTGTGGTATAGATTGTATAAGCAATATCAAAGCTAATCCTAATATGTTCAGTTAATAGATGTAAAATATAAAATGGATGAACTAAAATGAAGTATGTAAGACTAGTGCCTTGTTGGGTATATGGAGTATAATGAAGATCTAAAAAAGTGTAATCTGTGATGGCAATAATTCAAACTGCTTGGCACACAAATGTAGTTTATACTTGTATAAACATGCAAGTAAATGGCTGATAAATTCTACTTGAGATAGGATGACAACCCTAATTATTTGATTCTTCTTACTGATCCAATTAATACTTTCTAGTTATTGTGATTGATTATAAGGATTTAATATTTACTTGAAAGAACCAAATGATCACATCACACAAATACAACAAATGTGTATCGACAAACTAAATATATGCTTGATATACCAATTTGAACAACAAAAAAGCATCAAAATGAAAACAATCAAATAACTATATAATTCCACAAATTGCTAATACCAAAGATTAAGCCACAAATTCATATATCTTCATTAACTTCATCGAATTTCATGCATGCATCTAAGTCTTTTTGATGAAAACATTATTACAAAAACTATCTACTATATATTTCTCCTATCCACCTATTTATATCTCTCCTGATCATATAGAATAGGTATAAATATAACAAACTATGAAAGGACACATCCTTTCGAAAATGTTTTTACATAACAACAATAAAAAACTAGTAGTTAGGCTCTATTTAGCCATAAATGGATTTTTGACAAATGATCAAGGTAATCTTGATGTGCATGTGTGTCGGCATCTCCAAGTGCATTCTTAATTGCTATCTCCATGATCACCATCCATTTGTTCTACTCACAAGCCTTGTCCAATGTTGAATTGTCTCTTGTAGCTGCCTCCAAAATTGTTTGCAACATTGATTCACATTCCTTAATCCATTTTTATTTTCCCTTCAATTCTCCTTTGTCTTCAAATAGCATTGGTAATCCCTTCTTAGTGGCATCAATCAACCCCTATTCACCCCCTTGCAATTCTTCTTGAAAGTCCTCGTGTCTCTTTATGAAATGATTTGCAATAGATCAATAGTTGCATTATCTAGAACATCTCTTTCACTTATTTCTTGTAGTTTCTCATGGATTCTCCCATCAATCCTCTTATGTTCTCATTCTACAACATGATTTTTTAAATGTGTTCCCCAAAGTTTACTCAACCAAGTCATCAAGCTGGCTTGCCTCTTCTTTATCATTGTAGTGAGTGCATCATATTTTCCTTGTGAGTATGCATCTGATCCTACCCACTGATTTTTTGTATGAGAACTCTCTCCATGAGTTAATCGCTTTGTGGGTCCTAATGTTATTCCCACCATATCCTTCAAATGATCATTCTCTCTAAGCAATCTTTCATTGTTCATTCTATACATTTCTTTCTCTTTTATCAACATCTAAATATGTGCTTTATTCAATTTAGAAACATTAATGCCAATATTTGATGTGGTTATAGGATCAATCTCTTCAAATTTTAAGGTCATCACATGCCCAAATGTCTTTTCAGTATCAATCACAACTGATTTCCTGTGAGGTGGATACAAGGAATAAATCATGAGTGACCCTTCATCTAGATTGTACCTAGATCCTGCATATGTCTTTGTCACACCTTCAAGGTTGGGCTTATATGTGGCATTATTGTTCTTCAAGAAACTATCAAATACTAGGGCATAATTCAAATCTAATCCAGGAAAAATCATGACTCTTGCATCTTCTAGTATCTTTCTCCCCTTCTCAGGAGTCATATCTTCCATTTCTTTATCCACACTTGTTTTTAGGTTACCCAACAACTGTCTTTCATTAGTTGGTGTTATATTTCTAGTTGATTCCCTTATTTGTTTCCCTTTCTGCTTATACAAGAAAGCCTTAAACTCTAGATTTTTTACAAATTCATCATCGACTACAAATGATTTGTATGCAATCTATCTTGCATTTTTATCTAAACTCTTTTCAATTTCTATCTCCCTAGGAGGACATTTGTAAACTTGAGTTCTTGATCTAGAGATTTTGTCAGTTTTGTTGTGAGGCCTGTTATCACCAGGTGTTTCCTCCTCTGAAGATAGCATCCCAACATCTAGAAATCCTCTATTGTACTCATCAACCACTCTTTTTTCTTCCTCCTCTTCCAAATTTTTGATCAAATCATCATATTGGTAGGGTATATGATCATACCCACCCAAGTTTATTTTGTCCCTTGCAAAGTTGATATAACCCTTTAGATTGAATCCTTTTTGAGGTGGACCTTTCTTCATGTTATATTGCAACAATTTATTCAAAACCAAATCATATCCCTCCCTTGCCAATACAGCGAAATCACTGAAACAAATTGTGATAGGCATAAATGCCTGCTTTCCAAAAAAGCTTAAATTCATGAAATTTGAATAATCTAATTGCCTAGCAATCTTAAGATAGGAAATCCTGTCAGGTACTATTCTTGGAAGAATAAAGGGTGCATCCTCAAATCCATATATCTTGATCATTGTTGCACCTTCCAAATACTACTAGTCTCCCCAATTGTGATTAATAGGCCCATTAAAGTCCTTGGGCTAGAGGAATTTTTTTATTTCATCAAACAATGAATGTTCACAAGGGTGGTTATACAATTTATACAATGGCTTCACAAAATATTCTTCAAAATGTATAAAGCATGAATTAGAAAATCTACTGTCCCAAATAGCAGTCCAAAGTTGTACCAGAAAAAATCCTCCCTCTTTATCAAATTGTGAAACCCTTAGCTTATTAGGCCACATCTTCAATTCTTGCCCATAGTAAAGAATCATATGCATCAGGATTGAATAATGCCTCAAATTCAAAAGAGGGGAGTCATTCCTTACCGCCATCAATCCTGCATCGAGATCATTGAAAATATGTGTGGCATAATCAAAAGGTCGAGAGTTATAGTATTGGACATCTGCTACTATCACCATCGACACAATTGACATGTATTCAGGGGCATCCACCCCTAGCACTTGGCACACTGAGAAATAGGTGTACTTCAGGTATGGTTCAAATAGGTCGAAATGAAATGGGGGACCATCACCATCATCTAATGGGGCCATGTTTCCATCTTTCTTACATCTATTTAGTGGTAGCCTCCAACCCTTGTACACAATATCCAATCTCCAAAATTCTCGGTCCAATTCCTCATACAGAATTTTCTTGTCACACACTCCTAAATTGAAAACCTCACTGATTGTAGCCTCTGATATGTGTATGAATGGTTTTCCAGAAGGGTAACAAATAGCTTTTAGCTTGGGATCATAACTGGTAGCTAACACTTTTATCAATTCCACGTCTACAAACACATTTGGGCAGACCAACTTTCCTAGGTTAAATTTCTAAGGGTTACACACTGGTTCATAGCGGTTCCTTTGGTGGTAATGGAAGATGAATAACTCATATCCCCTAATTGGGGTTCATGTATCTCCTATGTGTTTGCACCTATCTTCTAACTTTTCTACATCTTCCCTTAGCCGTGTAGAGTGCCTGGCCCTAGGTCTAGAGCCGGGCAACTGATTAATTAGGTCCTGGTTCAATTTTCTTTCAACTACCCCTAGTTCATTTTTAGTTTCAATTTTCTATATTTACCTCTTAGGACGAATACTCTCGCTTTGTTTTTTACCTTTTGTTTTCCTTGAGCTCGTTCCCTCCATTATACCTCCTTAAAATAACATAATTAGAAAATGAATTTATAGAAGACTCACAGGTTTTGTTTGAAATCCTTCAGCCACAAGGTTCTCTGATTCTTCGTCCTTTCTCATGTTTCTTCCGTTGTCAATTATGCTCAATAACTTCTTCAATTATTGCTATTCAATTCAAGAAATCAACTATATCTTTGCGTTCATGCTGCCATTAATGTTTCAGCTCTGAGCACAAGTTTGCAATCTTTTTAAATTCTCATTGTCACATCAAGTACCTTGTATCGACAAGATAATTTGAATTATGGGCGATTCTTTATATTTGGTTTTTTTCCAATGTTCACCAAACAACCTGTTGGTCAGGGAGACACAATATCCTTTGCACCAATACACAATTCATCTTTTCAATCTTTGTAAATGTCACCAAAATTCACTCCAATGACCTTTTGATCTATTCGCATCCTCATCGGCAAGAGATCATGCTTTGCTAAGACATTCTGCAGTTTCTCCAACGCTACAAGTCTCCCCGATGTTCATTCCTCCAATCTTGAATATGTCACCAAGACTCTCACCGATATAACTCTCATCAGCGTGACATGAAGCGTGGGGATAAACTTTTGAACTTACATTGATAGCTTCTTGTTTTTCCGATATGCTTCTCTATACCTAATCGGTGAGACACGATGAACTTCCTACTGATGGTAATTCACTGGTAAGACATAATTGCTCGGTATGAATTGTTGGCTTCACTCTGATGATGCTTGTCTTTCTGATGAGTAATTTCATTTGTATCATCGGTGTGAGAGGATAAATGTCTCATCGATATATTTCATCAGCGAAACTCATAAGCTCATTCTAAATGGTAGATCTCATGCTGATATCATTTGTCTTGCCGATGATCCCCTGTGTCGGTGAAACCGTGAGCTATGTCCACCTGATATGTATTCACCTAGGGACTTTGATCGATATGATGACTTGGATTTCCTGCCGATATGCCGAAAACACCATCAATGGAATGCAATGGCTTAGGAATCGGGGAGACTTGCACCAACTCTTGTTGATATGGATTAAAATGTTTTATTTAGAGGGATTTTTTGGGGATCAAATTTGATTGTGACCATAGGAAATTACATCAAGATTTTTTTTTCTATGAGGGATTTATGATTGTAGAATTTTCAAAGTTTTATAGTTCCAACACATTCAATCATCTCGTTCCTTCAGAAACCTGTTCTTATCACATAATTTAGGTAATCACAACTTCACAGTATCATCAAACCCTATGTTTTCTGAGTGTAAGTCTTCATCATATTTTTCATGCTTTCTCATGATTGTGTCAATGGCTAAGATGAAATTGGTGTTAGATCCCTCATGTAGTTGCATATCATGTCTCTTAGTACCCAATCTATTTTTCACTCTCCCATGCTCAAGAATGGCTTCATAGTTCTTTTTGTGAACATGTCAAAAATCATCAAGGCATATCTTCAAGTTTGTAAATCGCTTGTACAACATTGTTTCCACAGTGTCAAACTAAAGGTCCTTCATCTTTTCTACTAGTTGTTGATGTTCTTGCAACTGCTCATATTCACTCTGCAACTCTCAATTCTAGAGGTGATCCTCATTCTAGCATCTTTCATGGCAGTAATTTCCAAATCAAAATTTTCACTTTTCATTTTATAATAATTTCTTTCTTTCATCAACTATATTGGTTGTGCCTTGTTGAACTTGGCAATGCTTATGCCCATGTCTGCTGAAGCCACAGGGTCAATTTCCCCAACTTTAAGGGACATCATCTGTCCAAAGGATTTTTCGATATCTATGATCTTTGGCCTTTTGTGAGGTGGGTATAGTGCCCATATCAACATTGAATTTTCATCAGGATTGAATCTTGGCCCTATGTAAATTTCCTTCAAACCCTCTATGTTTAACTTGTATTCTCCTTGTTATGCAAAAAACTATAAAAAATTAAAGAGGTAATGAGGTCCCAACTAGGAAATACTATTACACCAGCTTCAAGTAGCAATTGTCTACCCCTTTCAAGGGTCATGTTCTGCATTTCACTATCTATATCATCTTTCAACCTTTTCATCAATTGCTATTCATTTTCAAGGGTAATATTTGGGATGGATTCCCTCAACGTTTTTCCTTTGTAATTATATAAAAAACATTTAAATTCTCTTGACTTGACAAACTAATTATTAGAAATAACTTAGGATTCATAGGCTTTAATCCTATCATCTTCATCTACACACAATTCCTTGGCTACTTGTAAGTCCCTGTCAGGGAGTTCTTTATATTCATCATTCATCATCCGAGAGACTGTTCTTTGCTGTGATTGTGCTTCATTTTCTCCCATAGATTCTTCTTCAGATGAATCATCCATTTCTTGCAACCTTTTCTTTTTTTTCTCTAACTCCATGAAATTTTCTATAACCTCCTCTGCTTCTTTGTCTTCTTTGTTCTGAATCACATCTTCCCCCGCTATAGGAACATGGGTGTATCCACTAAGGTTTTTCTTTTTCTTACAAGAGTGTATGTACCATTTAGGGTCATAATTCATTCTTTGTGCATACTCCTTTAATTTGAATTCATCCAACAACGAAAGATAATGAGATAATTGGTAGTGAGATGTTAGGTTTTCAGGTACATCAATTATAAATTAAGGTCGTATACCGTGGTAATTAACTAATTATATATCATTTGTGAATTTCATTTTTTTGATACAGTTAGTCGAAAGTGGGATGCAATAAATTTGTACATCACAAAAAATCTTAATTGGATGACAGTATGGATTGAACGATGTCAACAATCCGGTCGTGTATTAACATGGGAAGGTGTGGCTTCATTGGTTAAAGAAGCTCATCGTAATGGAGATTCCAATGTTACACCAAGGGAAATTGATTTAGCATAATATGGTTTTAGAGATAAACGGGTATGTATAAATATATTAATCACCCATATTATTTAATTATTTTCAATTATATTGATGTATATATATGTTGAGTTTTTTTCTCTTTGCATACATTCGTCCAAGAATAAATATGTTTATCAACTGATGATGTAATAATTTTTACATGTTTGACATATTGCAGGTGAAACACCACAAGGCTATGTGATGCAATGGACATAAATTTCAAATCAAAAAGTTGGATGACATGAAGAAAACTTGCGATTCTAGGATAACTACAGTCTTTCAGGTGACTAATATTTCATCTAGAAGCAACATACATCCAAAAGTCTTAGAAAATTGATACTATGGGATTTTGGATGATATACATGAGTGTGACTTTAAGTCCTTCAAATTAGTTTTTTTCGTCATCCAATGGTACATGCTACGATTGAATGAAAATGATCTCGAAAGAATTGTTATTGAACATGATAATCCAGATTTACCGTGGTTAATACAAGGTTGATCGAGTGAGCTAGAAATGAGCCCTATGTTCTTCCAAGCCAATGTGAGCAGGTATTTTACTCAGAGGTTCTAGGTAAACTGGGTTGGTCATTTGTTGTTAGACATGATCCAAGAGGAAGGCCAGTAAAGTATAATGTGGTGGAAGAAGAAGATACCGAAGAACTAGAAGATGATGTAGATGATGATAAGGATCAACAGTTAGTTGATGATGTGCCTAATGAAGATGTCAAAGAAGAGGAAATAGATCATGATGATGTAGGAGTTAATTTTCATGAAGATGATATCCATGTGGATGATGAAATTATCAAAAATGATATCAATGACGATGACGATGATATGACCAATCCTTACAATGTCGAATCTAGATTGGATGATACAGACAAAGAGTTGGATGAAGAAGAAGATCAATGACATTGAAATGTATGAACTTTATATGATTATATTATCTATTTGATATTGATTTCTTGATAGAATTATATTTGACTTATATGGTTACATAATTAATTTATGATGTTTTTAATTTTTGTGCCATTACATAATTAATTCATGATGTTACAACTATTGTACCTCTCCTAGAAATTTCCATATGATCAAATCCTAATTAATATATGACTATTTATGATTAGATATTATTTGATCATATCTTTGGTTATTTCATTCCCAAAAAATTGGTGTTTCCTCATGTTGACCCTGCATAGTGACATGTGAATGGGGCCAACGTTGATTTTTTTTTCAATTTGTGCTTGTATGGAGTGAAACTTGACATGGTTAGCCTAGATGCATGTGTTGATGATATGGGAGGGTTTAGAGACTCAAACATGAGGTCATCCTATATAAAGGCATCTCATCCTTCCTAATAATACAAGTTTCCTTATTCTTTGTCTCTTTCATATATTGTTCTTAGCATTTCTTTGGTTAATGGTTTCAAAAGATGTGGCTCTCTGAGCCTCACCTTGGATCTATTACACATTAGTTTGTGCATTTTCATTAGCAATGAATATTTAGATGATCTTTAAAAATCTCATTGAATATAAAGATGATAGTAGGAAGCTAAAAAAATGAGTATATTTTGTTTATGGAACCTAAACCACAAGGTTTGTCAATCTAATGCTAAAACCAAGTCACATTAACCCCTAACACCTATTGGAAAAGTCAAAACATGCCTTTCTTTCAAATTCACAAGAATGTTTAAACCTTTTGAAACCACACATGCATGTTATGAAAGTGTATGGTAATCCTACTTATAGCAGAAGTTCACATGATAAGCTAACCAATGGCACTATATTGGAGGATAAACCCACCTATGGAATTAATTTAAGAGGTAAGGGATGCCTCTTAGTGGAATTTTGACTCTTGGATTAATCCATAGTGCTAAAATTAGTTCTAGTGTTCTTCCCTTGGTGTTATATTTATCTCTACAATTTCCCATACTTAACCATTTCATCATCCCTTTTCCCAAGCTATTTGTATCATAATATAAACTTGGTCCAATCTCACATTAGCCCCTTAGGTAATTATCCATTTCCTCCAAGTTGAATGGAACCTTTTGTACCAATGCATCTATGTTTTCCTACCCTAATGGATCAAGACTTGACATCACCTTAACAATCTTCTTTATGTCATAGCATATCTTTGAAGTGCCTTTGGCATGCTTTAGATGTGTCAATATTAACTAGATTGAATATATTAATTTTAAAGTCTCTTAACACATTCCATGACAAGAAAATGACTCATTTGGATTAAGGAGTACTTTCCTAAACCATTCCTTCATATTCAAAAATCCCTTCTCACACCCACATCATAATTCATATCCATGTTAGTTGTAATGAGTGTTTTAAACCAACAATCAATGAATCATAGGATAGAAGAAAACTCATTATGCACAAGGATAAGAATCAAAGAGACTAAAAGAATCGATTCACTAGATATGCTCCCCATTACTGTAATAGACCAATGCAAAAAAAAAAGTCATAACAAGAATAGGACCAAAAAAAACTAGGAAAAGAAACCTTGTAGGCTACATTAATAAGACATTGATTGCAAGAATTTCTTCCATGATGTTTAAATGAAAAAATATCAGATAGCTCAATCTTTAGTCAAGTAGTATTTCAATCACTGATTCTTAGACATCCATCATGATTAAACATCACATATCATAAGCCTTTTTAACAATCACTAGGACTGTAGATAATATTCAATTATGTCATAGGAAATAAATCATCACAAATTATAAAGAAAGAGAAAACCAACTATATAAGCTCAACAAGCCACCATACAAAAATTATATTTTGTAGAAAATAAAATAAACTATATGTTGACCTAGAATATATATTTTGTATATAAACTATATGTTGACATAGCATATATATAAACTATATATTTTGAATTTTGGCCCCACGCGTGCAGGAGCATGACATAGCATACTACACTAAGACCCTAACTGGAGAGTTGCACCGAGAACCACTGCATCCAGCCCCTAAGTGGAGAGTTACGAGATTTCATTGGACGAGTGTTGCAAGGCCATTGAGTCGAGGAGGAAGACTAGGAACCATTTGGTAGGAAGAAAGCTAGAGCGAGAGGTGAGGGCACTCAGAAAGGGAAAATTGACCAAGGGACAATGACTATAAGTGATTTTTCCCCCACATTTAGAAATCTTATTGCAAGTACAGTTATTTAGACTCTATTTGTTCCCATCGAGGTGTTGCATGCTATATTTTGGTCAATTTGAGCCAATGTCCCATTGACAAACCAGTCGCCATAGATTTCCTTGCCTTCACCAATTGAAAAAACCTACCCAAAGATCAAAAAAATTGTCACATATCAACATGCCAATGGGAGATATACTCAAACCGTAGAGATTGGATACCAAGACTGCAGGTCACTTGGAGGCCGCATGATGTGCATATTTGTAGGTAGGAGTCTTCAAATGTGCACAGATCCGAGCCTTCAAAAAATTTCCATTGTGCAAATAAATAATAAAAAATAAACCATTTCCAATATGTGACAAATAATGTGCCAGAAACTAGGTGTTGGAAAGATGTAAATCCCGCAAATAGGCTATATAGGCCACAAAATTCTTGCAATGAAATAGAGAAATGATTGTTCAAAAAGGCCCAATAGGCCAAATTTTTTAAATGGCCAAAATCTTGTGAAAGAGAAAATGTCAACCCAAAATTGCACAATGGCAGAGGGAAGATTGGCCTCTACTATTTTTTTTTATGATGGTCAAAAAATTCAAAAATTTTTAAAAAATCAAAGTTATCGAAATTGACGAAATGAAAGGTTTTTTTTTTTGTTTCCCTACCCTTCTAGACACAATGATGGTGTTTGTTTGGCTCCACAATGATTTGTTGATAGGCCTATGTTTGGGATTCACTTCAAAGCATCAAAGTCCGTTTACAAAGTATTTTCACAAAACCCTAAGGGTTTAACCTTCATAATTACTCTGTTCACAAACTGTACACACAATTTTTCAGTCAAGAAACTTCATTCCCTCGCATCTTATCTTTATGAATTTTCCCTAAATCCACTTAAACATGAAAGAGAATTCATAGTAGGATAATCTCACAAGAAACTAGAAGATTCCACCAATTAATAAAGGAGAAACATAATTATTTTTGTCTCTGCTTACCCTAACTGAGGGTTTTAGCAGTCTGAAGTAAATCCACAATAACTCACACAAATCTTAACTAAAATGCATGAAATTTGATATAACATGAAGATGATTGAGATTATTACCATATCCAACCATTCTACCATGCCTTCAAGGCCGTACAATTTCATACAATGCCTAGAAATGCAAGATTTCTGAAGAAAAATGATTAAAAATTAGAGATTTTCCTTGAACTTATTCTTTATTCAACCACCCTCAAAGTTATAAAAGATACAAGAGCCTTTTTAAAGGAAAAAAATTGAATTTTAGCCTTCTAACTGCCTCTAACTGACCCTAATGAATCTTCATCTCTTAATATTTCCTTTTTGATTAAATTGACAATTTTTTACATTGTTTTCATTTTTGCACTTTTGGACTTAATAAACACAAAATGACCTCAGCATGACCTCAAATATATGAAACATGACTCTAATAACATGATTTACAAAGTAGGAACAATAACATTGAATCAAATTTAAAAACATTGGTTCATAGAGGCCTAATTATGCCAAGGTGTTCCTGCACCAGTACAAGAGATGAAAAAACAATAAGGAGCCATTAAAAACTTCTAAATATTTCACTGACTCAACCAAACCTCCAAAAGAACAGTACAGATGCCAGCACTAGGGAAAGCCAGAAAGAGAACACTAATGGAAGTGGAATGTTTTTTTTTCAAGTTCTAGAAGAGTATAAATGGTTTGAAGATGTTGTGGGTGTCTAGAAAATGGTGAAGGAATGTTGGATAGGGAGGGACCCAATTAGCCTCTTTAACTAGATTCTTAAGAAAGAAACAAACTTTGATACATTTTGGGGTTCAACCTCCAAGAAACAAGACAGTGACTACTCTAGATGTTCCCAAAACCCAAGGCTTCAAAACATAAGGTTGGTGACCCTACAAACTATTCCCATGCTTACCAAGTGATCTTTGATCATCAGACCCTTACAAGGCTTATTGATACATTCACAACTATTGTTACCTCCACATGCATTTGAATAGTAGTGACAACCTTGGTTTTTAATCCTCCAACCCCATATCTTGGAATCACATCACCATGAAAGAACTTCATCCAACATCCTTATGAGTGCAGGTACCACCAAATAGGTATTTGTCAAATCTGTCTTCCTCGAGCGAGGAAAATTCAGGAAGAGAAGACAAAAGTGAGACATGTAGTAGGTCTAAAAGAGGGAGATCAACTAGAGGTCAAAAGATTAGAAGAAAATTCCTTAAATGCATGGAATTTTTTCTTGCTAAAGGGGGATCATGTTCTTATGTGATGACAACATAGGCAACATCAAGGTTCCCTTGAGGTACAAACATCTAAGGAAACAATGGGTACCCAAGGAACTTCCTCCAATAAACACTAATTTTTGTGTCAACGATAGGACATATTGCATAACACCATCATCATTACATGGTTTGGGCCTATTTTTCATGGACAACATAAAGGTCTATTATGAAAAGGTTATTGAATTGATGGAGTATGTCAAACCCTATTACAGTTACAAAGATTGGATGCAGCTGGTTCGATATACACAAAGTATATGTAGGTATGCACTGTCAGCAAATTATATACAACTAAAAGATAAGGATCAAAATAAAGGAGTGGCTATGTACATTGACAGAAGGCCAAAAGCATCAGGGAATATTGCAAGGTTTATAAACAGTACACGACCTAGGTCAACAAATAAGCAACCCAATTGCATATTCGAGGTGTGTGAGGGAAACATTGTATTCGTATGTGCGATAAAATCAATAACTGTAGGGGAAGAGTTGCTAATCAATTACAATTTGAATAACATAGATAAAAACATAGTTACTATGGGGGTTGTAAGTACTATATACCATTTTACCTAACCTCCAATTAATGATTCCAATATACCATTTTATTATTATGTTTTTTTCGTAAGTCTATTTGTTTCATTTCAGTAAAAAAAAATTATATTTAATTTTTGTCACAGCAGGACATTGATCATAGGGGGAAGGCTCTGGACCAGAGCACAAATTGTGATGCATCTTCAAGTGCTTCTACCTGACAGGTTTACCTCATTGTAATTGTACAAATTAGATATGAGAAAAATGTTTTATTATTATGTTTTTTTCATAAGTTTATTGGGTTAATTTTGATAATGTTTTCAATATTCTTGTTGTAGTTGGATGATCGGGGAAAGGCACCAGCAGTAGAGGAGAGCATCCATAGGGAGGTGCAGTCACTATTATGTGATGATGACATCGCATATTTTGCAAACCCTGTGGATATGATAAGGAAGACCCAAAAAAAATGCAATGAAGAAATCATTCAGTTGTTATTCATAGTGCCTCAAACAGATGAGATAAGAGAAAGGGTTAAAATATTGACTAAGAGAGCATGGAACTTGCAAGTAAGTTGTCATGAGATCTTTAATTATAACATAAGTTCATTGATGGTTTTATATTTTGTACTATTTTATGTCATGAAATAAAATATGTGTTGTTTTTATAGGATTTTTTGCGTCCTCATGATGCTACTGGCCATGATCAGGGTACTGCAAGTGCTGCCCGGGGAGTAGAGGTTGGTACAAGTGTTGATCCTGATCTTCCTATGCATACATCACATCATTTGACCCCATCATCCATGCCTATATTATCAAATGAAATGTCAGCAACACATAGCATGCAGGCATTGGGTAGTGCACCCTCTAGCAGTGAAAACATGCCAAAACATGCATCAAGACATGTACCTAGGGATGCAGAGGCCACTAGTACTGGTGATGTTTTAGAAGCATTTCCTAGATCTTCCCGTATTACTAGTACATGAACATTGTCGGTCACATTTTTGGTGACTGAGGATTTCGTTCCCATAAAGATAGAAAAGGTCCCAGGTACTTTAAAATGTTTTAATTATTATTATATATAATCCAATTGAAATTTACTTATTGATCACTCTATTTAGACTAATGATCCCATAACCATTTTGCAGGAAATGATGTTTTTTATAAACATCTAAATGATATTACACTGTATATCTTCGAGCCCACCATACGTACACGGTGGAATTCCCAAAATCAAGATTTAAAATATGATCTCATTAATCATTTAGTTGTGTTGTTCGATAATAACACATTCAACCGAACAAAGGTCCTTAAAAAAGCTCGTACCTATCTAAAGTATGTGAGGGACCAATATAGGTCACATTTAGAGAAGAACAAAAAGTACAAGCGTCCCCCCGTGATTCCAGAGAGGGAGTGGAAGGACCTAGTGTTAGATGGAAAGGAGAAGGCTGAAAAGAAAAAAGGAAAGACACCACCAAGCCAAGGAAGGTATGTGATACTATCAACAATGTAATTATATACTGATTACTCTTTCTTTTTACATATTCTAACATATTTCAAACTTTTCAAAGGCCACCCGAGACATCGAAGGCAACAAAGGAAAGACTAGAAAACACGGGCAACACAAACTTGGCTCTGGTGTTTATATGAAATTAGCCACATGAATTGTAAGTATCAATAAATGAAATATTGCATCCAAATAATAAATTACAAACAATTTTGGTTTTATCACACCACAGAAGCAAAATTCATGATCTTATGCAAAAATGAAAGACTCTGAAT
Organism: Sequoia sempervirens; assembly: GCA_007258455.2. Classification (NCBI taxonomy): domain Eukaryota; kingdom Viridiplantae; phylum Streptophyta; class Pinopsida; order Cupressales; family Cupressaceae; genus Sequoia; species Sequoia sempervirens. The sequence continues at coordinate 265,096,258 of VDFB02105785.1, forward strand.
TCAATAGAGTTCCCACAAAAGAGGGCCTAAAGATTTCCTTCCAGCAAGGCTATGGAGCCGTGGTTGAACACCTAAGACTCTTAACTGAGCAAACACAAGCTTCCACTGCATTCAACATGCAGGTAAATAAACTCGATGAAGTTCATTTAAAATTGAATACTTGTGTACTCTATCCAATTTTAATTTCCACCATAAAGTAATTATGTGCCTATTTGTTTTAAATAGGAAAGCAATGATAATATTGCATATGACATTGGAATGCAGTCTGGTGAGGGTGGAGTACAACCCGCAGATGAAGGTCATTGTGTGCATCCCAGTACTGGATTTATTCATGTGCTATACAAAATGTAGTATGGATTAATACAATAAAACATTTTTAATTGCAATTGGTGTATTAAATAATGGAACCTTTCATGTTTCAACTTTAGAGAATGTAGAACATGATCAACATGTTGAGCATGATCAGGCTAGACAAGATCAAGAACATGATGTGGCCCCATTAGGTAAAGAGGACCACTCTAATGTTCTTTTAAACATATTTAATTGCAATTGGTGTATTAATTAGTGTAACCTTTTGTTTTTCAACTCCAGAGGATTTAGAGGGTGTTCAACATGTTGAGCATCAGGCTATAATACGAGATTAGGAACATGATGTGGCCCCATTAGGTAAAGAGCACCACTCTAATGTTCTTTTAATTAATGAAATACTTGTAATAATAATAATAAAACATATCAATTTAACATTTCTTTGTTATTGCAACAGACCCCCCCTTGAGCCGGCTCCACATCATGAGTACATGACTAGGCTTACATTAAGATCACGAGAAGAGGGTAGAACAATTGAAGGGGGGACAGATGATTTAGAAAACCATACTCCATTTCTTTTTTTAGTTGCAAAAAAAAGTGATTGTAATCATATTATGACAACCATATTTTTGATATGTAAAAACTAAAAGAATGAATGTTCTATGTTAATGAATGAATGTGAATATGTTAATGAATGAATGTTACATGTTAATGAATAAATTTTATATGTTATTAATGGATGAATGAATGATTAATGTTGTATGATTGGGTATGGGGAAGTGAGAGTGATGTGAGGGGGGGAGGGGCAAAATGAGCTTCCACCATCACGTGGTTGACCCTGTTAAGTAGAGAATATTAAACTATTCTCGAAACAAAGAGAAGCTCAATAAGGTAATGCACTTTTCAATATTTCATTATTTTGCACTTTTAAGCTTATGCGATTTTCATTAGTTCTCTTTGCTTCAATATGTTACCCTTTGTACTTATTTTACTTTTTAACACATCTCATATGTTACCTTGGATGACAGATTTTGCAGGGGAAGGTATCCACAGATGGATCTTGCGTCTGGGGATATACGAGTTTGGATTAGACAAACTTGGGATGTACTCATGTAGCACAAAAACAAAAGAGAAGAGCCCAACCATTTTAGCACAAGAATTGGCTTGAGACTGGTACGTGGTTGAAACTAGGTTTAGGTATGAGGGGTCTAGGAGAGAGCCCTGTAACATAGCTAGTATTAAATCATTAAACATACAGATATTGTAATTATGTGGTTAATGCTAAAATCATCCACAATTCACTATGTGATGAGTAGTTAGTGATGATTTCATGCCATTGTTTGGTAGGTTATTATTTTGTTTTTGGTTTGGATTAATTGTTATTTGTATTCACCTAGGTATCATATGAGAAAGCATGCACATATTTTGCTAGAGATCCATCACAAAAGTGACCTTCTCTCTCTCTCACACACATACACGCACACACTCACTTTCTCTCTCTCTCTCACACACACACAACTGACCAAAAATAGAATGTACTGTTTGGAAATCATTAGTTGTGGATTTAATTTCTATTTAAACTCAATTGTAATCAGGTGGGCTTCATATGTTGTGGGAACAATACTTTTTTTGATTCGTGAGCTTGGTGTGCAATTCAATGATGGCATTAACATACTTGTATGTTGTCTTTACACTAACATTTTTGTGTAAAATGTTAAGAACACATTTTACTTTATTCCACTATGAGAGAAGACATTGAAGAAGAGTATCATAGAAAAACATTCAATCATCAAGGAACTTCAATCCCAAACGGAATCAGGAGAAGATCAAATACACAAAACTTCAACAATTCACTTTCATTCACCAAAAATCCATCAATTCATCTTGAAACCATAAGGATATCAAACATCACAAACACCAAATTAGTATTTCAAACCCTTTATCAGATTCCAATTCAACTTATCTACCATCAAAATGTCTGTAACAATCAATAACCAAATTTGAATCACTAAAATCAGTCCATACTCTCTACAAGTACCAATCCACTCATCTTAGCAACTTACCTTACAAGGATAATAAACAACAATCCAATCATCACTTACTCAAACAACTTGAACATGTTCTTGACACAAATACTTACTCACCAATCATTGACCCATCAGACTTTCCCTTGGTTTGCAATTTGTATGCCTTTTTCCACATAGGATTCACCTTGCTCAATACATAAATTCCTTCAACCTACCTTCAAGCCTCTATCAAACACTTAGGTATCATTTGTAACATCAATAAAGCAACATTAGATCATAATTCAAACACTATTTTTTCATAATATTAGGTTCTACATTCCAATTACCATTTTGCACAAAGAAACCAACCTACCCCAATCAACAATTCCAAACAGTTAATCTTCTAAGCTCCTTCCAAGCATTTAGGAACCTTTACTAATTACATTTAGATAGGTTCCCATCATAAAAATCCATTCTTTCATTGTTTGACAGATTCACATCTTATGAGCAATCTACACACCAATCTACTAGTAGGACAACAAACCTATGTATCGGGTGGCATCATTCCAAATTCAAAGCATGTCCACAAACTTCACACACATTTAGAGACCCATTCCCACTATCTTTAACATGCCACAATCCCAAACTTCAATGTTAGGAACAATCATCAATAAAACTGACTATACATTGCCAAAAGAGCCCTGATTAGGTCATATATACAAATAAAGTTGTCTTGAAACACCTCCAATACACAAAAGAATTTGAAATAGTCTTACATCATGCCTCAAAACTAAAGATTCGATTAATTTCAGAGGAAAAAAGGCTTCATATAGCCGTGTTAGGGAGGGAAGATGTTTGAATGAATATATTTTTTTAAAATCTATAGGGTTTCGTCGCAATTTTGACGAACATAGCCCGACGAACCACAAAAATTTGTGATGAGGTTGTTGTACATGCGATGTATTTTTTTCATAATGGAAACAATGCTTTACTCCACCTCATTGGAAAACAGATGAACGTTCGGTGTTTTTTCAATGATTTCAAATGGGTGTTCTGCAACATTTTGTATTTTTTGTGTCAATAGATGGACAAAGTTACATTGATTTTGTGACAAATACTGCCAACATTTTTTGTGGCATTGACCGATGATGTTGGGTCGTGGTTTCGACATATAAAAATTGGTCATTAAAGTGACGAAAATCCAGCAATGAAATTTAAATCAGTGTTGTGTTGGCAAGTCGACAATATTTTGTCGATATGTCACTAAACATTCGTCAAAATTTGTAGTCAAATACAGTAGTGAATTATTCCCCAAATCAAGCAAGTTGCCTTTTTTCTACAGTACATTTATCCCCCACTTTAGTAAGAAGATGAACTTGCTTCAAACTCACACTAAAGTAGACATTCAATGGATGTCGAATTGTACCAATGCGGATGACAAAGGATGAAAAAGATGAGGGGAAGTGATCAAGCCCCCAGGATCCAAGATCCTAAGTCAAACCAACATGAGTGTAAAAGGACATGCACAAGGTGACTGATTTGTAGAAAAACAAGATGCATGATCATGCAATGGCAATAACTAGAAGGGAGAGAAGTGAAAATAAGGTGGATCAAGCTTCAAACATTTTTCCAACATGTTGTGGATCGGATCTAGGTTGTTTGTCCAAAAAGAAAATGCATACTAACTCTGGGGTGACAAAAATCTTGGCTGTATACTGGGTGAGAAAATCCCAAGAGGTGAGAAACATATGGCCGATATATGCTCACACACATGTAGGTGGCTATGGGGAAAGTTGTGCCTTAGAATGGGCTTCCCGCTCAACCATACCAAAGTTATACCTCTTGATAACTTTAATAAGGTGACACAATAATGAAAATAGTTTTCAAGCTTTATGAGGTAAGAAAAACTTCGTATGCTTGACACTCATAGACATTGTAAATGCAAAATATTGCAAGGACTATTCAAAGGGATTTTTCTTAGTTCATGCAAGTTATCATCTTTAGGGAACATTGTGCTTAATGTTTCCAAGAGAGGATGTGTCAAAAGAAGTATCACGCTCTTGGAGGGAATCAATCCCAATGACTCCACCAAGAAAAGGATGCATCGCAAGAAGAAAGAAATCACATAATAAAATGTGAGTGGTGATGTATGCCCCCACTTTAAACTGGTTGCAAACACTAGTACTATGAGAAATTCCTTTAAAGTAGAATAAGGAGAACATGAGAGCTTACTCAGAAAGCCCTATGCCAAGTCATATGTTTTCAAGAAGCTACGTCATGAAAAAGGATTGTATGTCTCATGCAAGCAAACTTAAGGCATATTGTCCACATCCCAAGCTTGATCGTATATGTTCATGAAAGGTTAATGACTAGCCGAAGGAGGAAAAAAACAAGTGACATACAAGGAAAAGGCTACATACCCCTTGCCCCCACTGAGTGCAAGATAAGGGTGAGCTAGAAGGATTGATGAAATGCAAGGTAGAGTGAAAATCGGTATCAATTAGAGGAATTATGTGCCCCCCATAAGGGAGAACACCAAACTCCTTAAGATGTTGGATTTTACTACTCAAATCCTTAAATTCATTAGTGGAATGGCCGTGAACTCTGTGATATGCAAAAAATGAGGTCTTGTAATAGCATTTCTTTTGAGTTCATGGAGGAGAGATATCAAGTGATCTTGGAGGAGTCTCGACAAGATACCCTCTTGATCAGGGGGAGAAGTAGTTTATTTTGTTCGTGGAAAAGAGATGTCTTGCTTTGTACAGGATGTCATACCTACGCAAGGTTCTTTAGATTGCAATATTTTGTTCTCACTCTTACAGGAGGAGGGAAAATCTATCGAATGCAAATCTTTAGTACTATGCGAGATGACATTGATGTTAAGCGAAGAGTTTGTTGTTTGTTTTATATTTTGAAAAGGAGGTTTGTCAAGACTACTAGTGTCAAGGAGTTTAGGATGTGTTACTGTTAAGGTTGTTTTAGAAGGATGTGTTGTGATAGTATTTATGTTAAGGGATGGCTTGTTTATCTCGATCAAAGGACAATAACTAAGACCATGAGTTGTTTGTTGTGTGTTAGGCTCTATAGGGTTGGAGATATCTTGTTCATTAGCACCACATCATGTTCCACTATATCCAAGTTATTTCATGAGTTCATAACCTTTTCCATAAAGCTTCTTCATAGCTTTGGAATTCGATGGTTGTTTGTTGAAAATTTAGGTGTTTTTCTTAGATTAATACTTTAATATTGCTGATCTAAATAAGCTTTTCCTTTGTTACATATTATTTGTAGGTGATTATCCGATTAATCCATTTTACTATTTTTAGAATGTAGAAAAAAGTTGATAGAAGAAGTAGAAATGATATTAGAAATATTACACAAGCATGTACCATGGAGAAACCTTTTCAGGAAAAAACTCCACCAAGAATTATTAATTCTATTATTCAATCTCTGAAGTATATTACAATAGCTCCAATTCTTGGTTGAGAATGCTTCTTTTTCCTACCAAGAAGCCAAGTTTTCCTACCAAGAAGCCAACTTGGGCACCCAAGTTGGGTCCAAGTTATTTCTTGTTAACTGAAACATTTCTCAACACCATTCATGTAAGAATGGTCATCCCCTGCTAACTGAAGGTAGTCCCTATTATTTGTCATGCAACTCAAGTCATTAGCCATGCATTCCAAGTTAACTAAAGCTAACTAGCATTCAACTAAAACAAACTAAAGATAACTGAACTGAACTAAACTAAACTAAACTAAACTAAACTAAACTGAATTAAACTAAATTGAACTAAACTGATTCTGAATTGAATTGAACTAAATTGAACTGAACTGAATTGAACTTCATGGATGCAAACATCAAATCCTAACTCCTAGGATCTTTACATGCATTCAAAAGTGTTAGCTCTTACTCCGAATAGTTAACTGAACTTGAGGTGAGTGTCACCTACCATGTGGGCACCCCATGTGCGCCTATTATTTAGGAACTCATAATGGATTCTCTCACATGATCCTAGCATCTATAATTAATTACAAATGTCAATTAACATGATTATTTCATCAAATATTAATCTCTTCCTAATCCTACTGTTGATGAACACATTCCAAGGACTTAGGAGATACATGAAATAAATAATGTTTAGGATTGCAATTAAATGGCATACTATTTCCAAGATTCCTCCACTTGAAATTATGCATTGCAATTATTCTAAAAAAGGAATAATTATTTTAAATCAAGTACAGGACTCAAGGCCAATGGCCTTCCTGCACCAACTAATCAATCCATGCTAACTTCAAATGCAACCTGCATAATCATGAAGCTTCCAAGCAAATGATTAAAACCAAGAGAACTTATTTGGTTTCATAAGATAATCTATATCATTAATTAAATTGTCAACTTTCTCAATTAATACCTTCCTATTATCAACCAAACCAATACCTTTCCCAAGCCTTAGTATCCAAACTACCTCTTTGGAGGCATGTTAAACCACTGAGTGTGTTGAATTCACATTCAACCAAGGTGTAGGCTCCTCGGTCTTTTTTGTTGAAAAATATTTTCTTGCTTGTATCCATTCCAACAAATATCTCTTACCATTAGAGAACTCCAATCTCATCTATTTCTCCAAGTATCCATGAGGACATGTAACCAACCAATCCATGCCTAACTCCAAATGCAACACAACACTTTCATGAAGTAATCAAGCAAATGATTAATGTACCCAATGCTTAAGAGAACTACACAAGATCATTTCCAAAGCTCCAATCATGAATCAAGAACATAAACATTACATCCATGATCTAGCCATCTCCTCTTAGGAGATCACATGCACCATAGCATACTTATACATCATGCTCTCAAGAGAACATGTAATATGCCAAACTCTAAACTAGTATCAAGAGTACAACATGACACCATAACAAATACACTCTAACCAAGAAACAATATCTCCAATTACATGGAGATAACCTTACCAATGATGCATCCACATCACTGCCAACAACTCCCACTAAACCATGGTACCAAGTCACACATGGCATTGTGACTACCATCCTCTCTATGAAGATTACTCTGAAACATGAAGCAAAGAGTTATCACAAACAATATTAGTTGAAATAACCAATGCATCATTACTATCATCCAAGGATTCCTCTATAGAAGAATCATAACTCTCTTTCTTGTTCTTACAATCCTTCTTCACATGTCTCGGTTTTCCATAGTTCCAACACTTTACCTTACTTTGTCCTTCTGACTTACCCTTCCCTTCCTTGTTTCCCTTAGGTTCCTTTTTCTTAGGCCTACCTTTTACAAACAAGGCATCTTGGATTTCCTCCTTAGACTTCCTCCTCATCTCCTATGATAGGAGAGTAGGAATTATATTGCCCATCTTAGGATCTGCACCACTACCACTGATAGCAACTATTAGATTTTCCCAAAAATATGGTAAAGAACAAAGTAACAAAATAAATTTATCCTCATCTTCTAGCTTTACATCTACAGATGCTAACTGACTGAGAATTAAATTGAAAGCATTTAAATGTTGTGCTACAAAATCGCCATCTTTCATTTTTAATGAATACAACTGCCTTTTCAGATACAACTTATTGGTGAGACTCATAGTTTGATAAATACCCCCTATTCTCTTCCACAATTTATATGTAGTATTTTCATTTGAAACATTCAAGAGAACATTAGTAAGACATAATATAATTTTTCCTCTTTCCTTCATATCTAACTTAGCCCAATCCTCATCTAAAATAGTTGTAGGTGTCTTTGTCTCATTATTAACTGCTAACAACTGATCTCTTTCTTCAATAAGATATTCCATTTTTAGTTTCCACATTTCATAGTTAGATCCATTGAACCTTTCAATATCTAAATGAGAGTTCATTGTAACAAACTTATTTCCAAAATCAGCAAATAAAAAAATAATTAAAGCTCCCACTAAGCCAAAAAACCTCCAATCTTTTAAGAGAAAGGCGTCCCAATAATCTACCCAACCTTAGCTCTGATACCAAATGTTGAAAATTTAGGTGTTTTTTAGTAGCTTAATACTTTAATATTGCTTATCTAAATAAGATTTTCCTTTGCTACATATTCTTTGTGGGTGATTATCTGATTAATCCATTTTACTGTTTGTAGAATGTAGACAAAATTTGATAGAAGAAGTAGACAGGATATTAGAAAGATTACACGAGAATGTACCATGGAGAAACCCTTTCGGGAAAAAACTCCACCAAGAATTATTCTATTATTCAATCTTTGAAGTAGATTACAATAGCTCCAATTCTTGCTTGAGAATGCTTCTTTTTACTTCACCTTGAATCTTCTTCACACTTGCAATAAAAATTGATACCAAATCTCTTCAACTTGCTTGAGATAAATAGGCTTTGATTAATTTTGTAAAATCCAATCGAGTTACAATTACAATGCTCAAGATTTATCCCTAAAAGGTATGTATATCCCATGCAAATAGAGTTATGATGTGAAGAACAATGTCAAATCATCATCTCATGCATTTGGGTGTCCCAAACTGAAGTAGCAACTCAACCTCTATTTTGTAAATATCTTCAAGGCTTCGTCCCAAAGTAGGCACCCAAAAGAGGTCCCACTTAACTAAGCCTTCTGAAATATCTCAACATGCAAAGGAGTTAATACCAAGAAGCCAACTTGGGCGCCCAAGTTGGGTCCAAGTCTTTTCTTGTTAACTGAAACATTTCTCAACACCATTCATGCAAGAATGGTCATCCCCTATTAACTGAAGGTAGTCCCTATTATTTTTCATGCAACTCAAGTCATTAGCCATGCATTCCAAGTTAACTAAATTTAACTAGCATTCAACTAAAACTAACTGAAGATAACTGAACCATAACTGAACTGAACTAAACTAAACTAAACTAAACTAAACTAAACTGATTTTGAACTGAACTGAACTGAACCGGACTGAACTAAATTGATTTGAACTGAACTGAACTGAACTAAAATTCATGCATGCAAACATCAAACCCTAACTCCTAGGATCTTTACATGCATTTAGAAGTGTTATCTCTTACTCTGAATAGTTAACTGAACTTGAGGTGAGTGTCACCTACCATGTGGGTGCCCCATGTGTCCCTATTATTTAGGAACTCATAATGGATGCCCTCACATGCTCCTAACTTTTATAATTAATTAGAAATGTCAATTAGCATGATTATTTCATCAAATATTAACCTCTTCCTAATCCTACTGTTGATGAACACATTCCAAGGACTTAGGAGATACATGAAATAAATAATGTTTAGGATTGCAATTAAATGGCATCCTGTTTCCAACATTGTTCGTGATTAAGTTCATCAAAATTTTTTGTGTAACCTAATGTCTGTTGTTCTAAAGTGGTTGAGGTGGATTCTTGTGAAGGGTTGTCCAAGTTTTGTGTTGACAAAACTGCGGTTTCTTGTCCCTTGCTAGAGTCTTTGTGTATGATCTTGTACTCGCCCATGAAGTCATGTTCAAAATACAAGGAACTACAATCATCTTCTAAGAGTTTCATGACTGGTTGAAGATGTGGGATGGGGTCCACTTGTGTGGTTGGTGTTAATGTGTTCAAGCGATTTTCTTTGTTTTTCTTAATGTTCAAACAACTTTTTGGATGAGGGTCAGCTTCAAGTGCATGTATACTTTGTTGTTGTAGATGTATTTCAATTTGCGATGAAGAGTAGAAGGCACACCATTCATTGCATGAATCCATAGTTTCCCTAAGAGAAGTTTATATGCAAGATCGTTAGGCATAACATGGATTGGTGTTTCCAATGTGACCATTCCAACTGTAATAGGTAAAGTTATCACACCAAGCGGTTGTTTTCTTACATTTTCAAATCCCCTGGTGGATAAAAGATAGGGTTGAATGTTGGATTTATTGATGCCTAGTCTATCGAGAAGGTTGACTCCACACACATTAAGAGCAGATACGATATCTATAAGAGTTCTCTTAATCCCTTTTCGTTTGTATTGAGCGATGATCATGAAAGCCTCATTTTGGTTTTGCACATCCAAAGGAGGGAGCTCACTTTAGTGGAAAACAATGTCAACATTTATGACTTGAATCATGGCTACTAGATCATTGGGTTGTGTATTGGAAGGGACATGAACTTGTTGTAAAGCATTTTGAATCATGTTATGATAATGAGGGGAAACTTGAATAAGGTCCCATAATGATATCTTAGCAAGAGTATTATTCAGTTTTTCAACAAGATTGTACTCCTTTCTATTAGGAGGTCCTGGTAAGATAGGATTAGGGATGATAGGGTTGGGCAAGGGTAGGGGTGTTGTAGTTGGTTGCGGTGGTTGTAGATTATTTTGAGTGTTATATGTATGAGCAATGGTATTATGACTCAGTTGTTGTGAAACATTTTTCTTAGGTGGGTAAAGGACAAGTTCAGGTTTGGTTTGAGTTTGAGTTTTATGTGAAGGAGGGTAAATAATGAGTTGAGGTTGAATAATGTTAACATCCCTTAGTGAGTGAGAGTTATCCTTGTTGTGCACATGATATCCTCCCTAGGAGGAGGGTTTTTAGGAGAACAAAAAATCAAATGTTCTTGACACCCAAGGACTGGTTCTTCTAAAATAACTTTGTCATAATCAACAAGGGTTTCTTTAGGGGAAGGGTGATAACTAAGATTCTCATGACCTTCACAAAATAGGTTTTCTAGCATCAAAGTATTGTCTTCATAGCAAGAAGAGATACTAGGAGAAGAACGAATGTTAGTGTCATGGATACCTATGGTAGTGTGATGTTGGTGATTGATGTCTTGTCCAGGAAAAGAAGTAAGAGGAGAGAAAAAACTTGGATTCTCCAGACTCTCATTGATCAAGGCTCTTTTATCACCAAAATATCTTCTTTTCCAATAGGAGATATATTAGGAGAAGAACAAATATGATCATTAGGAATGTTCAAAGTTGTATTCTCTGTCACAAAAACACTCTTAGAGGGATAAGATAGGGAATGTTTCTTAATATGGCTAGTTATGTAAGATACTAGCATTGTTTGAACAAAAATAAAAATAACTTGTAACCATTTCATGCAATATTTTAGCAATATAAACAATGTATGTACAAAGATGCAAAACATTCTTATCCAATATATGCAAGATTTGAAGAATGTACATAATGAATATGCAAAAATAAAAAGTACTTTTAACAAACTTATGCAAATTTTTATGAATAGAAATATTGTATATGCAAAAGTGAAAAGTAATTTTATCAATGTTATGAAAAATTTCAAAAATGTATACATTTTCAGATCTAATGATGCTTGTAATTGAAATGATTTCAAAAATGACTACCCCAAATTGATTTTTTTGAGCTAGATGCATAAAAAAAATGTTGCAAAAAATTTCCAGACTTATAGTATATGATACTAGGAGCCGTAGGAAGCCTGAAAAGGAGGTTTTTGACTTTATAATAGACTGTTAAAAATCAGGACTAGGACTGATTCGCCTAGGATGGGGAATGAGTCCTAGTAAGGGTTTTTTGCAAAATTTTCATAAATTTTCAATGGATTTTGATGATTTCTATGTTGGATGATCTGAAGACTAAATGAAAATGCACATTGTAGGTTTTTTTCAATGATTTGAGAGACACAAATGCAAACTATATGCACTTTTATGAATGCAAAAATTTGGAACCCTAGAATGCTAATTAACCAATGCAACATGCAATGTAAAGCTAATACAAGAAAATCTAGGAAATGAAGGACTATAAATCAGAAAAGGTGTTCAAAAAGTGGGTTCACCAAAATGAACCAACAAATTTAGGGGTTGGCTATGTACTTCTCTTGCACTCTTAGGGTTTTTCACCTAAAAGGAAAGAGATAGAACCCAAAAATTATGGTGGTTCACTCAAACTAGTGTGTGTATGATGAAATTATGCCTAAATGCAATGATATAGATGAAAAAAACTATTAAAATCTATTGACTATTAAGTGAAAATTATTGAAATTTATGTTGTTTGAAAACACATTGTGATATGCAGAAAACACCTAGAAATGAATGCAAATTGCAACAGAAATGGATGAAACTAAAAATGTGCATCTAAGATATTGATGAAGATTGGAAATGACTTCTGGAATGCTTATGATCCTAGATTTTAGGCCTGGTGGGACTCATTCGCCATTCTGGGCAAATTAGTCCTAGTTCTATGAAACTATTCCAAAGCCCATTTTGGATAAACGAGTATCCAAAAATGTAGAAAACCAAAATCAGGTCTTACAGTGGAACTCATTCACCACCCATGGAGAATGAGTCCAATTTTTAATTTCTGAAGATTCAAAGGTGGAAACAGGAGCCTTTAGTCTGCACTTTCTGCTTCTCTAGGTGTCTGGTTATGAAATTGCCAAATTCAGACCTAAAAGTGACTTTTTGTGGGTATTTTGACTTATCCAATGAAGATATGACTTGGAAAAAATTTCAATGCAATCTTCAATTATTTCCAAGCCTCTAAGATACCTAAATCTACAAACACACAAGAAGAGAAGGAAACATGTTTGTTGTTAGGGCATGGGGGTTTGCCTTAGTCAAACCCTTTTGTAGGTAATTAAACAAAAAAGATGAAATAATGTAATGAAGCATAAAACAATGAAGTCAATACATTTCCATAATGTTTGATCTTGAATTTCTGCAACAAAACATGAAGAATCTTCCCTTGAACATTTTAGGAAGCTATCTTAATGACTTGCAATGATGAAACCCTAACTTGCTTGACATGAGGGAGAAGATAAATGATGGATGAATGATAAGAGATGTGTGAATGAGTTAAGAGATCATGAATTAGGGTTTAGAGACTTGGTTTTATAGGAAATTCTCCTAATTTTCCCATAAATTGGATCCCTAAGGCCGAAATGAAGAAAAATTAAACTTAAAACCTAATTTTTCCTGCTCAAAAGTAAAAAATAGCCCAAATGGGACTCATTCGCCACCTTGGGTGATTCAGTCCCACCTAGTAGGGACTCATTCACCATAGATGGTGAATTAATCCCAGTGGGGCCCATTTTCTAGCTGGTTTGTTGTGGAATGAGGAAATCAGGTTTATATGTTGGCTATGCCAGTTATTTCAACAAATATTGCCTCGCTATGCACAATATGGGGTCATAGGGGCCTATTAATGATGATGTAAAGGTCAATTAGGGCTTGGGATGAAAAATTCAATGTGAAAGTGTGATTAAGTACACTTTACATCATTAAAATGAGGTCCACATAGCCTAGAAAGGCACAATATCCAATGTGAATGTGTAGGACACATTATAACACTAGATTAAAGTCAAGTTTAGCTTACAAGCCTTCTATATAGATGTGATAATGCGATTAAATATATTTTATAATGTTGAATTAAGTGAGAATGGGATTATTAAGTTTAGAAAAGCATGAAAGTCTTTTACAACACCTTTACAAGACATTGTTAAATACATTTGAAAGGGTCTAAGACCTAGTGTGGATGTGGAAAACACCTCAAAACACTGAATCAAGGCCTCCTTAAGTCCAATTTATGATCAATTGTTCTACAAATCAAGCAAGTTGACTTTTTTCTATGATACAACCATAGCGAATTCTAACAGGGGTATTAACATAAATTTATTCAACCCCCTAGATATCTAGTGTGTTAGACATTGGCACGAAGATATGTTGTAAAGAATGAATAAACAAAGATTATGCAAAAGGAACTGGAAGAAAAGTTGCAGGCATGATCATTTGTGGAGGAAATTAGGGATTTCTATTATCAAATCAACTAGACGTGGTCTATAAATTGAAAACAACACTATATGGACTTAAATAGGCTCCCAGAGCATGGTATGCAAGGTTGGACAGGTATTTGACTCAGCAAAGGTTCAACAAAGGATCTATAGATAGTAATCTTTATTTCAAGATTGAAGGAAACAAAATTTTGATAGTAGTAGTGTATATTTTGATGATATTATCTTTAGAGGAAATGAGGGTATGTGAAAGAAATTTGCAAAGGAGATGCAAAAAGAGTTTGAAATGTCTATGATTGGTGAGTTGAATTTCTTCCTTGGACTTCAAGTGAATCAAACTGATAAGGGAATATTCATTTCATAGTCAAAGTATGTTAGAGAATTGTTGAAGAAGTTTGGAATGGATGAATCCAAACTAGTTTGTACCCCTATGGTGGTTGGATGCAAACTAAATAAGGATGATGAATCTCCTAAAGTTGATTAGACAAGTATAGATCTATTATTGGTGGACTGCTATATCTTATTGCTACTAGACCAGATATCATGCATGCAGTATGTTTGGTTTCCAAATTTCAAGAACCCAAAGAAACACATGTTACAGAGCTATGAAAAGGATATTCAGATATGTAAAAGGGACTCTGGATTATGGTTTGTGGTATCCTAAGGATACTGATTTTACTTTAAGTGCTTACACTAATGTAGATTGGGCTAGTTGTGTAGATGACCGGAAGAGTACAAGTGGTGGTGCATTCTTTCTTGGATGCAGGTTGGTTTCATGGCTAAGCAAGAAACAAGATTCAGTATCTTTATCCACTGCAGAGGCTGAGTGCATAGCAACAACATCTTGCTATGTACACATATGTACTATGGATGAAGCAAACATTGAAGGATATGGGAGTGATGTGTGATGAGCCTATCTCTATCTTCTATGATAATACAGGTGCAATAAATATTTCAAAGAATTTGGTAATGCATTCAAGGAAAAAGTATATAACTATTAGATATCATTTCTTAAGAGATAAGGTATTAGAGAATGAAGTTAGGCTTGAATATGTGCCTACAAAAGATCAAATTTCTAATATATTTACTAAGGCTCTTCCTAAGGATACTTTTGAGTATCTCCAGGAGAAGTTGGGGGTTACTACCCCTCCTTTGACCTAGGTGCACGTAGAGGTGAATCATTCCAATGGATGTATAGATTCATCATTTTTCTGGACTGATGATTGGTTTCTAATCCTCAGGGGGAGTAAGAAGTATCATTGTTGTAGTATGAGATGTGTGTTGTCATGGGTGCACTCCTAAGGGGGAGTGATGAGAATTATATATGGTTGAAGAATTATGTAAACAAATTTTATGCCATTGATGTCAAAGGGGGAGAGAGATTCATGTGAAAAATAATAGTGAAATAAAAATGATATTGTTTTCTTTGATGGTTTTTCATATCATGTGTTGCCATCAATGTCAAAGGGGGAGATTGTTGCAAGTATGAATGAGTATGGTGGTGTTGTCATTGATGTCAACATAGTATAGGTTGTTGTAGAGAAAGGAAACAAGTGATTGTAGGTTGTGCATGTATAGTTGAGATATTGTAGAGATGTTGTGAGTACATGAAGCTATCTTTATGGTGTTGCAGGTGTGATGATATGATGAGTTACCAAGTGCTTTTGAGAAAATTAATAAATAGTGAAGACATAATTGTGTGTGTGTTCAAAATGTGCTCTGGCATGTGCTCCACATGTCTTATGTGTTGATCATATGATCGTATAGATCTATAATGTTGTTTAAGGGAATCCTTGGGTGATCTATCCTAAATTTAAGGCTTTTGGTTTGATGAAGAGTGAAAGTTGATTTCACCAGTTTGTGAACTAGTCTAGCAGAGTTGTTTGTTTATGGACTAGGAGAAATATATCTACTTCACAATCCTCCACTATTTTTTTTAGGTCTTGCAAATCTGAAAGAAGGCTTGTAATGGTGTTATTTGTGTTCTATCAAAGGTGTTTGTGGTTTGGTGCTCTAGAAGACTAGTTTTAGAGTTACTATGTGTGTTTGTATAGTCTGGATGAACTGATGGAAACTAGTGTTCTATGTATGAAGGTTGTTGCAATAGCTGTGGATGAATCTGAAGGCATCTAAGATGTGTTCCAGTGTATGGTGAAGCATGTTATGTGGTTTGCATGTTATCTTCTTGTTACAAAAGCATGTACTTCAAAGTTCATTGGTGTTTTCATTAGGTTTGGGTGACTTGGTGTTTACACATCATGCGAAGGATAAGTATCAATTAAGGAAGCTTGTGATTGATCCAAGATGTTTTTTTGGGTCCTAGTTAAGTGTTAGTATGGTCTGCTCTCATTCTCATCCACCCTGGGAATGTTGAGTTTCTGACCTAATTTGAATTTGTAAAATGAAGAGGTTGTAGCAGACCTTGGAGAAAGTTTCTAAGATTGAAGATGGTATAATTACAAGAAAATATGTTAAAGGATTGAGTGCCACAAGTGTGATAATGTTACACCCCTAACTTTAACTAGGTTTTAATTTTTACTTTTGAAGTAATTAGTAGATGGTTACACATGATTCAATGATTTGATGTTTAGGTTCAAAAATGTCTACAAAATCAATGTTTTCATAAGTTATGTTTATTTGACTAAAATTGACATGTGTAACTTAAAATCTGTCAACATGTGATGATGAAAGGAAATAGAAAAGAGCAATGGAAAGTACTAATAAAGAGCAATTGTTTGAAGGAAAGAGATTACCAAATAGATTGAAGTAGCCAAACCAAGAACCATCAAAGCAAGAGAGACACAAGAATTTGTTAAGGGGAAAAAACCAAAAAAAAAACCCCAATATTATGAATGGAGGCAAAATGCCTAAAGAATAATACAAAGAGAGAGAGAGAGAGATTTAGCCTTAGCTTGCTTGCTTAAGTCTTAAAGAATGAGAGGAGAGGCACCTCAATAAATAGAGGTGAGAAGAGGATTTTGAATGTAACTCCCAACTCATTGAATGCCTCCATTCATCTATGTGTGTGCAATGTGTCACCTCTTAAGGAGGTGGTTACAAATATTCTTTAATAAAGGAATTAAAAATAAGCCATCCTCACACATGTGTGAGATGACAAAAAAAGACAAAAGACTTGTAGGGATTCCTTTGGAATATTCCTACAAGTTAATAAATAATTACAATTAAAGAATAACCTTTACCAAGTAAAGATTAATCTTCTAACATATGATTTCATGAGGATTATGAAATGATTATTGATACACTAATCTCAAGTTGGTGATTACAATTTGCATTTACAGAACAGGATTCTGCCCCTCAGAGAAAGGGAGGGAGAGCATCATTAGAGGGAAGGGTATAGATACAAGGAAAGGAATAGGTTGTTTCCATCTTAGGTCTAGTGTTGGTTGAAAATGGTGAACCTAGTTGATTCAGGTAAGTGATACTCGACCCTTTTTTTCTAAGTTTATTTCTCGACTTGACAAGTTGTTGATGTCGTTTAAAGTCTTTTTTCAAGTTGTTTAATGTCAACCTAGTCGTTTTGGGAAAGTGACATTGTCAAGGTTGAACATTAGTTGTTTTGTGACTGAGACAACTTTCTGTCGAAATCATTGCTTCTTATGTCGTGAATGATTTTATGTTGTGACCTCATTAGCGTAATTGGTATAATTGATAATATGTGTTATATATTATATGTGAAAATTATAATTAATTGCTAACTAGTGACAACATGCTTATAAAAGCATGATAATAAGTAAATGACTTTGTGGGTGTCAAATTGAGGACTGTTGGTTAATGTCAAAATAGTGGCATAGTATATTTAAACTGCCACCTTAAGTTTTGCTACAATATAATGACATAAAATTTTTAATACTTAAAGTATGTGAGTCATTTGGAAAATGCTTATCGACTAAAGTAGTTGAGGAGTTGGATGATTAGCTTGAAATCTTTGAGAGGAGAATGTGGGATTTTAATGTGCAGTTTTATTTATTTCAATGTCAAACAAAGCCTCAATAGGCTGTAGGGCCAATTCCATGAATGTGGACCAAAAAAATTAACATGCATTTAATTGAAAACTTATCTTTGGCTGTGTGAGCAATTCACGAAGGTGATGGGGTTAAATTTAAATGCAAGATAAATATCTTTTCATAGTGTTGTGTCATGGCTTCACTATGTGTGCACAACTTGTCCAACCACCTTAAAAAATGTTCCATTTAATTACCTCTTTAATGGTTTCTATAACTGTTTCTTGCTCGAGTATTAATAGGGTATGCATTTGAATTCAAAGAATATATATTATCCGGGGGGTGATAACAATTTAATAAAATGACCTTAACCAATTTTTTAAAGGAGTTGTCTATATTGTGTGGGGGGAAGGAGTGGAATAGGAGGAGGAGGAGGATAACAAAAATATTCTTCTCAAATGGGAACCACCAAGAAAACTGAATGTAAACCATTTCTTGCTCATATCTTTACAAGCCTTTCTTGGGCGCGGGTAGCAGTGGGTCAAGATTCCTTGTTCCAGATTTTACACCAAAGCAATATCCTCTTTTTACTACATGAAAACTATCCAATCCTAAAACTGTTTCTTGCAATCTTCGAAATCAAGGGGAATGAACTACTCTAACAATTAGAAATCTAATCAATGTTTTGGAGGGGAAATGAAAAAATGGTTTTGCAGAGAGAATTTTTAGGGGGGGGCAATAGTTTTTTGTCATTTTCTTGCCTCAGCCTTAATAAAAGATTATTTGGGGGAGAAAGAGAAGAGAAGACATGTAGATCTTTCACTGGAACCAAGGAAAAGAAGAGAATATCAGATAACAAGGAGAAATGAAAAGAAAAGGAGAAGCCCATTCCTATATAGGGGAGAATACAGTAGTCTAATAAATGACTTGGGGAGAGGTTAAGGTGTGAGGTGGAAAAAATTATTGTAGGAAAAGAGAATACATGAGCTTCCCTCTAGCTTTCTGATGCCATGCTCAATATATTGGGGGGACGTGTAAGATTTCCTATCCCTAACCAAAAATCTCAACGTTTGTGGAGATCATGATGTTTATGTAAGAATAGACTATGTTACATGTGCTCTAGGTGTTAGCTCTTACGTTTATTGGAAGTATTTATGTTAATAAGTAGTGAGCTTGGTGATAAGCATGATATAGTGATGTAGAAATAGTGAGACTAGTGTTGGTTTGGGAAAAGCATATCTGGTAGGCAATTTGATACTTTTCTAAAGTTGGAGAGTAGTAAGAAACTCTTACCAATAGTGTCAAAGAATTCAAACCTCTGTAATGAAAAGAAAGAGGTCAATATTAAGATTTGCTGAGTTGGGAGGTTTTCCACAAGTTCTTGATATTTCCATCAAGTTCAAAGCCTAGCTAGTGGATAGACATGACAAGGGTTATCATGTTCACTTGTAAGGCAAGTAATCCTACTTTTCTTTATTCTGGTTATAGTCTTTTCATGTATGCATATATGTATACATGGTGCAGTAAACGGTTATTAAAAACTAGTAATGAGATAGCTATTCCCTTAACCCATCTCATCCATGAATCATTAATTTAGATTTCTTTAAATCTCCTTGATGAGAAAGTTTAAATTTTAGATAGCCTATTGATTAAAAACTATTACTTATGTTATGATTTCTTAGGGGAGAGAGAGTAATCTTAAAAATGCAAGATATAGATTTTGAAGCCCTTATAGAACTGATTTTATTGCTAAGTGCACAAAAAACAAGTTAACCCTAAGTTGGGCATCACTAGAGTGATTAATCTAGGGTTGGGCATTGGGAGATTCATATCTCAATATCACAAGAAAGTGGTAAACTATTTTGATTGATGAAGGTTTTTGTGACATATATATACTAGGATTTTAAATATATAGTAGTTCAAAACCTAACTTATGTTGGAAGTAAGTTGTTCCAAGTAGACCAAAGGGTCGAAAGCAGATTATTATCTTTTATTAATCAAACCTTTTTAGGGTTGAAAGGTTGACTCAAATCAAAGTTATTGATATGAAATGACAGTATTCTTTTAGATATTATATGGGTGAGGGAATACCTTGAATACTATGTTTATTCGTGTTACGTAAAATGTGAACTCAAGCAATGCCAAGTGGTCTAGGAAAGACTAGAAGTATTTATTTTTATGTTTTGCTACACTTATGCTATTACCTTTGGAAAATGAGGATTTTTGATATTTCCATGTATTGGGTTAGATAAGTTAAACCCTTGAATTGAAACAAGGAGGATATAGGGAAATCTATAACTCTTATGTCAGATATGACATTGTACATATATATATATATACCTATTGATTGATAGTGAAAGGTCGAGAAAACCATAGATCAAGACAAGAAGTCTTTATAATATCTTAAGAGATTCCATGATAATGTCAAAACTCAGTTTAGTGCATCAAAGATATTTGGTATTTGAATTTAGAGAGTAAAATGACAGAAGGTCATAAACCCTAGAAAATTGTACGAATGCGATAAGGGACTTTTTAAAGGTTAGAAATACCTAAATCTTTACATTACATGTATATCCTGGATTAAGGGTTAGATCTAAGTCAGATTGGATAGAATGGATTTTCTGTACAAACTAGTTTGTGTCTAGAGTACCAAGTAAAGTAAGTAAAACTATAGAATGAGATAGTTTCTAATACTAGCCAGAGGTGTGTGTCTAGATTGCATGACCAATCAAAATGATCATACTTAGCTTGAAGGGATCTAGAGTTTTATGGTCGATTGAATTTTGTAGGACACATGACCAGGCCTCAGGTGGAGAAACTTGATAGTTCCTTATATCTTTACCCTTTATGAAGGGTAGGGCCACTTCTAGTTAGGAAGTGTACAGGGGACTGCTTGAGTCAGTGGTTGGAGGAAAAGCACGTGGATGATGCTCTACCTCTGTAGCAGAAGAATCTCTAAGGCTTGTGATGATAGATATCATCATTCCATATGCAGTGAACTCCATGTTATGGCTTATGACAGTCAAACTTATGAGGTAAAACTATTCCTTTTCCAATTGTATTTTATGTAATATAAATGAAAAGTGTAAGGACTTATCTTTTATTCTAGCTACGATTACATATGATTTCAAGTTTGAAATTATCTAGAAAAGTCGTACTTTTTCTTAAGCTTATGCAAATGTTGAAAAATAAATTTCTCTCTCATGTTTACTAAGTTTATTTAACTTCTAGTAAATTATTGAGTATTAAGAGGAGGGATGTTACATATGGTATCAGAGCCAACTAGCTTCAACACATGGACCTATGAGCTCATTAAAAGAAAACTCGTTAAACATTTAGTAGATTGGCTAAGGTTTAAAACTAGTTTGATGCTAGAATGACATAGTGTAAAACCAAGGAAACTATTTGGAAGACTATTTTCCCAACACTTACCCAATTCAATGGCTAAGAGAAAGCCAACTGAGAAGTTAAAAACTCGAAGAGAAAAACCATTACGTTAAGGTTGCATATTGAAAATATTTTGAGAATTTGACTAGAAAGGTAAAACCTTGGTCAGTTACTAATCATACTAAGAGCTCAGGTAGAGCAGTGTATGTATGAATTCAAGATCAATCTTATTTCTCAATAACTTAAGGATGGGAAGATCCAAAAGTAATCAACCAGGTGTAGGGGCATCTAAGTGTTGGAAATCCTTGAAACTATATCAATGACACCTAGATAAGATGGATTCTAGTCTAACTTCTGGATGGCTTGGAATGAGCCAAGTGGAATAAATGGATCATTAAAGGATGAGTAGTGTTATACTTGCATAGAATACTATAAAAAATTGGTTGAGAACTAAGTACTTTCCTTTTGGTAGAGCTAGAAAGTACAACCGCATTGGCGAATGTAATTATCACTGAGATATTTAGTCAATTTTTTTAAGTTTTAACATGTAACCTATTTAGTGGAGTAAGGAATAGAGTTTTGTAATGTGGAATGTAGAAAAGAAGTTCGTGTTCAAATTGTAATATTTTTTTGTTGCTATAAAATGATCTTATAATATCATCTGACATGTGAATGATAGATATTCTAGGAAATAGGAGCGGTAGTGTTATAATCTTTTTATTTGCAATTTTTTTAGCATGATGGAAGTCTTAAAGGACTTATTTGTTTGATGCGCTTGTAACACAATCTTTAACCCACTGTAAGTTTTTTTGGAAAATCTGAATATAGTGCAACAATCTACTCCCTTGTTAGTGACTTAGACAAGTCATGTAGTGCATAATAAGTGTTCCTTTGGATTTTGAAACTTCTTGGATTTTTGGTAAAATTCCTTTTAATACTGGCAAGTAATTTCATTGTTTTATTTCTTTATTTTGAAATGGTCTAGCCACCGAATTTTGAAGATTATTTATCTTATGGCCAGTTGTTCAAAATTTGATTTATTGTAAAAAATGAGCTCATTCTCTTGATTTATTGTTGGAATTAAAATTGTTTATATTTTCATATTGAGTTAATTTATTGTGGTGGCTATACAAGCACTTTTTGGTTGTTCACTATGTTTGATGTAATGTTCTTCTCTATCATGTCCTGGATGGGCCTTTGATGGATTGTGTAAGGGAGTAAATTGTAGAAAATGTACCTGATATGTCCTTCACTTTACAGAAGAAAGAAACCTTGTGTGGAAAGAAATTAGTTCCAAACCCTTTTAGGGTTATAAAATTAATATGTAAGCTACCAGATGGAGGTCATATGTGGATATCACTTTTTGAACCTTGTGTTATGATATGTGGGTGGACAGGTAGTCCAGTAAGCCTAAGTGAATAGTCTCTCCAAGTTGAGTAGGGTGGTGAACCATTACTACATGGATTTCAAAATGTATGTATATAAAAACTATGGCCATAGTGAGTGTTGTTGCCACTACGTGCACTTGTCAGCTCACCATACTCTAGACACTTAGCTAACTAGAGTTGTCATACTTAGTAGGAGGGTATCCTTAGTAGTGAAAAAGAGTTGGTTAAGTGGGGATACACACCAAAGCTCAGATGGCAACTGAGAGGGTTTCCAACACAACCTTTTGTTGAAAGCTAGGACTGCTTCTAGGCAGGAAGTGTGTGGGGGGGAATTGCTTAAGTCTATGGTTGGAAGGGAAAAAAAACAACCAGGTGATGGGTAAGTGCACTAGGATGGTTCCCAAAAAGGGGGCTTAAGTGGCCACTAATTTTTTTTTTTTTTCTGAAATCGGGAAATGCTGATCTTGGACGTGAAATTAAGGATAGTTACACTCAAAATTTTGAGATGGAACAAAAAAAGGATCGAAGTGCTCCAAGTCTACTTTCTAAACTACTAATTTATTTTGAAAATGGTTGAGATTAAGGGGTTCAAAAGAGGGATGTACACAAATTGGTGTTGTTTTTGTCAGAAAAACATAACATAGCAACTCTTGTACGACTTGAGCACGGTGAACTTTTTTGCAGTATTTTTATAATTTCTATGGTCAGAAGTTAGCTAACAAAATCTAGTTGATGCACAATTTTTTTGATAATTTTTAAATGAATATTTTATTTTTTACTAATTTTCTAAGTGGGCACTTCCTAAAAAGCAGAATTTTGGCCGTGCTCCCCCTACAAATTTTGGAAAATAATTGATTTTGTTTTTCTTTTTAAGAAAATAAAAATTGTAAAATGGAGTCTAGTTTCTAAAAATGTAATTTATTTGAAATTTTGAACGGTTAATTTATAACAAAAAAAACACCAAACACTACTTTTTAGCAAAAAATAGACATACAAACAAAATAAATTATGGATGAAAGGCTTAACATTGTCAAAAAGTGAAAAAAATTACATCGTTGGATAGCTAAGAGAGAACCTAACATTACCCATGTGTTCAATTTTGTCGATATTGAACTAGATGCAATCTTGATGGTGAGCACAGACTCGATTATGTGAAAAATTATAGAATTTTCAAAAAAATGTCTCAGGCCTTGTTGGGAATGCCCTCCAAGCCTTTGGGTTGGTATCCCAAGGCAAATAATTTCACTTTTTTCTTTGTTTTTAACGTGAAATAATGCGAGCGCATTTTTTAAAACTTTTTTTCAAAAGTGGCCACAAAATTGGTTCCCAACTTCATGCACCCGCCCTGATGCTTTCCCTGTTTTTAGTGGCATGCCGAGTCTTGGAGGAAAGTTGAACTAGAAATGGAATTTTGATCCTTTCTCTTGTATTTAATTATTAGTTTATTTTAATGATGCATGGAATAAATGAAATTGGTATTTGATGAATAATCTTTTCAGCTAGAAAAGTGAAGGTTGATGTTACTCTTGTATCTTACATGATGAATAGTGGTACCTTACTTGCCTAATGTTGTTAACCTTTGGTGAAATTCTCTTGGTAAACCTATGTTAAAATTAGTTGATTGCTACACGTAGAAAGAGTATCCATCTTTTATGGAGTTTGATGAAACAACTTCTATAATTCTGCTATCAAGATGACTCCATTTGAAACATTGGACATGAAAAAATGCCGAACTCCTATAAGCTTGGTAAGCTAGAAGATAGGATTAGCATCAGTTTAGAAACGTTGTCAGAATTTGATAAACAAATCAAACCGATCAGAAAAGATTTGTGGAAGCTAATAATTGATAGAAAAGCTAAGTAAATGCCAACGTGTACACTAACACAATTCTCGGCTAGAGAAGAAAAGTTTCATAAAGTAAGGAATGTTTTCCAAACCATCTCCTAGATATAAAGGACTCCTCAAAAAATTCTTGAAGTTACCAATTCGATTGATTACAAAATCATTCTATTATCAGCTATTAACAAGAGGTAAAATGCTTTCTATGAATTACATTTGAAAAGTATATAACAAATGATAATTATATTCTCATAATGTTTTATAGGTATAGGACAAGGGAATGGTCATGATCAAGCTTCTTAAATGAAAGGTCCAGTGTGACCAGTATCCAAAGGCTAATATGCCATGGAAAGTTTACCATGATTTTATATCAAATATTTTCTCAATTGTTTATACTTTTGTAGGATAAACAATTTTTTTATCTTATTATGGTTTCAGATGCATTGGATCATCGAGGACGATGACTTGTACAAGGGGAGATATGTTACACCCCTAACTTTAACTATGTTTTACTTTTTACTCTTGAAGTAATTAGTAGATGATTATGCATGATTCAATGATTTGATGTTTAGGAAAATGTCTAAAACAATCAATGTTTTCATGAGTTATGTTTATTTGACTAAAATTGACATGTGTTTAAAAGTTTTCAAGATGTGATGATTTCATGAGGATTATGAAATGATTATTGATACACTAATCTCAAGTTGGTGATTACAAGTTGCATTCAGGGAATAGGTTTCTACCCCTTTGAGAAAGGGAGGGAGAGCATCATCACAGGGAAGGGTATAGTTACAAGGAAAAGAACAGGTTGTCACCATCTTAGGTCTATTGTTGGTGTAAAATGGTGAACCTAGTTGATTCGGGTAAGTGATATTCAACCCTTTCGGTCTAAGTTTATTTCTTGAATCAACAAGTTGTCGATGTCGTTTAAAGTGTTTTTTCAAATTGTTTAACATCAACCTAGTCATTTTGGGAAAGTGAAGTCATCAAGGTCAAACATTAGTTGTATTGCGACTGAGACAACTTTTTGTTGAACTCGTCACTTCTTATGTCATGAATGAGTTTATGTTGTGACCTAATTAGCGTAATTGGTAATATAATTGATAATATGTGTTATATATTATATGTGAAAATTGTAATTACTTGCTAACTAGTGGCAACATGCTTATAAAAGTGTGATAACAAGTAAATGATTTTGTGGGTGTCAAATTGAGGACTGTTGGTTAATGTCAAAATAGCGGCATAGTATATTTTAACTGCCACCTTAATTTTTGCTGCAATAGAATGACTTAAAATTTTTAATACTTTGTTAAAGTATGTGAGTCGTTTGGAAAATGCTTATCGGCTAAAGTAGTTGAGGAGTTGAATGATTAGCTTGAACTCTTTGAGAGGAGAATGCGGGATTTTAATGTGGAGTATTATTTGTCTCAAGGTCAAACAAAGCCTTGATAGGTTGTGGGGCCAATGCCACGAAGGTGGACCAAACAAATTAGCATGCATTTAATTGAAAACTTATCTTTGGCTGTGTGACCAATTCACGAAGGTGATGGGGTTAAATTTGAATGCATTATGTGTGCACAACTTGACCAACCACCTTACAAACTATTCCTTTTAATTACTTCTTTAATGGTTTCTATAGCTGTTTCTTGCTCGGGTATTAATGAGGTATGTATTTGAATTCAAAGAATATATATTATCTAGGGGGTGAGAACAGTTTAATAAAATGAATTTAACCACTTTTTCAAAGGAGTTATCTCTATTGTGACATGGGAGAGGGAGTGGAATAGGAGGAGGAGGATAACGAAAATATTCTTCTTAAATGGGAACCACCAACAAAACTAAATGGAAACCATTTCTTGCTCATAACATCACAAGCCTTTCTTGGGCATGGGTAGTAGTGGGTGGAGATTCCTTGTTCCAAATTTTACACTGAAGCAATCTCCTCTTTTTACTATGTGAAAACTATCCAATCCTAAAACTGTTTCTTGCAATCTTTGAAATCAAGCGAAACAAACTACTAAAACAATTAGAAATCTAATCAATGATTTGAAGGGGAAAGGAAAAAATGGTTTTGGGGAGAGAATGGTTGGGGGGAAAAAAATTTCTATCCTTTTATTGCCTTAGCCTTAATAAAAGACGATTTGGGGGAAAAAGAGAAAAGAAGATGTGTAGAGCTTTCACCGGAACTAGGGAAAAGAAGAGAGTATCACATAACAAGGAGAAAGGAAAAGACACGGAGAAGCCCATTCTTGTACAGGGGAGAATACAATTTCTAAGAAATGACTGGGGGAGAGGTAAATGCGTGAGGTGGAAAAGCTTATTGCAAGAAAAGAGAATACATGAGCTTCCCTCTAGCTTTCTGATGCCATGCTCAATATATTGGGGGACGTGCAATATTTCCTATCCCCGACCAAAAAGCTCAACATTTTTGGAGAGCATGATGTTTATGTAAGAATATAATATGTTAAATGTGCTCTAGGCATCGAATCTTGCATTTATTGGAATCATTTATGTTATTAAGCCACAAGCTTGGTGATAAGCATGATCTAGTGATGTAGAAATAGTGAGATTGGTGTTGGTTTGGGGAAAACATATCTGGCAAGAAATTTGATACTTTTCAAAAGTTGGAGAGTAGTAAGCAACTCATACCAATAGTGTCAGAGAATTCAAACCTCTGTAATGAAAAGAAAGAGGTCAATATAATTATGATTTGCTGAGTTGGGGAGGGTTGGCACAAGTTCTTGATACTTCCATCAAGTTCAAAGCCCGACTAGTGGATAGACATGACAAGGGTTATCACATTCACTTGTAAGGAAAGTAATCTTACTTTTCTTTATTCTGGTTATAGTATTTTCATGTATGTACATATATCTATGCATTATGTCGTAAAAGGTTATTAAAAAATAGTAATGAGATAGCTATGCCCTTAACCCATCTCATTCATAAATCATTAATAGATTTCTTTAAATCTCCTTGATGAGAAAGTTTAAATTTTAGATAGCTTGTTGATTAGCAACTATTACTTATGTTATGATTTCTCAGGAGAGAGAGAGAGTAATCTAGGTAATACAAGATATAGATCTTGAAGCCCTTATAGAAATTATTTTAGTGCTAAGTGCACAAAAAAGAAAGTTAACCCTAGATTGGGCATCACTAGAGTGATTAATCTAGGGTTGGGTATTGGGAGACTCGTATCTCAATCTCACAAGAAAGTGGTAAACTATTTTGATTGATAAAGGTTTTTGTGACATATATATATATATATACCAGGATGTATAGCAGTTCAAAACCTAACTTATGTTGGAAGTTAGTTGTTCCAAGTAGACCAAAGGGTCGAAAGCAGATTATTATCTTTTATTAATCAAACCTTTTTAGGGTTGAAAGGTTGACTCAAATCAAAACTATTGATATGAAATGATAGTATTCTTTTAGATATTATGTGGGTGAGGGAATACCTTGAATACTATGTTTATTCATGTTACGTAGAATGTGAACTCAAGCAATGCCAAGTGGTCTAGGAAAGACTAGAAGTATTTGTTTTTATGTTTTGCTACACTTATGCTATTACCTTTGGAAAATGAGGTTGTTTGATATTTCCATGTATCAATGGTTAGATAAGTTAAACCCTTGAATTGAAACAAGGAGGATATAGGGAAATCTATAACTCTTAAATGTTGGATATGATATTATACATATATATATTGATTGGCAGTGAAAGGTCGAGAAAACCATAGATCAAGGTAGGAAGTCTTTATAATATCTTAAGATATTCCATGATAATGTCAAAACTTGGTTTAATGCATCAAAGATATTTGGTATTTGAATTTAGAGAGTAAAATGACAGAAGGTGATAAACCCTAGAAAATTGCACAAATGCGATAAGGGACTTTACAAGGAGGATATAGGGAAATCTATAACTCTTATGTCAGATATGACATTGTATATATATATATTGATTGGCAGTGAAAGGTTGAGAAAACCATAAATCAAGGCAAGAAGTCTTTATAATATCTTAAGAAATTCCATGATAATGTTGAAACTCGGTTTAATGCATCAAAGATATTTGGTATTTGAATTTAGAGAGTAAAATGACAGAAGGTGATAAACCCTAGAAAATTGCACAAATGCGATAAGGGACTTTACAAGGAGGATATAGGGAAATCTATAACTCTTATGTCAGATATGACATTGTATATATATATATTGATTGGCAGTGAAAGGTTGAGAAAACCATAAATCAAGGCAAGAAGTCTTTATAATATCTTAAGAAATTCCATGATAATGTTGAAACTCGGTTTAATGCATCAAAGATATTTGGTATTTGAATTTAGAGAGTAAAATGACAGGTCATAAACCCTAGAAAATTGCACGAATGCGATAAGGGACTTTTTAAAGGTTATAAATACCTAAATCTTTACATTACATGTATATACTAGATTAAGGGTTAGTTCTAAGTCAGATTGGCTAGAATGGATTTTTTGTACAGACTAGTTTGTGTCTAGAGTACCAAGTAAAGTAAGTAAGAGTATAGGATGGGATAGTTTCTAAGACAAGTCAGAGGTGTGTGTCTAGATGGCATGACCAATCAAAATGATCATACTTAGCTAGAAGGGGTCTAGAGTTGTATGGTCGATTGAGTTTTGTAGGACACATCACTAGGATTTAGATGGAGAAACTTGATTGTTTCTTATATCTATACCCTTCATGAAGGGTAGGGCCACTTCCAATTAGGAAGTGTGTGGGGGACCGCTTGAGTCTGTGGTTGGAGGAAAAACACTCAGATGATTCTCTCCCTCTGTAGCAGAAGACTCTCTGAGGGTCATGATGATAGATATCATCATTCCAGATGGAGTGAACTCCATGTTATGGCTTATGACAGTCAAACTTATGAGGTAAAACTATTCTTGTGCCAATTGTATTTTATGTAATATAAATAAAAAGTGTAAGGACTTCTCTTTGATTCTAGTTGTGATTACATATGATTTCAAGTTTGAAATTATCTAGAAAAGTTGTACTTATTTCTTAAGCTTATGCAAATGTTGAAAAAAAAAATCTCTCATTTTTACTAAGTTTATTTACCTTCTAGTAAATTCTTGAGTATTAAGAGGAGGGATGTTACAAAGAAGCAAGGTAGATGTGAGAGATTGTGTGAAATTGAACTAAGGCATCAAGGACCTCAATGTGTTACTCTTGAAAGCAGTGAGTTGATGGTGTCTACAATTCTTTGACCAAGGTTGTACATGTGTGCAAGTTGTTGTGGTGGATCTTCTATTGCATTGAGATAATGTTCTATGTTTAACATTCTTCTTTCTATCTTTCTTTATCTGTAGGCAGTGAGCCTCTCATTTAGATAGTGAGTCCTATCTAGACAGTGAGTCCTATTTTGTGTAGTGAGCCCTCTGGCAGTGAGCCTCTTTGTATGCGGTTTTGCAATTACTCTTATATTATGAGTTAATCCTCACCATGATTTTCCCTTATTGGATTTTCCACATAAATCTGGTGTTTCTTGTGGTTGCTTTCTGTTATCTGCACTTCATGCTCATACTTAATAACAGATTAAAGTGGATGTTAAATGTTTTAAGATCTATGGGTATGTGCACGATCATGATGGGCCAAAAAGTGACAATATGATGGGTTTTTGTAGGGCATGTGGCTGACGACTTTGTTTTACCCAAAATTGATGAAACGAAAAGGGTTTTTAAAGGAGATTCTTAGCTTTCCACCAATATTAATTATGCTTTACTTTGAATTTAATAAATAATTATTATTTATTTTCTATTTAAATTACAACTAAAGTCCTGATTGATAGGCTGATTAAAAAAAATTATAGCTTTCAAACGGTATCACATTTTTTGAATGTAAAACATGCATCACATTCTATGCTTCACATACTATAGGATTAAAAGAAAAAATGAATTTCATGAAGTTTTTTCCAAGTTAAGGTGGTTAGACATACGAGTTTTTTTATTTCTTAAAATTTGTAATAAAAAAATCATAATTAATTATTTACTTGGAAAAAAATTACAAAAAAAATATGCATCACATCGGGACATGAGTTCTCTACTTATATCTAAAATATTATAAAAAAATATTATCATTTTAATATTGTGGTTAGGGTGGTCAGACAAACACCTACTTATTTTTCCCCAAATTTAAGTACTACTACATTGAAATTTCAAATTTTCACCAAATATATTTTTATTTTTTTAAAATAAACCTAGTAGTTTAGAAAATACATTCAATTTGCTACAAATTCTATTCTTACATATTTTTGAAATAATATAGATAGCTTAAGATTGAAATTTTAAATCAAGTTACCTAACTCTGATTTTTTTAAATTTTTTGCCACTTGAGGGCTTGTTTTTTCCATGATGATCTTGCACATGCCCCTGTGGTGAATGTGATTAGATACAACTGATTAACCCCCAACTCTCATTTGTCTTGTTCATTTCAACAGAAGTGATGTCACATAAGTTACCATAAAATTTGATTTATGGATGCCTTGATTTCCTAATAGATCTACAAAGGGTTAGCTCTTCAAACATAATGGATTGTTGCAACTAGCATTTAGAGGATAACTTAATACATCTTCATGATTTGGAATGATTGATTATAATATCACTTTGCACATAAATTGTGGCATTCTTCTTGATGTCTTGCACACTTGAAATTGAATGATGAAAGTGTTGTAATAATGCTACTAATTCTACCCTTGGGTTCCCTTGACAGATGTTAGGATCCTCAATTTGCTCAATATATTTTCTAGTTGTTTCAAATGGTGAAATTGATTTGTATTTATATGCAATTCTTCTAATTTCTTGAAAATCAAATGTCAGCAGCTGACAATTCAAATTAGAAATTCAAATAATAAAATACCAACATTGACATTTGAATTTGGGGAAAAAAGTGTTGGTCTAGGGCACAATGCACCCTAGACTAGATTCCTACTTTTTTTGTGATAAAAATGTTAGGGGCAAAATATTAAATGCATAATTTGATTTCCCATGTTTGATTTTTTGAATATATTTATAAAATAGGTAATTAAATGCATAATTAGGTCCAAAAACATAAGGGAGAGCTAAACCTAGTGTGAAATTGTCAAGGGTGATAGCTCTGCCATGTCCAACATCATGAGCAGTACAAAATATATGAATGGATAGGAAAATAGAAATACAAGCCAAAGCGAGCAAGAAACCATAAATTTTAACTTCTTGGAGACAAAGCACTTCAATACCAACATATTTCTACAAAGTTTCCCTAACAAAATATACTTCCTAGAGAGGAATGCCAGACCTAGAACATTCCATAAGAGGAAATTCATGAATGAAACTCCTCTATATCGTCGGAGTCCAGCTCCTCCTCATCCAGAGTAGAGAAACAATTCTATAAAAATTCTGGTGGAATTGGCCCAATTTGAATATTCAGAGCAAAAAATCTTTATTTCTCCTACACATATTCTCCTTCTTCTAATGGCAGAGAAGGATTGCGAGACCACTGTTGAGCTCCCATCATGGGAGGAGAAACATTTGGTTTTGTCATCATAATGACATTAGGCTAAGGCATAGCCTTCGGCCTGGGTCGCATCGTAATACTGTCAACCCCAACTAAGGCGTCTTTCCCCTTCACTTAAGGGTTTGAAGCATCTTTAGCTAGCTTAGGGACTTTGGAAACCATCCCAGCACCACTAGACTTGTGCTTACATTTCGTAACCATGGTCCATTTATCATCAAGTTTGGAAACAAAATTATCCGCCTAACAAGGATTTTTAGATTCCCACCGCGGGGAAGGAGTACGAGGCACTGCCAAAGGGTAGTCCCTAATCTTGTGGTCTACTAGCTGACATCTATAACATGGGTGATCACACAAAGCTGGTTTACAGTTTCTAGGAGATTCTAATTTTTTGCTGAAATCACATATTTTTAGAAAATATAATGATTTAAGCCCTAAAAAGTTTCATTTAAAGCATTCTAATTGAAGAGGGTTTGATCAAACTACCTTAGATCAAACCTCCTTGGATAGAACGCCGCTAGTTTTAAACCATACCTATAACAAAGTCTCCTTTACACCTATCAAAATGTTGATAAAAAACCACTTTTGATTTACCTTTTTGGGGATCAAATGAGCTCATTTAAAATTTATTTTTTGTATGTAGTCCTTATTATAAGCTTCCCAAAAAGTATAATTTTAAATAAAATTAATTTTATTATTATATTTATTTTTATTTCTTTTGAATGTAGGGTTTTCATCAAAAATCAAGCTCTTTGTTCTACACATGTGGAAAAATAGAAGATTATAAAAAAAAATTGAAAAATATGAGTGCACCAGATATTGAAGTCCTGATGATCCAACAAAAAAGAGAATTGAATTTCGATACATACAAAAAAAATTGTGTTATAGAGTCCGCCTATGTCTGAATTGTAATTGGTTTGACTTTGAAACTTGATTAAGGAAAAAATATTCAATAAAACACTATGAAACCAATTGGACTTGCACTAGATATCGTAGTTACAAATCTAAATTCAGAAAAATTAGAATTTATCCTTCATGGAAAAAACATTATGTGTTATACGGTGAGCGTCACTCCTTAAAAATGGTGTTTGCTGAAAAAAAATAAGTTCTCAAAGGAGATGGAAAAAGAAATGCAATCTGATTAAAAAAAATGAAAAAAATATATTTATAATCTATAGACAAAATGTCAAAAATCACTAGTTTGCATCATCTTCAAATTCTTCACGGTTTAGCCACCATAGGTGCCCGAAAGTGAAGATTTAGTTAGAAAAAATTAGTTCAGTGTCTAGTTTGGCCAAAAATTGTAAACTAGTATTGTGGGATCACCCAAACGTGTTTGGTAGATTAAAATAAGTGACCTTCTGGGCATGCCAAAATTCTCCAATTTGAATATCAATGGAGTCTTTCAAATCTTGTGAAAGGTCCACTTCAACACAGACCCATTTCTAGGGTCAAGCATGGAAAAACCTATCTGGCTCAATACAAATGACCCTCCCTAGAGAATATGCAATATGACTTAAAAAAGGCACACAAGGAAAGGGAAACCATGGAAACTCAATCCAGACTAGGACCCACAACTTGGTGTCATCCAAGACAATGAAGTCCTGGGTCCACGACTGTAAAACCAACAGAGAAGACTTGACATCCTAGGGACCATGATTCAGGATTGCTTGAACATGACTGACCTCCGCAAAACAAAAAAGAAAAAATACCTTGGTTAAATTTTGGCCCATATCAAGGTGGACCCCATGAGGGAGCCAAGCCTTGTGGACCCATTCTTTAAGCACACTTTCAGGGGGAGTCCTTCCAACAAAGTACCAACAAGAGTATGTTGATCAAGTCATTTACAAGCATAATCAAAATCAGGCAAAGGTAAAATCACATCAACTGGGGATTCAAAAGACTTACCTCGTGAAACACTTTCAGAATAAATTTTTGGGGTCGTTTGTTCAGAGGAGGATCCATTGAGCAAAGTCATCGAACTGCCAACACCAACATGAACTATTGGGTTTGAGTCGATTGAAGGCATATTAAAACAAAAACAAAAACCACAGTAAATGTGGTCGTACACACAAGAAAAGAGGAAAATCCTGTGCAAATAGTGCAGTATGACGCAAGAGGGGCCAAGAATGACCGTAGACACAAGAAAACCCTAACAAAGCTCATACACCTTCCAACTACTGGTATGAGTTCAAGAGAACAATATTTTTCATGTTATATCAAGAACACACATGCAAAATATTAGTAAATTCCTTCTAGATAGTAGTGCAACATGTAGATGTTTGCAAAATGCATTGGCATCCTGAAGATTCTTGAGATTCAAAAATATACTTTCCACATGGATTATCCATGATATGTGTGATAACACTTGAATGGAAAAGTAACACCATCCTCTCTTTTTTGGGAAAAAAGAATAGTTTTTTTTCCATTTTTATGGGCTTTTCACATTTTTCATTATAGTAGCCCCATTCCTCTCCTTTGGGGAAACTTTGTCAAAATATTTTCAACTATCTCACTAACTATTTTAGCACTCTATCTTATCATTCTTTGAACTCTTCTTAGTAGCTTGGAGTTCTTAAAGGGAATGAATTAATAGCTATATTTATCAAATCCATTGGAGAAGGTCTCCATTGTTGGTAATATTTTTCTCTTATTTTTTTATTTCTATGCTTTTTCTTATTTTGTGAACAAATTATTTATTATATAAGTAAGAATTTATTGTTATCATTGTTATTTACTTGCAATAGTGGTTGCCACCATAGACCAAAGTTAACATCATTATCAAATACATTTATTTTTTATTACTTTTTAATCCTTAAGGAACTTAGGACTGAAAATAACATGATATTTTATCAAACTTTTATCTTGGATATTCATGGAGGACAAAAAGACAAAAATGAGGTTTTGACTAAGGAAAAACCCTAAACAACCTTAACTTTTTTTTCTCATTTTCTTGTGTTTGTAGGTTAGGTGGACTCTAGGACTCAAGCCACATAATTTAGAGCTTTCTAGTATGACTAGAACTATAAAACAACATGATGTGAATATGTTCATGTGATGTGCTAGTGTCTTGGGTAGAGAGCTACAACTTTTGGTGTTAATTTCTTCTTTGTTCTTATTTTTCATTTTTAGTAAAATAAACTTAGGAAAAAATATGGATTTTATGCAATTAATTTTTTTTCTATTTTATTTTAATGTTTAAGTTGTAGGAACAACATTTCACTCTAATTTAAATATTTTTCCTTTATCATTATAGTACAAAAATCTTTATGTTTGTGTGAGTAGACGTAAGATCTTGTTTTAATTGAAGTAAGCTATGAATTTATTTATTAAAATAAATATTTTAATTAAATCATTTTCCCTCTTTTACAATATGCATAAAATTATTTAGATTAAAAGGTCTTGGAAAATTTTAAACAAATGAAATTATGATTTAAAAATTCAAACTCTGAAACTAAAATCCTTTGAACTTATTCAAAAATAATAATATTAGAATAGGGTATGAAAATCCTATCAAATCATGTAATAGAAAGAGGATTTATGTTTTACATAGTAGTTGCAAATTACCTAGTAAATATGCATGTAATGAATTTTGTCATCATTTTATGAATTGCAATTTAAAGGGTTTCCTTTTAACTATTTACTGTAGGGTTCTCTTCCACTTTTAATAACTCCCTTTTCTATGCTTAATGACATGTTCATAGAGTGGAAATTATTGAATTAGTATGTTTTGGATGTGGTTAAAATTACATTTGGATCTTAAAATGATTTTGAAATAACTTCTATTTTGAAATTTTACAAATAGATAAAATTGTTTCTAAGATTTATGTTTTCCTTGAAATAGTTAATAGTTTTACAAACTATACAAGAGATCAATGGTGATCTTTTGAATTTGAATTATAGTTTATTTCCACCCATATTTCTCTATTAGCTCTATTTATACTACACATTTCACTATGTAAGAATGGATTGCCTAATTGGAGAAAGAATTTAGGATAGCCAAATTTATTAATATAGAAGTTTAGAAACATAAACAACATTTTAACAATCATAATCAACTCATTTTTAAAAGCACAAAAGTATCGTGATCAAGTTTTAAGAGAAAATGAAATCTTTGTGTGACTATGAGAGGAAGTGAAAAAATACTATAAAAGTTCATATTCTTACATGTGTATTTTTGTAGTCTTTAATGTGATGATTTGTATAAAAGTAGACTATGATAATAAGAAAGCATTAAAAAAGAAAATACATTCAACAAGTGAAGGTGCTACTACCATTTTGTATAGCACAAGAAATGAAGAAGTTTATGATTCCTTCTAATTTATAAGAATAATGCACTTTTTATGTATTATTATGAAAAATCTATGTTATTATTGGAAAGATACATGACTTAAAATATGATGATAAATGTATCCAAGTTCTTATGGTTAATATTTATTGTGATACTCTTGGCTATCTTTAGACATAATCATCAATATTAGTTATTTTAAAATATCTTCAAAGTTGCTTATTTCTCATAAATGATGTCTAAGAATGCTATCAAATTGTTGATATAGACAAAATTTTATGACTCTTTTAGCTGAGAAAAGCATATAATGGCTTTAAAGATATAAATGTGCTTTGTTTAAGTAAACCACTCTATATATTTTATTCGTTCAATTCTTAACACTTCTCTAAGGGCTTTAAGGCTTGTGGAAAGAAGATAATAATACATTTATGGAGGGATATGACACAAATTTCTAACCAACTTGGTGTAGTACAATGATTTTTTGAATATATAGATTAGGCTTCCATGACAAAGTCCTAAATAGATATTTTCTCGTGTCCAAAATTCGCTATATTATGAATATTAGATGTTAAATCTAAGTATAATTTTGTAGAATTTTTATGTTTGATTGTTGAAGGTTGAGAGAAAATAAATATTTAATAGGTATGTAATAAGCTAAATATAACAACACAAGACATTTTAATTGTATAATAGTATATTGTGATGATAAATAAGCATTACACTTCCAAATCCCTTTGATGGTACACCCAACAATGTTTAGACTATAGAACCAGACAACTCTATGAACTCTAACAAAGTGTAAAACACAAGAAATACAACTTTATTAAAAATAAGGGAGAGGGGCCTATAGTGGGCCACCCTAACTTTGTGCTTCTCAAAGTCCTATGTGAAAATTTCAAATCACTCCCAAATTTGTACAATAGCTTATTTGGCAAATTCCCTGGTTATAAAAATTGGTTTCAAGGCCACATCATCAAATATAATGCCACATCAACATGCTTTTTGTCAAGGTATCCAAAAAATCCCCAAAAAAAAAGGTGAGACCGATAGGGAGTCACTAAGTCATGTATTATTGGTGCACTGATGTGGCATCACATGATTTGTCAATTTGTGTACTCTATGGATAAAAGTGTTTTGCAATTAGATATTAAGTGCAAGTTTATTGGATATTAAGCCTACCTACTATGGGGCCCACTCAGACTTACTTCTATACCCACCATTGGACCCCTACCCACTATGGGCCCCTTTCCCTTAATACATTTTAAAAATTAATGACACTGTAAAATAAGCTACTCTTAGACATATACTAATTCAAATGAAAAATCTATTTTTACAATAAAAATAAGACAAATATTTCACTATCCAAAATTTACTATGAACAAACGATAAAATTACTATGAACTGTTTGATCAGGCATAAAAATACCCACTACTATTCATAACTTTGCCCACTGAATAGCACAGGTAATAGCTCTGCCAAAAAGATAAAACTATTTAAGAAAACGCTAAAAATATTTATGCCCGCTGGTTCATAACACCTTCATTCCGTGCTAGTACTAGTAATTTAGCAGAGCTCGGGTAAAGGCAATCCCAAATGCTTATAACCAGCTGTACAACAAGCATACCTAGCGGACAAGGGTAACAAACGTACCCAAGCATATGATTTCATAATACTCTCTAAAAAGGTATAAGTTAAACCTCAAAATCAAGCATTGCCACTCAATGGTAAGAGGGATTTTGGTCACTGTCTTGTTTTTTTTAAGGAGAGAAGGCTCTTTAAAATTGTTGGTTTTTTTTTTGTCAAGATTTATAACAGAAAGACAGACATTGAAAAGAAGAAAGACAGACATTGAAAAGAATTTGAAAACGGTTAAAGATTCGACTCTGATCTTATAAACTGATGGTCTCGTGAACGTCATTAAAAATCAATCATTATTAAAACTTTGAGAAATGACTATATTACAGCATTTTACGAGTGCGGATTAAAATTAAGCTCTGGATCTATCAATAAATTCGGGACATAATAAACAGATTTACTTTTACTGTGGGGTTAAATTACCTTGTTCTCTTGTATTAACCGCATCAATGGCGACGGTGACAGGCACAACGTCTGTGCGAGTGGGTGGAGGAAATGGAGCAGCGTGTGTAGGAAATGGAGAAGCGCTGCAGATGGGACATCTACCGTGGCTCTGCAACCACCTCTTTATGCACTCCACGTGGAAATTATGTCGACACACTGGCAGCGACAACGCCGGTAATTACAGAGGCAAATAACGCACTGCTCTCCGCTCCCGTCTTCCACCTCATCTTTAAATCTCCTGTAATTGAACAACGGCATGTCTACGTCCACCGTTTGCCTCGCGGCTGACGTTGGAGGCGACTGCTCCGCTTGCGGAGGCTCCGCTTCGACCTTTTCACTGAAGGCCACGTATGTCACCAGTAAAAGTACCGATGCGTAGGCGATGTAGAAATAGGGTGAATGGAACTGAAACACGAATTTGAAGAGAAAGAGGGGAAAAGCGAATATGAAGATCACCCATACAATTATGAAGTACAACATCCATGGCGACGAAGCGCAGCACCGCCTCCTTGCAATTAGCGGCATGCTCTGGTAATTATCCTCTGCTCTTTGTGGGAATTGGCATGGCTAAGTAGGGGTTTGACAGAAAACCCTGTCTAATTATAGTAAACTGCCGAACAGAATCTGCAAACAGGAAAGAATAATATGTTGTGGCCGGCAAGCATCACCACAGCCAAAACGCCTCAAATGTCGACATTTAAGACTTCCTCTTAATTTCTTTCTTTCGTTGTCGGCCTTCTTCTTTTTCAGGTCTTCGTTGCCAATACAGATGTAATTATTTTGTTTTTTCCGTTGTCCCTTCTTTACCTTGTTATTCACGGACACGGCAGTGTTTATTAGTACGCAATACTATTGTAATTGAGTTTGTTTTGTTTTTTTTAACAATTTATTAATAAATTGTTTTTAACGAATTAAAAACAAAAAGATTGAAATAAAATTTAATCTCTTAATATGTAAAATATTTAACGATATTATTTTTGTTGAATATTTTGCTATTTTATTAAGAATGGATTTTATCTTGACATTATTATGAATCATAATGCATATTTATGTTCTATTTTTTTCTAATATATTAAATAAGTATTATAAATACAAGGTGCTACAAATGTGTTCTATCAAGCTAAAATATAGGTACACAATCATTTTGTCGCATATGTTAGAATATAGGCATGCAACCATTTTGTCTCATAAAGTAGAATATAAGCAAAGATAACAAGTTTCCACAATCTATATTGATAATTGCTTGAAAGATTTATGGATTCGATTGTGTGTTATTTTTTACATCAAGGTTTTGGATCACACTCCATGATCAGGATGAAGAGTACAAGGAAAAGAATACTCACTTAAACAACAAAATGCGAAAGGGAAGAGCAATTTTCATACACCCACTTCTATGGGTTGAGTTTATTTGGCAATAGTTGAGTTCAAATATGATGCACCCCTTTTAATGGGTTGATGCGATTTTTTATTTTATTATTTTCTATATAAGGGAGTGGAGGCCTTTTCCACAACTCACCTTAAAAAAATAAAAAATAAAAAAATATTAATGTGTTAATCATTATGTTAAATTTATATTTTTTTAATTATTTATTATTATTATTCATATTAAAATAACTTTAATGCCATCAAGGTAGAATATAGACATGCAACTATTTTTTCCATTAAATACAATATCCTAAAATTTATATTATAATGATTAATATATTATTTACTAATTTTAATAATTAATGTGCTATATTTTATATAACGATTATGTAAAAATTCTAATACATTTAATTTTTAATTTGTGTTTTGATTTTTTTTTATTAATATATTACTGATATAATTTTTCTCTTTATTAAATATATCTTTAGGAAGTATTTATGTTTTTATTAATATTATTAATATAATTTTCATTTTTTCATAATAAAATTATTTTAATAATAATTCATAAATTTATTTTTAAAAATTCATGTACTAAATGTTTTAATATAATATTTTTAAATAATATTATTTTATAAATCTTGAATATATAACTATAAAATTAATATTAGGTAAAGAAAATAATAAATTATGAACTTCACTAAATTATTATATAGAAATGCAAATAACTAATTAACAAAAATGAAATACTATAATTAACAAAACTTATATTTAATTTTATTCACATTAATAAAACTTACATTTAATTATTTTCAACCCTACAAAACTATAATTACAATACTATAAAGGCAAGTACTTGCCACTATGTGACACTTGTTTAAGAAGAGTATTGGGGGATTGAAAACTTACAAATCAATAAGTGGGAAGAAGATAAAGAAAAGAGGGAAAAATGGAATGCAATATTATTTCAAAAATATGGAATAGGAAAGAGAAAATTTAGTGTTGTGTGATTTCAAGAATATTTTTGAAATATTTCATAGGAATAAGTTATGATGTAGAATGAATTATTTTGTATCTTAGTACAATTTAAATCAATTGCCTATAGGTTCATGAAGAGGCTTAGATAAAAATTAGAACTAAAGTAGGTTCTTTCAAAAAAATTAGGAGTAACAATGAAGTTAAGCAAAAATAGCCTTCATATTGCAAATTTAAAGAATGGTTGAATTTGAAAAGTGGAGATGGTGCTTTTTGGGGGGAATATGTTTTCAGGCTTCTTTTGTATGCCAATGATCTTATTTTAATTGTTAGGTCTGCTCAAGGTTTACAAGAGCATTTATTTGGCCATGAGTACTTTTGTTACACCCCAATTGTGAAGTTACTATTTACTATTACTACATAGGGTAAATATGAATGTAATATGAATTTTTGAGATGAATAAAATTACACTTGTACCTTGTTATCAATATGAATATTATCTCATTTGATGTTATCTTAGTTAATTTTATTCATGGTGAGATACTGCATATAAGCGAATAAATGGTTATTGAATTATTATTATTCTAACTTTGGAAATGCTTATATATATATATATATTGCATATGTTGTGAACAATTGACTGTCGTGTGCATGTGTTAGTGGTTGTAGGTACGTGTTCATTTCTCTAAGCAGAGGGGAAGTATCACTCAAGAGAAGATCTTGGTTGGGTAACCAGTAAAAGTAAACTATCCAAGCATATACACACACCACATTAGAATGATTGAGTTGAGTCAGTTTGTGGGTAGTATACATAGATATACCTACACATACGTGTACATAGAGGTATATACATTTATTCATATATATATGCACACATTTAATATATAATGTGTTTATTATATACTATCTTGCTTGTACTCATATATATATATATATATCAAATGAATGCTTACATTATAGACTTGCGATATATATATATGTGTGTGTGTGTGTGTGTGTAAATATATATTTGTGGTTATATATATAAATATATATATATATATATATATATATAAATATATATATATATAAATGCATTAGTATTTGAATATATATATATATATTATGTATATAATATATATTATATATAATAATATATATTTAACATATTATATATGTTATTTGAAAATCGACTAACTCTTATTAAAGTTGATTTATTAAAGGCTATTTATAGTTGATAGAGACTATGAAATGGAGGTCAATTATAGTCATTATTGGCCATGTCAAATGATGCCAATTTAATAGTTATATTAGATAATGCATTGTTCAATTTAGTTAGTAGTTTCTAGTTATATGGATGTGTTGTAATTCATGAATGTAATTCTATAGTTTTGAATTGAATTCTATAGCTTCATGTTGGTTTCATACTCTGGAAGAATTAGCTAGGTTAGGACACTACAATTTTTAACAATTGACAATTATAGTACTAAGCATTAGGTACCCATAGCATAAGGTAATAGTTTATATTTATTCCCCTATTTTATGAATTGAATTTTTTTACTTCATTTTCTAGTTTTTGTAGTCTTTCATACTACACCAAATTAAATAGGGTGCTCCACCTTTTAGGAGATGGAACACACAAAATAAGAGGAGTAGGATCCTCCTTTCATATTTCACTCTCAGTTCATTAAAGGAAACCCTAGAAATCTCAACCTAATGATCCATTTAGGAAAAGAGATTGCTACAAGGTCTCCTTAGGTATGATTAAAGAGGGGTTCACCACTAATAAAATGCTTAGAAAGAAGGAAATGAAAGTAATATGCAAATCTAGTTGTGTAACCTAGAAAATGAACTTGAAATCAGAGTAACAGACTAAGGTTAAACTGAGAAGTACCTGGAAGACTAGAGATACCTGAAACAAGGTTTGCAATCCTAAAATATTGACTTTTGATGTGAACTAGGAATCATATGCTAGACTGGGTGATATAGCCCCATGTTAGGGTTTCTGGTTGGATCTAGAATCTACAACTCATAAACAAGGATCTACAAAAAATGGCTAAAAAGAGGTATGAACTAGGAATCATACACCCAAGGTGGTGATTTAGTCCTAGTATTAGGGTTTTTCTGAAAATCTGGTATCCTCTAGTGATCTTTTGTATCTTCTCTCTCATTTGGTCTTTGATTTTGAAGGTTTAAATTCTAGC
This sequence comes from Sequoia sempervirens, assembly GCA_007258455.2. NCBI lineage: Eukaryota > Viridiplantae > Streptophyta > Pinopsida > Cupressales > Cupressaceae > Sequoia > Sequoia sempervirens. The sequence continues at coordinate 265,139,264 of VDFB02105785.1, forward strand.
CTATAGATGACTTTCTATGAATATGACAACTTCTTGACAACTTTGACAACTTTCTTCAATCTTACAACTTCTTCTTCAAAGTATCTTCAAGCCTAAAAACACCTAGATCTTCAATCACACATGAAGAGGAGAAAATTATTGATTTTTTGGTGGATATGGGTTAGCTTTGGTCAAATCCCATTTTGGTAATCAAACCTTGAAATGAAATCAAATAGAATTTGAAGGAATGATCAATGAACAATATGCAATGTTGCAACTCACCAAACCCTTAATATAAAGGTTGCAATCTTATGTGAAATGGCTATCATGAATGTAGATCTTGACTCTTGATTGTTGATATGAACTTTGATCTTGAATACTTGCTTGAAACACAAAAACCTACATCACAAATATTAGCTCAAAAACACACATGATGCATGATGACTTTGCCATGATGCTTGAATCTTTAATTGATGCTTGAAAGTACTTGATAATAAGCTCTTGAATTCTCTTGAATACTTGAATTGCTAGAATTCTTGAATGCTTAGATCTTATTATGATTTCTTAGGTGAAATTATGTGAAATAACCTTGTATTTATACTTGTTTATGCCAAATTTCTTGAAATTACAACACTACAAGCCGACATCAGATCTAGGAGAATAAAATCCCACCAAGAATTGAATTCAAAATAGGTCCAAGCTAAAGCGGGACTCATACACCAATTGGGGCGTATGAGTCCCAATAGCCTTAGCTTTAGACATAAATTTCAAGAAAATCTAATTTTTATGCAATATTCTAGATTAGGCCCCAAAACCTAGGTGGGACCCATACACCCAAGGTGGCGTATGAGTCCTAGATCACTAGATCTAGAATACACAACCCAAAATCATGAATTATGATTGCATTAAATAAGGCTTGTGGATGCAAAATAGGACCAAATAAGGTATAAAGAAGCCCAATTTTAGTAGGGAGGGCCCAAACAAGTGCAAAAATGTAAAGGGATACATTTTTGTGTACACTGCATTTAGCCCCCACTTTAGTGAGAGGAGGAACTTGCTTCAAACTCACACTAAAGTTGACAAAATCGCATCAAAAGAGGTTCAAATGTACCAATGCTAGTGAGATAGGCTGACAATGATCGAGAGGGTTGCCCAAGCTCCCAAGATCAAGATCCTATGGAAAACCAACATAGGCACAAAAGAACACACATGTGAATGATGTAAGGAGCAACAACAAGGTACAAGCATACAATGCCAAAGACAAAAGAAAAAAAAAAGAGGGGTGGATCAAGCCTCAACTATTTGTCCAACATGATGTGGATTAGATCTAAGCTGATTATCCAAAAAACATTTACAAGTGGAATGCGATGTCCACTATGAAAACCAAACGCACACTCACAAGGGCTAGTGGAACCTTAGGCCATCCACTAGGTGAGCCCCCAAAGACACATACACATGTGACCGATATGTGCTCACATAGATAAGCAAGTGGATATGGGAAAGTCACATCTAAGTTCATCTCCCATACGCTAACCATACCAAAGCTATACCTCCTAATAACTTTGATAGGGAAGCACACAACATGAGCAAAAGTATTCATGAGGCAAACAAAACTTTGTATGCTTGACACCCATGAACAAACAAGATGGCTCCATAGGCAAGCAAAGTGTGTTATGCAAGGTAGCCATATAATAGCTATTGTAAATGAAAAATAGTGTAAAGTACATTCAAAGGAGTTTTTCTTAGTTCATGTAAGGTCTTAACTTAGGGAACATCATGCCTAATGTCTCCAAGAGAGGACCAATCAAAGAATAGAAGATTCACAACTTAGGGAATGCACTATGTCACATGAAGCCACTAATAGGAATGTAATATGCTAAGAGAGATCACCCTCTTGAAGGACATCACACCCAATATCACCACAAATAGAAAGACACATCGCATGAAGTAAGAAGACTACACAATGAAACATGAAAAATGAAAAAAGAATAATGCCAATGTATGCTCCCACTTTAAATAAATTTCTAAACACCATGTTGTGAGCAATTACTTTAAAGTAGCAAGTGATAAATGCTAACAATAAAGAGGACATGTGAGAGCTTATTTAGAAATCCCTATGCCAAGTCATGTGTTTCCAAATGAAGCTACGTCATGATAAGGGGTTGTCCCCAAAATCACACATAAGGGATCCATGGATTCGGGTCAATATGTCTTTGCTACATTGTTGTTATAGAGTGGGACTGTCATCATTCCCCAAATAATCACGGAACAAGAAGAATGACACAAAGAGAGTAAAAAAAAGAAGAAAAACCTTCAGGTCAACATGGAAGAGCCCTAAATGTCTCAATGTCTTGTGTCATCCCCAAAAGGAAAACACAAGACAAAGAAAATAATAAAAGGCTTACAACATAGAGAAGAATGTAGATACAAATAGAGGAATATCACAAAGAGAGAGATACATCAAATAGAATGGCACGGGGGATAACATTACGCACATGCAATAACACACATAACATGAAAAGAAAACAAAGAAAAGACTAGTAAGGCACATGCAAGTCAACCTATAGCAAGTCATTTGCATCCCAATCTTGTCCATTGTATACAAAACATGGAGAACTAGCCAAATGGACCATAGCAAGTGCCAAACTAGGAGTATCACCAAGTTCAAAACTCTTCTTAGGAGATGTATCACTTAAGCTCATAAAAGAGGAAAATAATGTATTCAATCCATTATGCACTTCCTCATCAGTTTTAGAAATATCATCATCATCATCTAAGTTAATGACAATGGGAGGTCGAATGATAATGTCTAAAGAGGGTGCTAGTCCCTATTATGGTTGTGATATAGGATCTTTTTGTTATGGCGAAGAGCCTGGAGACTCCTCGTGTATAACTTCAATTAAGTTTGGATGTTGATTTTATTTGTTATTTTCTTCATTTAACCTTTGAGCAATAACACGATTTCAACACCTATGCTCTCTATCATTTCTATTCTTTTAGTATGATTTTCAAGTTATGTTTGTGTAGGAGCACGTCTATCAACCATAATTTTTTTTTCTTCCCTAAGGGGAGGAACGAAAGGAACCATGTGAGGTTGTTTGACCACTTTCTCTTTAGCTTTGTAAATTTGTTTTATCTTAGGAGGAATGGTCCGAGATTGTTTTGGTTGTCTCTTGATTGTTTTGAGGAGATAGGCAAAGGATCTATCTTGGGTTGTTCTTGGTTACTTGGAAGTTCTTTAGGTTCAATCATGGTTTCGTCTAGGATAGGAGGTTCCATATTTTAGAGTTATCATGCATTAGCTTTAATAATTAATTAATATTTAACTAATTATTAGTCTAATTTATTCTCACACACTTTATCTAAACTTAGGAATGATTTATTAGTTGAGTTAATATTAGATCATTATGTATCATCTCATGAGATGTTGACACTTGTCATGATATGATCCCTTTCTCATTTAGGGATTTTCTCTTATAAGCATTCAACCCGAGTCATTGTAATTACTCTCAGATATTATCTGAAGCTTTCATATCTTCTTGAAAGTCTCTTCTGTAGCTTTTTCTTGTTGAAGAATATTGCACATATTGTTTTGCAGATCTCTCGTGTGGAAGGTGTATTTGTTTTTTGTTTGATCTTGTGGCTCATGGCTTTGTGCTTGTTTCATAATTCTAACATGGAATCAATCTTGGAATCTTTGTGCCACTCTTTTTCCTGGTGGAATTTTTCTAACATCTTTTTTAGCCAGATTCAAATGTTTTCTAGTGACCTTTTCCAAGCAATGTCATCATTTTTTGTTTGGTCAAAATGGCATATTTCTGGCAGACATTGAAATATTTTGTCAAAAAAAATTCTAGGAAGTGGATTTCTTTTTCCAGTGGGAGGGAATATTCCCTAGAATATTTTGTTGATGTCAGCATGATGTCATGTTGATGTTAGTAGTATGGATAGCTGCACATGGCCCCTTTGACCCCCTTTGTGCCCTAAAAAGGGTGTTTTTTTCTTTTGGCCATAACCTAGGCAAATGATATCATTTTTCAACAAACGAGATATTGTCAGAAAGACGGTTCTGCCAAATTTCTAGTGGTGTGGGTCTTATTGCTTTATTTTGTTGCTAGTGTATTCTATAGTCTATTGAATTCAAAGGAGTTTTTTTCAATCCCGAGCTCATAGATTTTAACCGGTTTCTCTATTTTTCACAATTCTAGTGGCGTTGGAACTATCTCTAAAAGCTCTTCAGTTCCATCAATGCAATTTTTCTAGACTATTCTCTAGGTATATTTTATTTATATTTTTTTGTTTTTGCACTCTGGTGAATTGGACATTTTAGCTCCTAGAAACTTTTTCGTTTGTGTGGGATGACTCATTTTTGGCTGTTCTATATGTATTTCTAGTCTTGTGTCTTTTTTGGACATTCTGAGCTTCCATTGTAAGAACTTATGATTTTATAAAAACACTGAGATAAAGTGCCTCTATATTGCACTTGTATTATGGGATCTATAACTAAGGTAAAAATTTAGGAACAACATGAAATAAAATGCATAAAACAAATCCTATCTATTTAACAATGAAGCACAAAAGAGGAAAATAGCATAAAAGAAAGGAATAATTTCACCAAGTAGCCTTCATGCCCTCCATGATTAACCTTCATTGCCCCTCTCCATTTGTTGTAAAATGATATTTTCCCTTAGATTTTTGTGAGCAACTTTGACCTATGACAAAGACCTAAGCAAATATTGAAGGATTGACTCAAAGTGCAAGTGTACTAAGAAATTGCAAGTATGAGAGATGTGCAAGCATAAAGTTTGAAGCATGAAGTATGAAGTCAAGAGATGTCCAAATGAGGTTGAAATTGTCTTTTTATAGAAAATTCAATTTTGGATGAATGGTCGGGATTGAAAGTTTGTCAAAGCCCTAAGATCAAAGGTTAGAATTGCATGTGACAACTAGTGATTAGGGTTAGGGAAAAGTTTGAAATGAAGAGCTAAGATTTGATTTTAGGAAAATCAAATCAAAGGTCGAGAATGCATGTGGCAAGAGGATACTGGGCACAAAAAATGAAGCTATTGGAAAATCAAATAATAATTTAAAATTATTTGATTTAAGATGCTGAGTTGACCTTTTGAATTAAAAATTAATTTAATTCAAAAGTGGTGGGGTCATGTGATAGTAAATAATTATTTCAAATTATTTACTTGGTGGGAAAAATAAAAAGTGGGAGAATTTAAATAAATGATTTTATTTAAAATTAGAAGAAAAGTCAATAAGATAATTAAATAATTAAATAATTAATAATTATTTAATTATGGAGAAAATGGACAAGGTGGACAATAATTAAATAAATCATAGGAATTTATTTAATTATAAGAAGACATAAGGAATTAATGACATATTTAAATAAATAAATAAAGTTTATTTATTTAAATAATCAGGAGGAAATAGTTAGGAAATAATAATTAAATAAATTTAAGAATTTATTTAATTATAGAGAGATATAAGAAATTAGTGACGTATTTAAATAAAATAAATGTAATGTATTTATTTAAATAGTCGGGAGGAATAAAATATATGAATTAATTAAATAATTGAGAATTATTTAATTAATAGTTGAATTTGGACCAAAGGATATAATTAAATATTTTAATTATGTTGAGAAGAAATATCAAGAAAATAAAAGTTTGCAGGCCTAGGTCAATTTTATGTGTCTACATTTTTCCCCTCTTCGTCATAATGCAATTTATCGTATTGTGACAAAGAAAATTTAATTCAGAATATGCCCCAGTGAAGGTATGGAGTATCTATGCCCCCTCAGGAAAAATTGTGAATTTTGACAAAGTGTCAGAAAAATTTGGAAAATGTCCTGATAAGTCAATTTGATGACCAAAAATATAATGGTGCAATCGGTTTCAAATTTTAGCAAGTTTAAGGCAATCAAAAAGGTGTTTAAACATGCCAAAAAGTGCATCCAATTATAAACCCTATGGAAAAACCCTAGATTGCACCCTATAAATAGGCTTGAGGAGGGTAAAAGGGTAATTCATTTTCACCATTGCCTTTAGAAAATTCAAAGCTTAGAGCAAGAGGACATTGCGTGAAGATGATGATTCTGGAGGCTGATCACTGTGGATACCGAGTACAAACATACCGACGGCCAGAGGGCTCAACAGCACCGGTATGTACCCTATACCCACTTGGTAATTTTATCATTTTACGTGTTTTTTAGGGCCTCAAAGTTAGGGTTTCAGATGCGTCATTTTGTATTTTGACGCATTTGCATGCATAAAACACATAAAAAATTTCGCGTTGCATGCATTTGATGTATCATGACACAAGTGCAAGGGATAATCTAGGTTAGAGGTCAAAGTAGTGCAATCGTGAACTGGTGCAACACTAGCACCAAAATGTGATGCAAGTGCTAGGTCCAGCAACACAATCACTAGAATGAGACTCAAAAGTGAGCTGATTCAATGCATGTGATCAAAAGTGGCACATCTATTGGGGGAACAACACAATTTTCATAAAGTGACGTATCTGTGAGTCCAAATGACACAATCGTTGTAGCGCGGTGCATCTGAGGGATGAAACAATGTATGTGATTAGTGCAACACAAGTGAAGAGAAGAATGACACAACTGATTGTGGCTAGAGTTGACTTAGTTTAGGCTCATTTTGATTGTGCCCTTTTGATTAGTTAGATGATAAGGATGATTTTCAATTATGTGCTAACTTTTTTTTGTGTGTGCAGAGACGATTTTCACCCATATATACACGAGAGTTTCAGTCGGCGACGTATGTATTCAGGGATCGACTAAGGCAGGGTGAGTAGAGGCGATTGATGCGGCTAGGAATATTTCATGTGACCTATATGCCTATTATTCGGGAAAATAGGGGTCTCTTGAGAGCGCTGGCAGAGAGATGGCACTCTAAGACATGTTTGTTTCAGTTGCCAAAAGGGGAGGCCACAGTGATGTTGGAGGATGTCTATAGGATCCTACGGATCCCAATCAAAGAAGAGCGGGTGGTATATGATCCTCAACAGGGTCTGCAAGCCATCACAAATTACTATGAGCATGAGGATGTAGTGCAGCTGGGCATCAATGGATATGAGATTAGTTGGGAGTTCCTGGTTGAGAATTATGGATGATGGGATTATATGTTGTGAACCTTGATAGCTGGGGTACTAATACCAGATCATCCCTTTCATGGTTTCCTAATAGGATGGGGGGATGATCAGGATGAGGCGTGACATGAGAGTGTTTGCTTGGGGTTTGTGCTTGCTAGGGATGTTATATCATCAACTACATGATGTTGCATATATGGAGTCTACTAGTATCAGTTGTGGGACCACACTCCTGATGATATGGGCATGGGAGCATATTGTCGTATTTCAACCACCAGTACAAAGGAAATTAGCCGAGGGGATGCCATATGTGTATCTATATGTGGGTTCTGTGACACAGACACGAGTGGGAGATACAAGATATTGGTGCCATGATATTGATACTTTTTTGGGGTTTGTGTGGAGGCCATACAAGGACTGCAGATAGTGTCTGGGAGAGGAGGAGCATTTATCATTTTGTCGATAGTTTAGATATCTCATTGGGCGGATGGTACAGTTGCAACTGATCATAGAGATGTACCTACCCCAATGAGTACTAAGATAGTTTGGTGAGCAGCAAGATGTACTTGAAGGCACTGTAGATTATGCACGTTCATCTCAGGAGATAGTGTGGGGACCGTCGATAGTAGTGATAGTGGTCGAGCAACAAAATGATAGCCTAGTAGCACAGTAGTGGGGATGAAGCGAGGGACCAGTAGATGTAGGGACCACCCTAGATTTTGATGCATGCTGGCGAACTCATAGGCCACTTCCTTTGATAGATCTAGATTAGCCAACATCGGTAGATCGACGAGAAATGTTACCACAAGTGCGCCAAGGAGGGCAAGGATGAAGGGATGGTGCAGGGGGAGAGAGAGGGATGGAGGCAGAGGTGATAGGGAGGATGATGGAGGATATGGGGTAGATGGACAGGGTGGTGGTAGAGGTCATAGGTAGGCGAGGAGAGTGCGACAGAAAGTTAGACGAGCACTACTATCACCAATATGAGAGGTAGGTGAGGGAAAGGAGGAGGAGAGAGAGGTCAGGGTAGAGGGAGAGTAGCTAGAGGGACCTCGTCCAAAGGGAATAGGTCTAGAATCAGATCAACCAAAGATGGAGGTAGAGGAGGAGGTGGCCAGGGAGGAGGAGGTGGTCGTGAGAGAGAAGGAGTTGGATGTTAGTGGGGAGGAGGATATAGGATGAGAGGAGGAGATTGATGATGCAGAGAGGTAGATCAGAGAGTGGATGGTGGAGGGTGAGGAGGTTCGAGAGGGGAGACCACCATTGCCTTGGGATGTGAAATTCAGTCAGTGACTAATAGACATGCAGAATTGGTTAGATGAGGCCCTCGCCTAGATCAGGACACTGGAGTCAGAGTTGGAGGTGACCAAGGTGGAGAGGAATTAGGTAGTGGTGAGTTAGCAGGGGATGCAATAGTGGTGTTCACAATTTGCAAAGTTATGTGTTGGGCTCGTGGGAGAGGTGGTGAGAGAGCTAGAAAGGGTGAGTGCTAGTCGAGCACATTGCATGATGTTGTATGAGAGGACTGTGCCAAAATATTAGTGAGAGCCAAGTTTGACTCAGTCTCAGAGTGGGATAGGGAGTGGCTTGAGGAGCAGTAGTAGGAGTCAGAGTAGTGTGAGCCCATCCACCTCATCTGGATAGTCATCAAGACACAAGTCACACCACAACCATAGGCACTCATCAGGGCATAGGTTGAGTCACAACCATACATCATCATCAGGATATAGGTCACATCACAACCGACCATCCACCATGGTACCTAAGTCGTCATAGAGACAACCTATTGTATCCGAGTAGAGATCATCAGCTCCTGAGAGAGAGCATCAGTCACCTCGTCCCTCACCCCGAGGGGATGGGGAGAGCACTGTTTAGGACATATGATACTGTTATTATGTTGAGACACTTTATATATTGACCATCAAGTCTATGAGCTCTATTTTTGGGATTCCTCGAGACTGTATCCCGTGACATGATTTTGAGATTATTATATACATGATGTAGTTTTGGTGCAGACTTTATGCTATGAGTTGTGTTATGAAGCATTATGATTTTATTATGTTATGATTCCTATTCAATGATGCTTTATATTTTATGTGATGTATGCATTTATGATGAGATTACTTAGTACCCATGATGATTCTACTTTATGTATGATTGTTACTTTATTATGATGATGATAATGTTCTATATATGCCTAATGGATGCCATGCCTACGATTATGAATGCATTGATGTATGAGTGTGTATGTATGGATTATGCGATATATGATGCTTTATGTTATGATCCTAAATTTGTATGCATTAATGATATGGATGATGTATGAAAAATGTTTAATGTGCTTATATGTTATTTTAATACAAATGAATCAATGTAAATGATTTATTTATGCTAGTGATGTAAATGCAACTATGTGAATGGATTTACGTGAATGTGTAATGTACTAATGCAATTTCTATATATGAGCATGTATGTAATTTTTTTTTGTATATCATAGGATATCATCAGGAGATGGAATAAGAGAGATTACCAGACAAAAGGAGATGGATGTTAGTGCAGAGAGAGAATCCTTCAATATACTATCAAAGTACTAATAGGTGTTTCTTTTAATCATCATTGGGAAGATTGTTGTAATGGCCAACAAACACCATGATATGACATAAATCAAAGGTGTGCAAGGTCACACCATTACATAGAACAAGCAGTCATCGATAAGGATGATTATGACTCATATGAGGAAATCAATTGCCCCAGTCTTTTTGTCACAACCACAAACAAGAAAGAAAAACCATGAAACGTTGTTGCTCCTCTAAATCCTATGTAGGACATCCTCAAGGAACTAGTAGCATGATAGTCTGAAAAGATAAGACAATCATCATGATACGTCATTGCTCCTCTAAATCCTGTGTGGTGCATCCTCAATGAACTGTTAGCATTCAATGAAAAATCGAATGCCAAGTGTGAGATTAAAGATAGTGTTTGCCAAAGTGTTTGCCAAGTATGTTCAAATGTCAAGTGTATTTATGTTGAGATGCCAAGTTTTACAAAGCCTAGGTTCATGTTAAACAGGATAATGTGTGGCAGATGTCAAGTAATGCCAAATTCAAGGACACATCTTGAATGATGTCGATATTGAGAGGATCATTCCTCAAATGTCAAGAGAATCCCTCAAAATGCCAGATGACAGAGTCGATGCTCAGGAAAGACATATCCTAAAACATAAATCAATGAGGCGAGTTTTTCTTCAGAAAGATATATTTGAAGAATGTCCAAGAGTTGATAGGTTGACTTGTTATGACAATTTGACCAAAGTTGACTAGATGACCAAATTGACCGCATGCCAGTGTTGACATGCCAATTTAGTTGAAATGTTGATTAAATGATTGTCAAAGTTTGTTTAAGAGTTTCCCAATTTAGGATATTAGCGAGAAAAGGACAATTGAATCAATAGACCCTAAGGGACTGAAACTATAGGGCCTCGAGGGAACATCAATGATGGCCTTTCCTACGTCACACACTCAGAGACCACGTAGTTTGACCAGACTTTGACCAACAAGACTGAATGAAAAAGATTTGATTTATTTGAGATATCTGACATTTGTGATATTGAATGTGATGAACCCTAAATGACTGACCTAGTGCAGCCTTGGAGGCTCATTGATTGATGGCCTTGCCTATGTAGCAATGCACAGATACCTCGTAGTTTGACATGACTTAACTTTTCCTTATTTTACAAAAGATAGAGACATGATTTTATTTAGACAACCTAAAGGACTAACCTAATGCCTTGGGGTTGCATTGATAGATGACCTTGCCTACGTTCAATCACAGAGGAAATGTAGTTTGATGACGAAAAAGACTAACACAACTAATATGATGGACTATGACTCTGTTTTTATGATTTTTAAGTGTTATTTGGATGTTTTTGTGTTTTTGACATGTTTCAATTTTTTAGGATTTTTTTAGGACATTTTCTAATTTTTATGGATTTTTTTTAGGACATTTTGCAATTTGATGGGACCATGTTCGAGACCCACTGCAGCCCGGTGATAAGGGTGTTTCATCCAATCAGGTCTAGGACTAGCCAAGTTGAATGAGATGGAAAAGGACGTGCTCAATATGAAGGGCGAAGGATATGCGAGACCTGATGTCAAGCATTATCAACCATGAAAGATGAAACAAAAGACATGAACACACAGATATATGTGGGGAAAACCCTTTCAGGTAAAAAAACCCACACTCCAAAAACTCAGATCACCATTGTATTATTCAACAGCAAAATATAGTTACAATACAATATCAGGCTCATGGCCTTTACAGGAGATTACATCTTGTTCCATTTTGGAGAATATTCGGCAACATAACCCATCGCGAGCACCTCTCTCAACGAGAGATATCTCACTCAGCTACAAAACCACATGACTCAACCACTAGCCTCTTGTCCTCTTTGTCGTACAACCACTCAGCCTTCACCTCCTACGAGATTCATCTCTCTCTTGGCTACCCGACCTCTCGGCCTGTTCGGAAACACCCAGTCTGCACTCTACCTCTCAACTTGCATCTAGCCTCTCGGCCTGCACCCAGCCTCATGGCATGCACCCAAGTTCTCGCCCAGTCCATGCCCACCTCACAGCCTCTATGCTTGCATCGATCCTTGAAAGAGTCTCCCTCAGCCTTCACTGCATCTGGCCATTCGGCCTACAATTTGGCTTGACTAGGGTCGACCTCCGCTCGGCTGCCTGCAAGCAATTTTAGAATCCCATGACAGACACCCTAGTTGAAACCCATAGCCATCATCTCTATCACTCTGTCTATTCAACTACCACACCCCTTTAGGGTTTCACCTCAATCCATACACCATCTCCAATGTTGACCATCAGATAAGCAGTCAAACAAATTTCCACTGTCGAGCTTAGGGTTCTCTAAGAGTCACCAAGTCAACCATCAAGCACATGGGCCCACATGCCATCTATCCTCCACATCATCGCCACCTATTAGCCTTCAACATGATCCACCATCTTATCAGGTCCCACAGCCATCAGTAGTTGGAAACGAACCATCACTTTCTAGCTATCAATTCTCCTTCATATTTGTTTTTTGTGGTGAGGGGTCCACCAAGACACACGTCCACTACTTGTGCAATTCCAGAGCAACAAAAGGGAATCTACAATATTCTCAACAACTCTCCTAGAAAAGACTAAATATTAACTCCCAACACTCCAAGTGGTCCCCACATCTATCGACATCCAAGTTGCCATATCGCTGGAGAACCAAACTCCAGAACCTCATGTCAAAGGTTATGAAGTTCCCATAACCCATGAATTTCCAATAAAGGGATCACTCTATCGCTCAAAACCTAAAATTCCAAACCTCAAGTCAGAGGTTACGAAGTTCCCAAAACCCGCAACGAACTGACAACAAAGGAAGTAGCCTTCCCTCTATAGTCGCTAAGTCGGGAGGTTATGAAACTTTGGAACCCCGTGACTTCATTTATATAAACTTGAAAACCAGTGGCTTAACTTAGGTCGATGAAGGAGGAAAAAAAAACTACTCCAGGAAGTAATGAAGCCAATAAATTTGAAACACAATTCTCAACATTCTCCCAATTGACAAAGAACTTACTGGCTCCTTCTGACACGAACAAAAAATATTAAACAATGCTTTTGTGCTCCAACCAAGACACCTGCAATGACATCCAAGATTCCCACTAACTTAGGCAATAGTTCTAGCCATCCACCATAAGAAAAGGAATGATCCAAGGCATATATGCATCAGTCTCAAGAACAAAAGCATAAAATCTTATAGACAGCAAAGGCACCAACATAGCCACCACTCCACTGTGCTCACGAGCTAAATAGAAGCAACCCAAATACATACATGAAGCCATCCTCTAGAAAACAAGATAGAACATCAGCTAGAACAATAGCCATAAAATTGACTGCTCCCATCCAACTGATCAACCCACACAACTAAAAATAGCACACACAACAAGTGCTACTCCATCCAATCACACATACCTCGGAGGTATCAACATCAATTGACTCATGCCACCTTCACAACCAACCCATCAACTATAGAAACAAGCTCCATGTTCCAACCATTCGAAGAAGACCAAACAAAACCAAGAACTCCTACTGCATGGGTAACACCAAAACTAAACAGAATCAAGGCATACCAAGTCTACCAATAGCATAACATAGAGAGTGTAAACATGTAGTTTCAAGGAACCATCCATAATGATATGCAAATCATGTAGCTATAGAAAATCCTCCTACATACACCTCTAAATGCCAACTATGTCACCTTATTCTCCATGTATCCATGAGCACCTACAAGTGATCATCTCATTGTAAACTGCAAATGAAACATTGCACCATCATGAAGTTCTCAAGCACATGACTAATGCACCCAATACACAAAGAATCACCAGACCATTGTCAAAGCTCCAATCATCTGAACTAGGAACTTATCATGACATCATGATCTACACACCCCCCTTAGGAGATCCCATGCTCTAGGTGAACATAACATGGTCTCAAGAGCAATATATCATGCCAAAACTCTAATGTGCAATCAAGAGTATACCATGACATAAAACAAACAAACTCTAAACCACATCACCTATCAAGTAACACCAACACCTCAACCAAAGACTCCAAGAGTCCTCCATGGCTCCAAGATGTTACACATATTCAAATAGTTTCCATACAAATGCGAAAGAACCCTTTTGCAGCAACAGGATCTAAGAGTCCCTCCCAGTAAGATCTGCAACACTAAAGAAGATCATTCACCACCACGTGATGAACCCACAGTCATTGCTAAAGCTCCCACTGAACTATGACACCAAGTTCTCCAAGCATCATGACCAAAAGTCTGCCAAACTAAAAATCTTCTAGGCCCACAACAACAACACATGTCCATCTAACAACAATTCCAAGTGGCACCAAGATCTCCAAACCAAGCAAAAAACACCATCATTGTCAAAAGCTTACACAAGGAAGTGTATAGAAGCTATCTATGACATCATGATACATGTGATACAGATCCCTATAACTGACTATTCATGTACTCAACACCATCCATCCTCTCATCTCAAAGCACCACACCAATGCACAAGTGACCACAGACAAGGCCATCTAACAAGTTTGCACTAACAATGAATCAACCTCATGGATATAGACAATCCACTTCAGAGTTTTCTCACAAAAAACATGTAGGTAAATACAGCCCGCATCATTGAAAAACCTATTGATCCATTCAACAAAAATGTGCAAACCCATCATCACATTAAAAATTAAAAATTGATATCTCAAAGAGAACAACAACATAGACCACATGACTCAAACACTAGATCAAGCTCAGATCCGATTCGCCAATCACATCCACAACGAGCACCATAGTCAAGAAACCCACGAGCACCACCACAAGAATGTTGAGTGAAAAATCATGTACCAACACTCCCATGAAGAGAAGATATCACCCCTCCTCAAACCATGTCGAACTGCAACTATATCATATAGTCACACCCAAAAGCTAGGATCTAGAAAATAGCTTAAGAACAACTCCACATAACTGGAAGTTTTGCTTGACTGTGTAAAACCTGCAAAACCACTAAGCCATGCAAGTACAAACATCAATTCTAGAAATCCAGGCCCATTTCAAGACAACTCCAAAACTACCAACATGCACATGCATCTGAGAGATAGGCTATTACAAAAGCTTCCAAATCATCCAATGACCAACTTCATAGCCTTCATGCAATCGAGGTACCATAAGAATATGCCTTCCAATACCAAGAAAAACACCCAGCATAAGCATATCACTCCATGATTGAACAACAACACAAGCTTCTCCATATCATCAGGGAGCCTCACACACAAGCATTCAATATGAAAGCTTTGCTACAACACAGCCACAAAGTAAAAATATTCCACCCCATGCATCAGGGTTATACCACTGCCAACTCACAAGATTCAAGTCACATCATTTCAATATGACCAAATCAGTTCTCTCAATCTTCACCATCTTCCATGCTATGTGTTGTTTTAGAAACCAAAAGCAAGAACTTCCACTCATCAAAGGATCAAAACACCTATTGATTCCTCTAGATTTCATCAAGCGTGACATACTAAGAAATCTTCACAGAAGGAATTCCCAGATCCAGCAACACACTTGAAAGAAACACATCCTAGAAGAAGTCTTTGATACCACTTATTGGGAAAAAGGAAGACGCATATGGTCTTATACCACTATTCCATAAAGCAAAAACAAGCACAGTTCATTTCCCACATTGACCCTTAGAGAGGAACTCATGCTTAACCAGTTTCAACAACACCATTAATAGATTCAACATACATAACCAACAACCATTAAAGATGAAACAAAAGACATGAACACATAGATATATGTGGGGAAAACCATTTCAGGTAAAAAAATCCACACTCCAAAAGCCTAGATCGCCATTGTATTATTCAACAAAAAAATATAGTTACAATACAATATTAGGCTCATGGCCTTTATAGGAGATTACATCTTTTTCCATTTTGGAGAATATTTAGCAACAAAACCCATCACAACCACCTTTCTCAGTGAGAGACATCTCACTCAGCTACACAACCACATGACTTGACCACCGGCCTCTCAGCCTCTTTGTCACATAGCCACTCAACCTTCACCTCCTATGAGATTTATCTCTCTCTTAGCTACCCTGCCTCTCAACCCATTCAACAACACTTGGTCTATACTCTGCCTCTCAGCTTGCATTTAGCCTCTCGGCCTGCACCCAACATCATGACATGCACCCAAGTTCTCTCCCATTCCGTGCCCACCTCTCGAGCTCTCTACTTGCATAGAGCCCTGAGAGAGTTTCCCTCAGCCTTCACTGCATCTGGCCATTCAGTCTGTAGTTCAGCTTGACCAGGGTCAACCTTCGCTCAACTCCCTGCAAGTGATTTTAGCTTCCCATGAGAGACACCATAGTCAAAGCCCAGAGTCATCATCTTTATCACTCTAATTGTTCAACTACCATGCCCTTTTAGGGTTTCACCTCAAGCCATATTCCATCTCCAATGTTGGTGATCAGATAAGCAGTCAAACAAATCTCCACTGTCAAGCTTAGGGTTCTCCAAGAATCACTGAATCAACCATCAAGCACATGGGCCCACATGTCATTTGTCCTCCACATCATCGCCACCTCTCAGCCTTTGACACAATCCACCATCCTATCAGGTCCCACATCTATCGACAGTTGGAAACCAACCATCACTTTCCAACTGTCAATTCTCCTTCATATTTCACTTGTTGTGGTGAGGGGTCCACTAAGACACACGTCCACTACTTGTGAAATTTTGGAGAAACAAAAGGGAATCTACAATATTCTCAACAAGTCTCCTAGAAAAGACTTAAATATTAACTCCCATCACTCCAAGTGGTCCCCACATCCATCAACATCCAAGTTGCTATATCGTTGGAGAATCAAACTCTAGAACCTCATGTCGGAGGTTATGAAGTTCCCAAAACCCATGAATTTCCAACAAAGGGATTTCCCTGTCATTCAAAACCTGAAATTCCAAACCTCAGGTCGAAGCTTATGAAGTTCCCGAAATGCATGACAAGATGACAACAAAGGAAGTAGCCTTCCGTACATAGTGGCTAATTCGAGTGGTTATGAAAATTTGGAACCCCACGACTTTAGTTAGATAAACTTGAAACTAGCAACTTAACTCAGGCCAATGAAGAAGGAAAACATAACTGCTCTAGGAAGAAATCAAGCCAATAAATTTGAATCATAATTATCAACAATTAGGACTGGTGGTGTAAGGAGGTAGTCTTTGATTTTTTGAAAAGCCACTTCACACTTGTCGGTCCAAACAAAGGGGATTCCCTTGTGTAGAAGATATTGGAAAGGTTGACATTTGTTAGCTAACTCTGCATGAAATGTCAGATGGAATGTAATCTTCCATGTAATGTTCTAATCTTATTGATTCATTTTGGTGGAGGCATGTCCAGGATTGCTTTTACTTTAGCTGGGTCAACTTCGATGCCCCAACGAGAAACTATGTATCCCAAGATTTTACACAAAATCACACTGAAAACACACTTCTTAAGGTTCAGATGGACCTTATACTCTTCCAACATTTTAAATATTTTTTCTAGCACTTTTAGGTGGCTGCAGTGTGTTAAGGACTTTTCCAAGAGGTCATCAACATAGTCTTCCATCAACGTGTGCATGAGATCATGAAATATTGTGGTCATAGACCATTGATACATAGCACCAACATTTTTTAGGCCAAAAGGCATAACATTCCAACAATATCTACCCTAGGGACAAGTGAATGTTTTTTTGTGTTGATCTTCTGGAGCGATGTGAATGTAATTATATCCATGAGAAACCATCTATGTTTGGGAGTGGAAAATCATCCATTGGACATTCCTTGTTCAAATCATGGAAGTCTGTGTAGATACGTATTTGACCATTCAATTTGGTGACATGTACTAGGTTTGATATCCAGTAGGAAAAATCTATTGATCTTATGAACCCCACATCTAGTAAATTTTTGAGTTCGGATTTGACTAGTAAGGAAATCTACTGATGCATCTTTCATAGCTTTTGTTTGACTGGTTTTGCATTTGGAAGCAAGGGAAGATGATGCAAAACTAGTACTAGATCTAATCCTGGCATATCGGCATAGGACCATGCAAAAATTTCTTGCGTTCTGAGAACTTTTGAAACTCAAGCTTTTCCTCTTCTATCAACAAGGTTGCAAAGATCTAACCGTTTTGGGATTTTCAGGTGTGGCTATATTGAATTCTATGGTATCTTCAATGAGCATGGCCAATTTTTCTAGAGTAACGGGAATAAAATCCAATCCTCTATCCTTGGAGGCCTCGGAGAGGTTTTCACCCTTAGATATGTCCTTTCTTTTTACTTTTGTATCGTCAAAATGTGCCTTGCAGTTTTCACCTAAAGACGTGTCTTATCTTGTTTTATTTTTATTAGTTTTGTGACTAGAGGATTGAATAGTCTCCCCGAAATATTTTGTCGAATCAAGATCTATAATGAATCCAACTTTATGGTCCCCACTTGGTATTCCTTCACCAAGTCCCATGAATTCGGCAATAGCTTCGTCATTCTCAAAAGTGTCCATGATAGGTGAGTCCTATTGGTCCCAATCAATGAGTTGTGGGTACATTAGGGAGATTCCATAATCAGTGTTGGTGAAAGGTGGAGATGATGCTGAAAGCATGCAAACTAAGGCTAAAAGGGTAAAGACATAATTTTCCTCAAGGTCCCAAGAGGATTCTATCCAATCATCATCTTCATTAAACTCAGGAAAATTGGACTCATGGTCAAAATAGGGGACAAATGAGTGGGAATCATGGTCAATATAAGGGACAAATGTGTTGAAATCATGCAATACCTAGTTAGGTGGTGATTTAGTTTTTTCATCATCATGAGGCCAAAATATTTTTACCCAGTCTTCTCTTTTCAATGGGACTTTAGGAGGGTCTTTAGAAGGCTCAACGTTAAACATTTGTCTGAATTTTTTTTTAAAAGAAGGCTCACCTAGTCCTCAAAACATTTCATCAAGCTCATAGTCACTCAAGGATCTTTTAGAACCATATTCCAACTTGCGCAAGTTAGTCTCGATATGGGAGTCTTCAATTATCTTGACACTTTTAGATGTATTTATTCCCTCACTCGAAAGTACATGGGTACGTGGACCATCAATATTTATTGGCTCAAACCCTAACCCCAGGTTCTTTGGTCTTCTAGATGGCATTATGGGTTCTCTTCTTCTAGTCTTGTATATACCAAAGCCACTAGTTCCATCATAGCCTTTTTTCTTCATCATCTCATAGCCTTTGCCATAAATTTGTACTAGTAATGAAGGTAGGTCTTCCATGTCTTTATAAATCTAGGTTGATATATCTTCAATATCCTCTTTATTTAGCTCTCCCCAGTTTGTGAAATTCATTATAGGGGATATTTAAAGACCTCTTTAGGCTCTAGTTTGAAACAAGGCCTACCATAATATTTTGGAGACTTGGGTATCTTGGTGATACAATAGGTAGTGTTCAATTTATACTTGCCACAACCTTTGTCCTGGATCTTGATGTTCAGGTCAACACTTGAGATGGTGGAATTAGATGGTACTATGGAGGATGAAGGAGTGGATGTGGATGACTTGGTAAGTGTAGATAGATAGATGTATTTGGAGGAGGTAGATGTTGAAGCTTCATGATTAATAGGCACTTGTTATTCGTAAATGCCCCTCAAGTTAGTGTAATACTAAAAAGGATCAGGATCACCAAGTATGGTAATCTTAGTGCCATCAAAAGGAAACTTCAAAAATTTGTGATTGGTGGACGATACAGCCTTCAACGTGTGAATCCAAGGTTGACCAAGTAGGATTTTGTAAGGTAACTCAAGGGTATGAGCAGGATCATCATGGAAAAAATAGGCCCTTAAGTGGGAAAACATTCAAAAAAAATAGAGTTAGGAAACTTGATGTAAAAAATTGAATAAGTTATCTATATTATTTCAAAAATATGTAAGAATAGAATCTATAGCAAATTGAATGTAGTTTCTAAACTACTAGGTTTGTTTAAAAAAAAATCTATTTGGTGAAAATTTGAAATTTCAATGTAGTAGTACTTAAATTTCAAGGAAAAATAAAAGTAGGTGTTTGTCTGACCACCCTAACCACAATAAAATGATAATATTTTTTTATAAGATTTTAGATATAAGTAGAGGACTCATGTCCCAATGTGATTCATATTTTTTTGTGATGATGTGTATGTCTGACCACCTTAACTTGGTCAAAACTTCATGAAATTCATTTTTATTTTCTTAATCCTATAGTATGCAAAGCATAGAATGTGACACATGTTTTGGATTCAAAAATGTGATGCCATTTGAAAGCTATAGATATTTTTCAATCAACCTATCAATCAAGAATTTAGTTGTAATTCAAATAGAAAATGAATAATAATTACTTATTAAATTTAAATTAAAGCATAATTTATACTTGTGGAAAGCTAAGAATATCCTTTAAAAACTATTTTCGTTTCATCAATTTTGGGTAAAAGAGTCATCAGCCACATACCCATCATATTGCCACTTTTTGGCCCATCATGATCCTGCACATACCCTCAAGATCCAGGACTTGACATGTGGTATCTATAATTACTGGCCCCACATGAAAATGGAGTGTGATAATTCCCTTAGAATAACATTCCTCATCATCATATGCTTTTATGACTATGCTCTTGGTGGCATCTACACATGCATTAGAGAAGCGTAGTGCCTTGACCAATTTTAAGGAGCATATGTTCAATCGTGCTCTGCCATCTACTAGGACTCGTCTAACCTTTTGTTTGTGGATGTAGACTTCAATATGTAATGCATCATTATGAGATGGTTTAGGCGAGGAGTATTCTTGATCTAAAAAGGTGACATGATGGGAAGTAGTCAGATATCTGACCATAGCTTCAAAGTGGTTGACATTAATGTCAGTAGGAACAAAAGACTCCTTTAAGACCTTATCAAGGATAGCTTTATGTGCGGGAAAGATGCACAATAATTCGAGTATGGAAATTTGTGCAGGAGTTTTACCCAATTGGTAAACAAGGTTGAGTTGTCCTTTGGGTTGTGGTTGTTTAGCATAAGGACCAGGTATTGTGATCTTACATGGACGAGTGGTGACATTACACTCTGGTGTCTTTTTAATGGTGATGGTATTAACATGTTCATCAGTAGCTCGAAGGTGATTAATTACAGGTCCACTTGAGTAGTCAAAGGTAGTATGAGTGTAATTGGCTATGTTATTAGTCTTTTGACCTGATGAAGAGGGATTACCTGAACCATGATCTTGCAGTGGATTTTTGTGAATGTTATGGTCCAAATTAGAAGGAAATTATTTACCATCTATTTCAATGACATGAATTTCAATAAGGTCTTGTATAAGATTTCTCAACTATCTACAGGATGAGGTTTTATGTCCTTTTATTTGATGATAATCATTTATCATCCCACCGTGATGGTTTGAACTACCTTGGGTCATATGGTTTGGGGTCTTGCAATGTTATGACATTGGACTTGATGAGTTTCTTGAGGATAGCTTCAACTAGTTCTCCCAATGGTGTGTGTGCATTTTTTTGGGAAATTGTCAGTTTTGTCATTGTTGTCCTTGGTATTGATTATTTTGAATGTCATTTGTTGTAGGTGTTGGGGTGGTCAAAGGAGAATTTTACAATTTAGATCCTCTAAGTGTGATTGCAGGACCCATTGTATTTATTACTTTAGCATCGACAACACCATCATTGGTAAT
Organism: Sequoia sempervirens; assembly: GCA_007258455.2. Classification (NCBI taxonomy): domain Eukaryota; kingdom Viridiplantae; phylum Streptophyta; class Pinopsida; order Cupressales; family Cupressaceae; genus Sequoia; species Sequoia sempervirens. The sequence continues at coordinate 265,160,695 of VDFB02105785.1, forward strand.
ATGCTTTTTCTTGACCAAATATTTGTTCTTATCCTTAGTTGGGTTTTGTTTATGTTTTTGCTTGCACATTTAAGTTCACCTTTTTCCAGGAGATCCTTTTCAAGTTGGACTCCCTTTTCTACAAGATCTATGAAGGTAGTGCAAAAATGGACTTGCAAGTTGTATTTCAATGGTCCAACAAGATTTTGAACAAACATGTTTACTTTCTCCTTTTTGGGTATCTCAATGAGACATCGACTTGCTAGACCTTGCCATATTTGGAAGAATGAAATGAATGTTTCACCAGTTTCTTGTTGGGTGGTTTTACATAATGTAGCAATAGTAATGTCAGTTTCATTGTTGTAGGCATAATTTTCCACAAATTTATTGGTGAGTTCATCCTATTGGATGTTGCTGATATGTGGTTGTCATTGATGTCAACACTATTGGCATTAATGTCTTAAAGGATGTATATGTCAAGGATATTGAGAAAATTGTAATGGAACAAGTTGTAGGTTGCCAGTGATGCAGTGAAGTTCAGTCTATTGGTTAGCTCAGTACGTTGATGATCAAAGGTTGTGGATTAAAGGGTTTGTTTTCGAGTATATCTAGTTTATCCATGTTAAGTTTCAGAGATCCGCATGAAGATTTGATCGAGTTATGAGCAATTGTGTTCCGATAGCTTTTTTGTTGCTTCAATTGATGTTCCTGAATGAAGATGATGCGATTCTAGTAAGTTCAGTTGGTGTGGATGCTTCTCTGGTGATTCATGATATTTGTGGATGTTTCTAGATCATGCTCTATCTGTGTTGCATGTATGCATTGATTATTGTGCTCGCAATTGGTGATTTTCTCTTGCGTGTTCATGTTTTTCATGTTCATGGCTGACAGGGTAGTTGTAGCATGTCGTGGATCTTCATGGAATAATTTTTTAAGGTGTTTCATGTTTGAGGATTTTTTTTTGGGTCTTCATTATGTTGTAGCTGACATTGGTCGATTTTCATTGAAAATTATTCATTGTTTTGGGCCAACAGTTTGCATATGTTTTATGATTTTGTTGAAGCTGACATGTAGCGATGTAATCTCTTGTTGTGGATATATATAAGTGATTGTTTATTCCATTTGAAGGAATTCCTGTGTTTGATATATGCGAATAATGTCCTAATACTTTGAAGGAAGAAGCAAAGTATGAAGAAGAGTGAGTAGAGCGTGAAGAAGTGTTCATGTTCTTAACCAGAACTATAATCAGGCATTAGCAGATGCTATTTTCTCAGTTCAAAATCCTATGGATGTAATATGAATGTTTTTGTAAGACATTGTGTCTTCCCTTGGGAAATAAGCCTTATTGTATTTGAGTAGTGAGCTCTAGGAAGTGTGCCTAAATGCATTTGCATTCCCAATTTATTCTTCTTTATAATTTTAACAGGATATAATCTTGTGGACTGACCTCCACCATGGTTTTTCCCCTAACAGGGTTTCCACATAAAAAATATTGGTGTTATGTGTGTTGATGATTTATGCTTTCATGGTTATTAATCAGATCTGAGAATAAGGTTAATAAGTTTAAATTTCTATGACAACTGATTCACCCCCCCTCTCATTTGTCTTCCCTTGTGTTTCCAACAATTGGTATCAGAGCAGGTTCCTTGGAAGAAGTTTAATAGCTTGAGGTGATCCATGATGGTGACATATAAGAAGGATAGTCTGAGATTTGAGGGAACAAATTATTCTCTATGGAAGACTTGAATGGAGTGTCATCTGAGATGCATTGGTGAACCCTACTAGAACATTACAAGGAATAGGTATGTTATCAGGCACATAATGGTCTTTCTACTACTGTTGAGATTAAGGATGTGGAGTACAATATCAGGGCTAAGGAAGCATTGTTGAGTGCTCTAACTGATTCTGAGATGACAAATGTTATGGATCCGAAGACTACTTATGAGACCTGGAAAAAGTTGGAAACTTTGTATGAAGGTGAAGCTAATTTGAATATTTCTAAGTTGCAAAATCTAAAAGGGATATATGAAATGTTGAGAATGGGTGATGATGAGAACATTACTTCTTTCATGCAAAGAGTGAATGAACTTGTGTACGGTATTAGATGTGCTAGTGGAAAATTGGAAGAATCAAAGATTGTTGCTAAAGTACTTAGATCCTTGCCTGCTACATACAAAGTCAAAGCTACTGCTATTGAGGAGATTTGGACTGTAACATGTTGGAAACTAGGAACACTGAGAGGGGGGGTGAATCAGTGTTCAATAATTTCTACTTTCAAAATAGATCTAAAATTGTCAACATCAATAATAGAACTTCATTTATCATTTCCAGCACATAACAGATGAAAACATTCAAAACATGCAGTCATATTAGTGAACACCATAACACCAAATATTTTTACATGGAAACCCTATTAGGGAAAAACCATGGCGGAGATCAATCCACAATGTTTACTCTTTTAAAAGTAAATAAAATAGGGGAATGCACTTGCATTCAGGCGTACTACCTAGAGCTCACTACTCAAAGAAAAAGAGGCTCACTGCCTTACAAATATAGTAAAGTTTACAAAAATATTTGAACTGAGAATACAACATCAACAAATGCTAGGATTTAGTTCCACTGAAGCTCAAGAACAAATTCTGGATCTCCTAACCAGATCGTACTTCTACTCTGCTCTTCTTCTACACTGCACTGCTTAACAAAAATGATTTTCTCTTTTTCAATCTTCCCTAGATGCATACATACTCCTTGTTCACATATTCTCCCACACACCCTCATATGTATATCAAAATGAATTATGGATCTCCTTTATATACCTGCTAACAGGAAATTCAAAAGTATGTCGGCCTCACAATAGGATATAGTATTTTTCTTTTATTTTGGCTCACATCACCTAAGTGGAAGATAAGCGTACCTACACAAGTCAACTAGAATTTATTAGGGACCTAAACATAAGTAATATCAAAACACACATTCCACATAGATCCACAAAACATCATATGAAGCATGTCGGTCACAATGGAAAATAAGCCATGAATCATGCTACCGAAACTCTTAACTCCAACTCTGACTTAATACAATACCACAAAAATCATCAGAGGATAGTGTAATTTTTAATAAATATTTCCTGGAGATCCACACCATGAAATAATGATCCGATACAATGAGCAATATCATGCGCAGTTTCACTTGCGCAACTAGATGTCCTATTCTTCAAACTTACTGCCGGTAGAAGTAATGCTAATGCTTCAGATCATACTATTGACTGAAGTTGCCATCAATGACAACACAAGTAGCCAAAAATGATTTCTCCAAGCCATATGCCAACAATCTCCCCCTTTAGCATTAATGGCAACACTTAGTGAAAAATTGACTAAGTGTCAAAACCAAAAACAAAATTACTACTCCCCCTATGGATATCTAGGAGATTTTTCACTCATTCTCTCGCCCTTTGACATCAATGAAAAAGCTCTATTATATCCACTCTACATTGCACTTACTTTTACTCCATTCTTTCCCCAACTGATGATGCAAAAATTTGATCAAAATTTGGCAACTGTAGCAAGAGTTCAGAAAATTATTTTATACCTAGCTTTCATTTTTGGAAGGAATTTCTTCCATGAATCTACCACAATTCCAATGGTAATGATCAAGCTGTTATTTTCTAAGGTTTTGTTGATGATCTGAACAAGTGACTCAGGAATGATGATTGCAGCTTTCAACTTTTCTCCTGACTTGAGCACCTCAACCATCTGCTCTAGTCTCCCTTCAGTTAGGTCTTTTACTTTCCAGAAGGTATTAATAAGAGTATTTCTAGAACAATGGACCTTTGTATGCTCATCCTATAGAGCATGAACCTTCTTCTTCACATCTCCATCCAAATCCAAAGACATACAGTAATGTTGACCGATTTTGACAATCTCATCCTCAATTTCTTGCAACTTGTCTTTATACTTTCCTACCACATGAGGCCACTTTAGACAGTAATTGAGTACCTTATTGCTCGAATCAATACGATGTCTCAACACATTCATTTTATTCTTCAACCTAGAAAGATATAGCCTAAACTGTATTTTTAAATGAGAAATTATCTCCTCCTCTCTTTTTGTCCAGAGGTACAGATTCCATAGCTTCTTTGACACAATAAATTAGTTCTTTTGGGAGAACATCCTATAGACTTTCCAACTCAATATTATTATCAACAAAATATCTTCCTAGAGTGTCCTCAATGACATCCTGCTCATAGGATGGTCCATCCAACCATATATTTGATATCTTTTGCATACCACCCTCATCTTGAATGATTTTTACAACCTTTGACTTGAACATAACACCTTCTTCATCACTGTCTTCTGTAATTTCCACAATGGGTTCCACTAGTTCTAGTTGATTTTATGAAGCATGATCTTTAGAAACTTCATCTTCTACATCCACAACTAACTGACCTTTTCCCTTTTCTTCAGCCTTTGCAAACTTGGGTATTGGTGGAGTGACATCACCCATATCACTTCCTCTCTTCTGTATTTTCTTAGCCTTGCTGGAGGATGACCCACCTTCTATTATCTTTACTGGGATAGGGATAACACCTTCCCCAAACCTTTCTAACATCTTTCTAAAAAATATTTCATACACTTGTTCATAGTTCTCAAAAGAATTATAATGATTGAAGATTTGCTTGCAAATTGGCATATTTTCTCTCCATACTACATTATCTTTTATAGGAAAATAGTTTAGAAAATACGTCATAATGCAAATTACCAGAGTGCCAAACCTAAAAGGGTAGTCAATATCCTTTGTTAATTGAACATTTTCCATCAGTTTCTCCTTTATCAAACTGCATAGATCAAAATCTTCATTTTCAATTATCATTTTATGAGCGATATATGCAACGCCTACCAAGGTTGATCCTTCATGATTTCTGAAGAATATCTTGTATGAGATTCCATGTGCCACATACCTTATCAAAGGATCATTAATCATCACAACTAACAAAGCCCTCATATCTCCCCTTATTCTAGTTAGGGCTTCAAACTCAACATTGCGAATTAACTTTTTCTTTGATAAATCACCAACATTGCACAAGCTCGTTAAATTTATAATCACATCCTTAGTAATTTGATAAGGTTTTTTGAGAGTGAGGATATCACCATCCAATTTGTTCAAAACATACTAAATTACTTCTACATTGAGGAAATGAGGATATTCGTTCCATATATCCAAACTTTTATGCTTAGATCCTTCAAGCCTCCTAAAATAGGTGAGCGACAACAAATTCCTTTCATCCTTAATATTTTGACTGCTATAGTCATCCAAAGTTAAGTTTCCTTTTATTTGCTTCATGATTTTCTTCAAAAAAAGCTCTACCAATTGCAAAAGTAGATACAAAATTAATGATCAACAAAAATACCTAGAAATTCTCTGTAGGGATTGCCTTTCACACCTTTGAAATTTTGTAAAAAATTCTCTCGAACTGTTCTTCTTCAATGCATAGTGAAAAATTAGGGTTCCAAGTGCCCCTTTTATAACTTAATTTCTCCCGCATTAAACGTGTTTCCCTAGAAGTTCCGGTCACTCAATGAACTTAGACAACAAGTGAAAATTTTGACTTTGGACCTATACCATTCGACCCAATTCAATATATGATTGCTAAGATTTTCATTCATGAATGAACACGATGACTGACAACATCTAGTAATTCAAAGCCAATTATATGCATTGGGATAGAATATCTTCACGAGAAACTCCCCCTAGGCCACTGGCCTGATATTAGTTTTTGGAAGAGCTACCGGAGGAACTTCTGGTACAGCCTTGTTTCCTTCATCAGATTCACTTTTCTTCACTCATGCTATCTTCATCTGATCTCTTATTTCTTCCACATTTTCCTTTTCTTTTCCTTTATTGTCTTTCTGTGAATTTCTTCCTTAATAAACCAAACCTCTTTTATTCAATTTTTTGTTCCTACAAAATTTTGCAAGGTGTCCAAGATTGTTACAATTGAAACATACCAAACCTTTCTGTCTTTTCCAGCCATTCCACAAATTTCCTCCTAGCCTACATTGATTAGTGATATGTCCAAATCTTCCACAGGTATAACATTTAATGTTACTTGTATTGACAGGCATGCTTCTGCATTATAATGCCTTATGACCAAACTTCTTGCATTTAAAACATTGACCAAAGAATGATGGAGTACAAGGATTTATCCTACTTCTACATTGAGAATCCATATGACCAAATTTATTACAAGCAAAGTAATATCCATTAAATCTTTGAGCATTGGGTTGCCTCACTAGATGTCTTCTTCCTTTGTTCTTCTTTTCTGAGTTCTTTTGTTCGGATCCAAAGCTTTCACCCTTCTCATAGCCAATACCTCTCTTGTCATTCATATTCTTCTGACTTTTGGTTATCTCATCAAGCTTAGCTGAACTTATCCTAAATTTATTCTTGAATTCATTTGAAGTAGAAAGCTCATTTCCAGGAGTAACTATCTGTCTTTCAATTTCATGTTCATAGTTTTTGGCCTATTACAGTTCAACCTCCAACTGAATGGTTCTATAGTTAATTCTGTAACATTCTTCAGATTTTTCCTTCAAATACTGGGAAAGATTCTCCTCATTCTTCTTTCTTTGTTCGATCTCTTTGATAAAATTTATTGTCACAGATTCCATCTCAACTTTCAAGGCTGCATTATCCTTGGCTAGCTTTTCACATTCTTCTGTTATTTATTTTAGGGTTTGATTCATATGAACATCATCCAAACCTTTGCTTTCTTTTTGCTTCAACTGATCACACAACTCTTTCCTCTTTTACCTTGACCCATTTATCTTATCCTTTAGTGATTAAATGAATTTGTCAACATCTGCAAGATTTTCTTTCAACTCCACGACCTATGCTTTAGATTCATCAAGATCATCAAGTGCCACCATAAGCTATTTTTGAATACCACCAGCATCCATTGAGATTCAAGAATCACCTCAAGTTATTAAACTCTTGAAGAGGAACCAGAGATCTGATACCAATTATTGGACACTGGGAACACTGAGAGGGGGGGTTGAATCAGTGTTCAATGATTTCTACTTTCAAAACAGATTTAAAATTGTCAACATCAATAATAGAACTTCATTGATAATTTCCAGCACATAACAGATGAAAAGATTGAAAACATGCAGTCATATTAGTGAACACCATAACACCAGATATTTTTACGTGGAAACCCTGTTAGGGGAAAACCATGGTGGAGATCAATCCACAATGTTTACTCTATTAAAAGTAAATAAAAGAGGGGAATGCACTTGCGTTTAGGCGCACTACCTAGAGCTCACTACTCAAAGAAAAAGAGGCTCACCACCTTACAAATATAATAAAGTTTACAAAAATATTTGAATTGAGAATACAACATCAAAAAATGCTAGGATTTAGTTCCCTTGAAGCTCAAGATCAAATTCCAAATCTCTTGACCGGATCGTACTTATGCTATGCTCTACTTCTACATTGCACTACTTAACAAAAATGATTTGCTCTTTTTCAATCTTCCCCAGATGCATACATACTCATTTTTTGCATATTCACACACACCCTCATATGTATATCAAAATGAATTATGGATCTCCTTTATATACCCGCTAACAAGAAATTCAAAAGTATGTCGACTTCACAATAGGATATAGTATTTTTTTTAATGTCGTCTCACATCACCTAAGTGGAAGATAAGCGTACCTACACAAGTCAGCTAGACTTTAGTAGGGACCCAAATTTAAGTAATAGAAAAACACACATTCCACATAGATCAACAAAACATCATACGAAGCATGTCGACCACAATGGAAAATAAGCCATGAATCATGCTACCAAATGTCTTAACTCCAACTCTGAATTAATACAATACCACAAAAATCATCAGAGGATAGTGTAATTGTTAATAAAAGATTTCCTGGAGGTCCACACCATGAAATAATGATCCGGTACAATGAGAAATATCAGGCGTAGTTTCACTTGCACAACCTAATGTCTTGTTCTTCAAACTTATTGCTGGTAGAAGTAATGCTAATACTGTTGACTCAAGTTTCCATCAATGACAACACAAGTAGCAAAAAATGATCTCTCCAAGTCATATGCCAACATAAAAAATATAACCAGAGATATATTGATTGGTAAGCTTACTGCTTTTGAGTTGAGTGAATTTGGTGGTACTCTTCCTAAGATAGAATCTACATTCAAAGCTACTATTTCCGGAAGGGATAAATAGAGATATGATATGGGAGAAATTTCTTCTAGAAAGATATACAAGTATGAGGAGGAAATGAGAGAGATTGAAGAAGAAGAGAGAAAACTGGACGAGCTTGAAGCACTTATTGTTAAGAGAGAAGCCAGAGGAGAAGGTAAGTATAAATGGAAGTTTTGTATTAAATGTTTTTCTTGCAATAAGATATGTCATTTTGCATCAAGGTGTCTAGAAAGAGTTCCTAAGTCAAGACCTAACAATCCTAGATTTCAAAGGAATTGTTATTATGATGCTGATGAAGGTGTGACAGATGATGAATCTGATAAAGGGAATGTAAGTGAGGAAAAATGGGTATTTATTGCTATTAAGGAAAATAATCCTATGTCTACTAAATTTTCTAATTGTAAAAATGTGGAGAAATCCCTAGTTGTTCGAGTTGAAGAGAAATATGAATGGGTGATTGATAGTGGATGCTCTCATCACATGATAGGTGATAAAAGTAATTTTGTGAGCTTGGAGAAGTATGATGGTGGTGTTGTAAGATTTGATGATGACAAAGAAGGTGTAATATGTGGTAGAGGATGCATTTCTCTTGATGATAGGCATAGTACTGATGATGTCCTATATGTGGAAGGTCTGAAGCATAATCTTTTAAGTGTTGGATAGATGGTTGAAAAGGGATGCAATCTTCAATTTAAGGATGGAAAGTGTATAATATTGGGGAGTTCCAAAAATGTGATTGCATCAAGTACAAAAACAAAAGGTAATATCTTTAACCTAAGTGCTACTAGTAAAAGTTGTCTTATTGCTGAAATTGATGAAAGTTGGCTGTGGCATAGGAGAATGTGCCATGTAAACTTTGACAATATTATCAATATAAGTTCTACTCAAGCTGTGAGATATTTTCCTAAGTTGATAAAACCTACTAATGCTATATGCAAGGAATTCCAATTAGGGAAGCAAACTAGAGTTTCATTTCAAAGCAAACAACATTGTTCAAATGAAGTGTTGGAGCTTGTGCATACTGACATTTGTGGTCCTTTTAGAGTCATAATTTTACAAGGATACATGTATTTCATGTTACTCATTGATTATTATTCTAGAATGATGTGGGTTATTTTCTTTAGGGAGAAATATGAAAAGATTTTTAAGGCTATGGTTGAGTCAAAGACAAGTCCAAAGATTAAATCTCTGAGATCAGATAGATGTGGTGAATTCACTTACGGTGAGTTAAATTCTTTTTGTGAAGAACATGGGATAAAGAGATAATTATCTGCACCACGAACCCCTCAGCAAAATGGAGTTTTGGAAAGGAAGAATAGGACAATTGAAGAAGCTACTAGAACTATGATGTTGGAAGGAAATTTTCCTCATATCTACTAGAGAGAAGCTATGAGTACTATTGTTTACACACTCAACCAGGTACAATTCAAAGGTGATACTAGTAAGACTCCTTATGAGCTATGGTATGGTCATAAGCCTACTGTTAGATACTTCAAAATCTTTGGCAGTAGATGTTATATCAAAAGAGATGAAGATATATGAAATTTTGATGCTAGGAGTGATGAAGGAATATTTCTTGGTTATTCTACTAAAAGTTAGGCCTACCAATGCTACAATAAGAGATTGAGGAAAATGGTTGAAAGTGAAAATGTCAAGGTTGATGAAGACATAGCTAGACCATCTAGAACCTATGTATATGTTTTAGATGATCAAAATGATAGTTTAGATAAAGGAAAGAAAGTTCAAACTTCAAATCAAGTTCAGATAATTTCGGTGAATCAAGAAAATCAAGAGGAGGGAACTAATGAAAGTGAAAAAGAGAGATCACAAGAGCTTGAAGTTCAAGAACATCCTAAGACTCCAAGGTATGCATGATTAAATCATTCAGAAGATCATATCATAGGTGATAAGAACAAAGGTGTTCAGACTAGGAGAAAAATTGTAGAAGAATATTGTTTGATTTCAAAGACAGGGCCTACTAATGTCAATGAAGCATGCAAAGATGAAAATTGGGTGGAAGCAATGAAAGAAGAAATAAAATAGATTTAGAAGAATGATACATGGATTCTCATTCCTAGACCTAAGGACAAAAATGTAGTTGGAACTAATTATTTTTTAGAAACAAACTGAATGAGCAAGGTGAAGTTGTTAGAAACAAAGCAATAGTGGTGTGTAAAGGAATATCTCAGATGGAAGGAATTGACTTTGAAGAAAAAATTTCCCATGTTGCTAGGATTGACCCCGTGAGACTATTTCTTGCTTATGTTGCTTACAAAAACTACAAGGTTTATCAGATGGATGTCAAGTCAGCATTTCTAAATGGAAAAATGGAAGAAGAAGTGTATGTTGAGCAACCTGATGGATTTCAATTGGCTGGTCAGGGAGATATAGTTTTTCGGTTGAAGAAATCACTATATGGACTCAAGTAAGCCCCAAGAGCATGGTATGCCAAATTGGACAAGTATTTTTTGAAGCTTGGATTTAATAAAGGTATTGCTGATAGTAATATGTATTTCAAGATTGATCATGATAAAGATTTGATTGTTGAAGTATTTTTTGATGATATCATTTTTGGAGGAGATGATGGTTTGTGCATGAAGTTTGTTGATGAGATGCAGAGTGAGTTTGAAATGTCTATGATTGGAGAGATGAAATTCTTTTTGGGATTGAAAATCACTCAGTTAGATAAAGGGATCTTTAAATCTTAGTCCAAGTATGTGAAAGAATTGCTAAAGAATTCTGGTATATGGAAGATTCAAAGCTAGTTGGTACACCTATGGTGACCGGATGTAAGTTGACACAAGATGATGAATCCCTGAAAGAAAATAAAACTAGATAAAGATCCATGATTGGTGGATTTCTCTATTTGAATCAAACTAGACCTGACATCATGAATGTCGTATGTATTGTTGCAAGATTTCAAGCTGATTGTAAGGAATCTCATGTAACTATTGTGAAGAGGATTTTCATATACTTGAAGGGAACAGATGATTTTGGCCTGTGGTATCCTAAAGATGATGACCTTACTTTGAGTGCTTTCAGTGATGTTGATTGGGCAGGAGATGTGAATGAAAAAAAGAGTACTAGTGGTGGTGCAGTTTTCTTGGGAAAGAAGTTGATTTCATGGTTAAGAAGCAGAATGTCATTTCTTTATCTACTGTAGAGGTAGAATACATTGAACTGCTGCTAACAATTGTACTCAAGTATTGTGGATAAAGCAAATGTTGAAATATATCTGAGTTGTGTATGATGAACCTATTGCTATATTCTATGATAATTCAAGTGCAATTAACATTTCTAAGAATTAGGTGCTGCATTCAAATACCAAGCATATATCTATCAAATTTCACTTTTTGAGAGAGAAGGTGAGTGAAAAGGAAGTCATATTGGAGTATGTACCTACTAAGGAATAGATTGCAGATATATTTACCATGTCTTTGCCTAAGGATACTTTTGAGTATCTCAGAGGGAAGCTAGGGGTGATTACCCCTCCTAACCAAAACTAAGATGCATTGACTTGCATCATTCCATGCATTTCACAGTCATATCTTCATCCAGATTGATTTTGTGGTGGCTTCTACTTAGGGGGAGTAGTCAGATGTTCAGATATGTGGTTCAGATTTTGTGTGTATCTTTGTCATTGATGTCAAAGGGGGAGAAGAGTCATGTGAAAAACTTTTTGGGGAGAATAGTCATGTGAAAGAGTTGAGGAGAAAAGAGTTGGAACCTAAGGGGGAGAAAGTGCTAAGAGATAGTTGTGTTGATGATTCTTTTCACATCATATGTTGCCATTAATGCCAAAGGGGGAGATTGTTGGATGTTTCTAATATGTTCCAAAAAAAAATTTGTTGCTTCAGTTGATGTTCTTGAATGAAGAAGATGTGATTCTAGTAAGTTCAATTGTTGTGGATGCTTCTCTGGTGATTCATGATGTTTGTGGATGTCTCTAGATTGTGCTCTATCTATGTTGCATGCCCACATTGATTGTTGTGTTCATGATTGGTGATTTTCTCTTGCGTGTTCATGTTTTTCATGTTCATGGCTAATAGGGTAATTGTAGCATGTCATGGATCTTCGTGGAATAATTTTTGAAGGTGTTTGATGTTCAAGGATTTTTTTTTGGGTCTTCATTATGTTGTGGCTGACATTGGTCGATTCGCATTGAAAATTATTTGTTGTTTTGGGCCACCAATTTGCATATGTTTTACTATTTTGTTGAAGCCAACATGTAGCGATGTAATCTCTTGTTGTGGATATATATAAGCAATTGTTTATTCCATTTGAAGGAATGTGTTTCTATGAGATGTGCAAATAATGTCCTAATCATTTGAAGGAAGAAGCAAAGTGGGAAGAAGAGTGAGAAAATTGTGAAGAAGTCTTCATGTGCTTAATAAAAACTGTAATCAAGCATTAGTAAATTCTATTTTCTCAACTCAAAATCCTGTGGATGTAATTTGAATGTTTCTGTAAGACAATGTGTCTTCCCTTGGGCAATAATCCTTGTTGTATTTGAGTAGTGAGCTCAAGTAAATGTTCATGAATGCATGTGCATTCCCCGTTTATTCTTCTTTATACTTTTAACAGGGTATAATCTTGTGGACTAACCTCCACTGTGGTTTTTCCCCTAACAGGGTTTCCACGTAAAAAATATTGGTGTTATGTGTGTTTTTGATGTGTTGATGATTTATTCTTTCATGGTTATTAATCAAATCTGAGAATAAGGTTAATAATTTTAAATTTATGTGACAACTTATTCACCCCCCCTCTCAGTTGTCTGCCCTTGTGTTGCCAACACATCCTATGATTTTATCCCTTTAGGCAAGAGTGTGATCCAATCAAGTGCAGGACTTGTGAGACTTCTAGGAAAGAGTATCATCAAATAAGTATGTTCGTATGCGACATCTATACAATTGGTCATGAATTCTCTTATATGCTCAATGGGATTAGTCTTTCCTTTGTATTTGGAGAAATTTGGTACCACATATATCCTGGAGGGAATGGTGGCATGGGTAAGCTTGTGTTGAATGGATATGGACATAAATCAAGGGATGTATGGGTCTTCTTGTTTGATAATTGCATTTCCTCCACTTATTTTTGTAAGGAAACAAGTTGAGTCATTAGTGCATCTACTATAGGATTGTTGGTAGTGTCACACATGCTGGTAATTTGTATCCCATGGGTTCCCATTTGTTGTGATGGTATGTTTTGATATTGAGCATATTGTGCATTTTGAGTTGGGATTTGTTGGTATTGAGCATTTTGAGTGGGAATTTGTTGTTGTGTATGAATATGGGATGCGTATGTGGGAATATGTGTTCCAGTAATGTTGAATTGTATTCGAGGAATTTGTGGCCCTTGAACATTTTGATGATCAAATGGATTCATGTGTCGTGTCACTTGGTTTCCTTTCCCAAATTGATAAATATTACCATGTGGAAAATTTTTGTTTTTCCTTTAGGGAACATTAGTGTTGGTATTGACTTGAGTGCCTTGTGATGAGGTATTGACATTGGGTTGAGGTCCTTGAATAGTAATTTTTCTTTTATTTCTCCCAAAAGGTTTTGATGAGGTTGTCCCCATAGCATTCGATGAGGACCCAAATAAAAGGTTTAATCAGGTTGTCACATGGAATTGGATGAGGACCCAAATGTAGCCCCAACAGTTTGTGATGCAATTGTCGATATTTGTGGCATTGGTTGTGATATGGTTTGAGCTATGGTTGATTTCACCAAAGCGGATGTTGTGTTGACTGTATTGGTTTTTTTTAGTTATTGTGCCAATGGAGGTAGTGTTGATTTTGTTTGTGGCATTTTGAGTTGTTGTGCCAATGGAAGTATTTTTGATTGTGTTATGTGGTGGTGTTGAATGAGGTTGACTAGTTTGTGTTCCATGGTCAAGTGATGTTGCTCTTAAGGTATTAATATTGAATCCTCATAGAAATTTAGCTCCTTGGTGTAGAAGCATGGCTAAATATCATTTTGAATCTTGTAAGAGAAATTCTTCTACAAAGGAATCCACTTCGGGGTTTTGGGCAACAGCCTCTACGTCTTCCATGAACACATATCCATTTTCATCTCTACATATATGAATTGATCAAAGGGATTTTTGTGTGATGAAGATACAATGTTCATGTCACTAAAAGGATTGATGAAATTTTTCCCCATGTCAGTGTTGTTATCAATGGTGTTTAAGTTCATGCCACTAAGATAGTTGTAAGGATTCTTTCCTTGTCCAAAGGGATCCATTTCTCTTCTCTTTCTTTGTAGTCTAGTCTCAACTATTTAATATTTTCTCAAATAAAGGAGGGACAATGTGAATGAAAACCAAGTCTATACATATGAGGATGATATGACACTAAATCTATGTTTTTTGGATTTTTTGTTATAAGGAAACAATGCTAATGCAACTATGTTTTTGGTCTTTTTGGAATCAGGAGTGCAATAATGTATGGTGCAAGGTGACAATGTTGCCTAAAGAGAAGGTCCAATGCAAAGTGATAGTGAGGACTAAAAGGGAATGGAAAATATGGAAGACTTATGTTATGACAATGCAAATGCAAGGTACAAACAAACTCTAAGGTGTAATCAATTTTGGGAGATTTTTAGAAGAGGTTGACTAACCATCCAAAGTTTGGCCAATGTCTCAATAATGATTGTCAAAGGATTGTTTGTAAGACCAAGTGAAATGACAAAGTGACAAAGTGAGATTCCCAAACTAAACTTATGAGCTGGAAATATCTCACATAAAATGACAAAGACTAAAGGAGTGATTTTTGACTTGGTCCCATGAAAATCTACTTTTGGAAGCAACGGTTTCACAAAGTATGGAAAGTTTTCATATTCTAAAGTCTGCAAAATGAAGACCTAATATTTTTTCTATGCTAAAAGTGATTGTGGATCCTAAGATGCAACTAGAATTTTGTGATGGTAAACCTATGGTAAACTAAATGCCAACTAAAAGGTGTAAAGATGGACAATTTTGAGAAAATATTTTTTGGTTTTTGAATAGAGACCATTGGGAAAAGATGTTTAGAAATAGATTCAAAATGTTTGATTTTGGACTAGGATAGAAACAGTCTTTTCATAAATAACAGGAAGATGTGGTGTTTCATATATCAGTTGTGATGCAGGGTACAAATGCATTGTTTCATATAGCCAATGTGTTGCAGTATTATTAGATGCATTGACTCAAAATGTGAATGTGGTTCACTAAGTCAAATGTGTTGTTTTTTGTATCAAATGTGTTTTAGTACAGTCATATGTGTGTTACAGAGTCTCAGTTGCATTGCAGTTTGAACAAGGTCTAGTTTTCTTACAATTTTTGACAAATTTATGAACTTGTCTCAGTTTGACTGTGATTTTCTAGATTTTTAAAAGGTGTTTTATGTGTTCATTGAATCAGAAAACACTTGGAAAACACATGATTTTTTCTTGAATTGTAGGAAACAATCAAATTAAATACAAGAAAAAATCCTATGAATCGCAAGGACTATATTCACTAGATTCCCACTTGGATTTATCCAGCCATGCTTATTCTTAGCAGATGACTTAGAAGCTTGGCCACACTGGCTCCCCTCCATGACACTCACTTCTTTGGGTCAACCAACCTTCAAGTTCTCATGACTCTCCCATGACAAACTCTTCATCTATACTAAGAACCACAAGTATGTGGGGTGCCTTGGGAATGATCGTTCCTGCACCAACGAATAGAAAAGGATTTTGGCAACTACACAAATGGTTTTTAGTTAGGGAACCCATTTAGGTGGCCACACATGAGGAAAGATTAGCTTTGATAAGGAGGTTTCCCACTCTGTAGAGGTTACGCTCTATAGTTTTTTATGCACCATGCAGGTACTAAGGGAATCACTTGTCTGTGTGACACATCCACACCTATAATTCTAAGTTTTCCAGTAGTAGTCACATGTTGGATGTTGTGGTTGTGTTGCTGATATTTGGTTTTCATTTATGTCAACACTATTAGCATTTGGTGTATCAGAAGTTGTATATGTCGAGGATATTGAGAAAATTATTAAAAAGAGTGTTCCAAGTTCTCTATGGAACTGTGAAGGTCGTGAAGGTGTCTTGTTTTGTACGTTGAAGATCAAGGATTAAAGGATTTTATGCTGAGTATATCTAGTTCATCTACCAGAAGTTTCAGAGGTCTGTGTGAAGATCTGATTGTGTAGTGAATAGTTGTGTTCTGACAGTATTTTTGTGTGTTCTGTCAGTGTTCCTGAGTGGAGTTTGTATGTTTCTAGATTTTGGTCTATCTTTGTGGTATGTCCACATTCATTCATATGTTTGTGATCGAAGATTTTTCTCTAAATCTGCAGTTTTTCATGTTCTTGGTCGACATTGATGGTAGTAGCATGTTGTGGATCTTCGAGGTGGAATTAATTGAAATATTTTTGTGTTGGAGTTGTTAATTTGGGTCTCCACTATGTTTTGGCCAACCTTGGTGGATTCGCATTGCAAATATATTTGTGATTTGGTCTACTTTGAAAATAAATTTTATATTTTCTAGCAGACTAAATTGGTGAAATTTCATGTTGTGGATATATAAGAGTGATTGTTTGAGTGAAGTTAGTGTGTGCATTAGAGCGAATGTATGCCAAAGAAATTACAGATGTGTGAATAGTGTTCCTATCATTCTATTGTAGAGCAGAGAAGAAGTGAAGAAGGTTTTTTTGTGCTTAATTGGAACTGTAATCAGGCTTGTGTAGAACCTATTCTTTCAATTCATATCTTTTGGATGTAATCCATATTGTTGTATTATTGGGCAGTGATCCCTCTTGTATTTGAGTAATGAGCTCTAGGAAGTGTGCCTGAATACATGTGCATTCCCATTATTTTCTCATTATACTTTTAATAGGGTATAATATTGTGGACTAACATCCATTGTGGTTTTTCCCTTAATAGGGTTTCCACATAAAAATCTTGGTGTTCTCTATGTTTCTGATGTGTTGATTGTTCATGGTTTATTATTCATTCATCAGATATGATATTAAGTAAAGTAAGGTTTGAAAATATTTAATATTTTGTGACAACTAATTTACCCCCCTCTCAGTTGTTTGTCCTTGTTTTTCTGACAATTGGTATCAGAGTAGGTTCCTTTGAAGAAGTTTAAAAGCTTGAGGTGATCTGAGATGGCATCATACAAGAAGGACAACCCTAGATTTGATGGAAAAAATTACTCATTGTGGAAAGCTAGGATGGAGTGTCATTTGAACTGCATTGGTGAACCTTTCTAGAAAATTACAAAGAATGCATATATTATTCCTCAGAATGGTCCTTCCACTACTGATGAAGTTAAAGAGGCTGAGAATAATGTTCGAGCTATGGAAGCTTTGCTGAGTGCTCTAACAGATTCAAAATTGACAAATGTGTTATGTTTGAAGACAAATCATGAGATGTGGATGAAGCTGGAAACTTTTTTATGAAGAAGATGTACATGTGAAGATGGCTAAGCTACAGAGTTTGAAAGGAAATTATGAAAATTTGAAGATGGGTGAAGATGAAAATATTTCTTCTTTTATTTAGAAAGCAAATGAAATAGTGATGGGTATTAGATGTGCTGGTGGAACTCTGGAAGAAGAAGAAATTGTGGCTAAGGTGCTCAAATCATTGCCTACCTCCTACAAAGAAAATGATCATGCTATTGAAGAATTTAGATAATTGACTAATGTGACAAGAGATACACTGATTGGTAAACTTGATGCCTTTGAGTTAACCGAATTTGGTGATTCTGTTCCTAAGATTGAAACTACATTCAAGGTTACTATATCCGGAAGAGACAAGAAAATATTTTATTTGGGAGGGAGTTCTAGAAATACATTCAAGTATGAGGAATAAATGAAACTTCTTGAAGAAGAAGAAAAAGAACTAGAAGAATTTGAAGCATTAATTGTGAAGAAAAAAGGTAGAGGACAAGGTAAGGATAAAGGAAAGCTACCTATAAAATGTTTTTCTTGCAGTAAAATTGGCCATTTTGCATCAAGATGTCCTGAAAGAGTCCCTAGATCTAAGCTTTACAAATCTAGATTCTAAAAGAAATGTTACTTTGTTGAAGAAGGAGTGACTGATGATGAGTCTGAAAAAGATAATGAAAATGAAGAAGGTTGGGTCTTCATTGCTATCAAGGAGAATAGTCTTGAGGCTACTGAATCTGCTAAAATTGAGAAAGCTCTTACAGCTCAAATTGAAGAAAAGGATGAGTGGGTCATTGACAGTGGATGCTCACATCATATGACTGGTGACAAAGGAAAAATTTTAAGTCTAGAGAAGTTGTATGACAGTGGAGTTGTGAGATTTGGTGATAACAATGCTTGTGTGATTCGTGGCAGAGGATCTATTTGTCTTGGTGGTAAGCATAACACTGATGATGTTCTTTATGTTGAATGCTTGAAGCATAATTTGTTAAGTTTTGGACAGATGTTGGACAAGGGTTATGATCTATAGTTCAAAGATAGAAGATGCAAGCTATTTGGAAAATCTGGAAATGCAATTGCTTCCGATAAACTGACAAAAGCTAATATTTTTCATTTAAATGCTACTAGTGGAAGTTGTTTGATTGCTCAAGTAGATGGAAGTTGGTTATGGTATAAAAGGCTATGCCATGTGAACTTTGATAACATTTTCAAAATTATCTCCTCTTAAGCGGTAAGAGATTTGCCTAAGTTGGTAAAACTTGCTAACACAATTTGCAAGGAGTGTCAGATGGGAAAACATACTAGAGTTTCTTTTCAGAGAAAACAACATAATTCTAATGGATTACTGGAGCTTGTGCATACTGATCTATGTGGTCCCTCTAGAGTCAAAATTCTTCATGGTGAAAAGTACTTTATGTTGATTATTGATGATTACTCTAGAATGATGATTGAAGGAAATGTGTCTCAAATGTATTGGAGTGAAGTTGTAAGTATTGTTGTGTACACTTTGAACAAAGTAAATGTGAATGGTAATACTAGTAAGACTCCTTTTGAGCTATGGTTTGGTTATAAGCCTACTGTTAAATACTTCAAGGTCTTTGGAATAAAATGCTACATCAAGAGAGATGATGATATAGGCAAGTTTGAAGCAAGAAACGATGAAGGAATCTTTCTAGGTTAGTCCACTAGAAGCAAGGCCTACCTGTGCTATAAAAAAAGACTGAGAAAAATGGTTGTGAGTGCAAATATCAAAGTTGATGAAGATTCCGCTAAATCATCCAGATATTGTGGATATGACTCAAATGAAAATAATTCAAACCAAGGGAAGAATGTTCAGACACATAATCAACTTCAAATTTTTCCATATGTTCCATATGTTTGAGTGGTTTCGGTAAAAAAATTTAGTCAAGAAGTAGAGACAAGTACAAGTGCAGAAGAAAGAGCAGAAGAATTAGAAGTTCAAGAGAATCCTAAAACTCCAACATATGTAAAGCTAAATCATTATGAAAATAAAATTATAGGAGACAAAAATAAAGGTGTGCAAACTAGAAGAAATGTTGCAGAAGAGTATTGTTTGATTTCCAAGATTGAGCCAAAAAATGTACATGAAGCTTGCAATGCTGAACATTGGATGGAAGCTATGACCAAAGAGCAGGTTGTAGATATATTCACTAAGCCATGTTGTTGAAGGATACTTTTGAGTATCTCAGAGGGATGATAGGGGTAATTACCCCTCCTGATATGAACTAGGATGCATTAATTTGCATCAATCTGTGCATTTCATGATCATATTCTAATCTGGATTGGTGTTTCTATAGCTGCTACTCAAGGGGAGTAGTCATATGTGTAGATATGTGGTTCAAAGCTGGCATGTGGGAAGATAATGTTTATATTTTCCATTGATGTCAAAGGGGGAGAAGTGTAATGTGAAAAATTGTTGCTTATTTGGAAAAGTTCATGAAGAAGAGGCCAAGGAAGAAGAGTCAAAAGAGTGTTGATTATGAGTTGGGCTGATGGTGTTTTTCACATCATGTGTTGCCATCAATGCCAAAGGGGGAGATTGTTGGATGATGTGCTTGTCATTGATTTCAACACTATTAGCATTTGGTGTATCAAAAGCTGTATATGTCGAGGATATTGAGAAAATTGTTAAAAAGAGTGTTCCAAGTTCTCTATGAAACTATGAAGGTCATGAAGGTCTCTTTTTATGTACGTTGAATATCAATTCGTGTAGATTAAAGGGTTTTTTTACTATATCTAGTTCATCCACCGGAAGTTTTAGAGGTCTGCGTGAAGATCTAATCGTGTAGTGAATAGTTGTGTTATGATAGTATTTTTGTGTGTTTTGTTAGTGTTCCTGAATAGAGTTTGTATGTTTCTAGTGTTGTGGATGTTTCTCTATTATTTCTTGTTGTTTTTGGATGCTTCTAGATCATTCTCTATCTTTGTGGTACATCCACATTGATTTGTGTGTTCGTGGTCGAAGATTTTTCTTTGTATGTTCAATTTTTCATGTTCTTGGCTGACATGATGGTACTAGCGTGTTGTGGAGCTTCGAGGTGGAATTAATTGAAATATTTTTTTGATGGAGTTGTTAATTTTGGTCTCCACTATGTTGTGGCCAACCTTGGTGGATTTGCATTACAAATCTATTTGTGCTTTGGCCGACTTTGAAAATATATTTTATATTTTGTAGTCGACTAAGTTATTGGTGAAATCTCATGTTGTGGATATATAAGAGCAATTTTTTGAGTGAAGTTAGTGTGTGCATCATATCGAATGTATGCCAGAGAAAGTGTAGATGTGCAAATAGTGTTCCTATCATTTGATTGCAGAGCAGAGTGAGAAGAAGTGAAGAAGGTTTTTTTGTGCTTAATTGGAACTATAATTAGGCTTGTGTAGAAGCTATTCTTTCAGTTCATATTTTTGTATTGTTGGGAAGTGAGGCCTCTTGTGTTTCAGCAGTGAGCTCTAGGTAGTGTGTCTGAATGCATGTGCATTCCCATTATTTTCTCATTATAATTTTAACAGGGTATAATATTGTGGACTAACATCCACCGTGGTTTTTCCCCTAATAGGGTTTCCATGTAAAAATATTGGTGTTCTCTATGTTTCTAATGTGTTGATTGTTCATGGTTTATTATTCATTCATTAGATATGAGATTGAGTAAATTAAGGTTTGAAAAGCTTTAATATTCTGTGACAACTGATTCACCCCCCCTCTCAGCTGTTTGTCCTTGTTTTGCCAACAATTTTATATACCGGTTGGGAGTAGCTTGGATTTAGCTTGTTGTCGGTTGGGTTGTTCCCTTGGGTGAGTACTTTTTCCCACAAGGTAGGCCCTCTAGAGTTAATAACAATTTCTCTTACACCCAGGATTGCACAAGTGCACAAGGGGAGAGAATACTCTTATTATTAAATTAGGATTAAACAAAAGTGAAACTCACAAGATTGTTTATTTTAATGCCCAAATCAAAATATGTGGGTGGAAAAGAAACAACCCCTAAGTGTTTTTAATTCTCTAGATCGCAGCAAGGTGCAAGAGAAGTTCATACACACTAAGGAGTTATCACTACACCACAAGACACCTCAAATACTTGTTCATTTTAGCCCAACTTATTATGAGAAAAGCAAAGTTCTTTTTAAGCCAATGCTATGAGAATGCAAGTAAATTTTTAGCCTTGATGAGTGTAGATGAAAGTTGTGTTCATTTTAATCCCATGAGTATGAATGCAAGTTAATTTTAAACCATAATGTGTGATATGTAAGTTGTAATTGTGGTTTTTTGTTTTTTTGTTGCTTTAGAATTGAAAAAGGATTTGTAAAATCAACAACAAAACAAGGGTTAGTATCTCCTTCCATCTTGCCACATGCTTCCAAAAAAAGATTAGTAACCAAAATCCCTAACCTACTAAAACTGAAAAGAGAAAACAAGAAAATGTTGCTAAAAACTGAGTAAACCTGCAACAAGAAAATGTGTCATTTTTTTTGTCAAATGTAGCTCAATCATAGATGCATCATTCAGGTTGTTAGATGCACTTCAACACGTCAAATGTGTCTCTACGAGTGTAAAATGTGTCTCAGCTCTACAGATGTGTCGTTCCCAAACATAGATGTGTTGCAACACATCAAATGCGGTTCAAAAAATTGTGTTTGCAGTGTTATGTACCTGTACCTGCAAAAATGATGAAAAGGTCATACAAAAACTGCAAAATGTATTCTTGGCATCAGGTTCACCAATGTAACTAAGGTAAAAATATAGGTTAGCATGAAATAAAATGCATAAAATAAACCCTAGGTAAACAATGAAGCACAAAGGAGGAAAACAGCATAAAAGAAAGGAATAATTTCACCAAGCAGCCTTCATGCCCCTCTCCATTTGCTATAAAATGACATGTTCCCTTAGATTTTTGTGAGCAACTTTGACCTATGACAAAGACCTAAGAAAATATTGAAGGATTGACTCAAAGTGCAAGTGTACTCAGAAATTGTAAGTATGAGAGATGCGTAAGCATAAAGTTTGAAGCATGAAGTATGAAGTCAAGAGATGTCCAAATGAGATTGAAACTACCTTTTTATAGAAAAGTCAATTTTTGATGAATGACCAAGATTGAAATTTTGTCAAATCCCTAAGATCAAAGGCTAAAATTGCATGTGACAACTAACAATTAGGTTTAGGGAAAAGTTTGAAATGAAGGGCTGAGATTTGATTTTAGGAAAATGAAATCAAAGGTGAAGAATGCATGTGACAAGAGGATATTGGGCATGGAAAACAAAGCTACTAGAAAATCAAATAATAATTTAAAATTATTTGATTTAAGAGGCTGAGTTGGCCTTTTGAATTAAAAATTAATTTAATTCAAAAGTGGTGGGGTCATGTGATAGTAAATAATTATTTCAAATTATTTACTTGGTGGGAAAAATAGAAAGTGGGAGAATTTAAATAAATGATTTTATTTAAAATTAGAAGAAAAGTCAATAAGATAATTCAATAATTAATAATTATTATTTTTAATTATGGAGAAAATGGACAAGGTGGACAATAATTAAATAAATCATAGGAATTTATTTAATTATAAGAAGACATAAGGAATTAATGACGTATTTAAATAAATAAATAGTAAATAATAATAATTATCAGGAGGAAATAGATAGGAAATAATAATTAAATAAACTTAGGAGTTTATTTAATTATAGAGAGATATAATAAATTAGAGACGTATTTAAATAAAATAAACATAATATATTTATTTAAATAGTCAGGAGGAATAAAAGATATGAATTAATTAAATAATTAAGAATTATTTAATTAATAGTTGAATTTGGACCAAAGGACATAATTAAATATTTTAATTATGTTGAGAAGAAATATGGAGAAAAATAAAGTTTGTAGGCCTAGGTCAATTTTATGTGTCTACAGGATCTTGCACATCACTTTGTGCCTTATTGTACTCGGACTATGATATAAAGTGACATGGGGGTTAATTTTTTCCTTTGTTTTGCCTTCATACCTTTCTCATGCATGTGTGCCTTGGTTTTCACACCCTTTATATATGCTTGTACTTTCATGTCTGCACATTCAGATGTTCTTGGTTCTTTATCATGCACTACTTTTAGGCATTCAATTTTAGTGTACCTATCATACCTTTCCCTTTTCAGCATTATGGGGGGTTTCTACTGTTGGTGTTAATGCTTCCTTAGTTTCGCATTGGAGTGACCTATGTATACAATATTTGTTCCTATGTACTAGGCAGATGCAACGATTGGTCACCCATGCATTTCGATGAGATGAAGCACTTACCATATGGACACTCTTGCATTCCTATTTCTGGAGGTGACCTTCCATTTTTCATATGATCAGTTCTTTAGACTATTGGTACTTGTGCCATCTATATCTTTGAGTCCTTGATGTTTATCTTGGTTTGTCATCGGATTTGAGTAGTGTTGTTGTGGGAACTCATATGGATTCTTGTCTTCTTGATCCTGATCGTCATATGTTTTAGCGAAGATTCTTCTTACAACATTTTAGCAGTCATTCTTTGATGGTGTTTGCAGCTTCTTCATGCTTTAGTGGTGCTCTTTTTAGTTCATCGTTTGTTCCTATCTTTTGGAACAATCTTGTCTTGTTTGGAGGCTTCTTTAGTCCTTCACTTGGCTTTCATCTTTTTTTGGAGTGGATTTTTTCCCATGAGGTTTTCTCTATTTCTCTGCATTATAGAGATCTTTTGTCTGTACATGGGTACCTTATTTGGCCTTGTTTGTCGGGACCCATCACACATTCTTTTTTTAGGGTTTTTAGCTACTCCCTAAGTTCATTTTAAGGGGGGGTGTTAGAGTTATCATGCATTCTAGCTAATAATTAATTAATCTTTAATTGATTATTAGTCTAATGTATTCTCACACACTTTAGCTAAACTTAGGATTGCTTTATTAGTTGAGTTAATATTAGATCATTATGTCTCATCTCACGAGATGTTGACACTTGTCATGATCTGATCCCCTTCCCATTTAGGGCTTTACTCTTATAAGCATTCAACCCTAATTGTAATTACTCTAAGATATTATCTAGAGCTTTCATATCTTCTTGAAAGTCTCTTCTAGGTATGTGCAGGATCATGATGGGCCAAAAAGTGGCAATATGATGGGTATGTGGTTGACGACTATTTTTTTACCCAAAATTGATGAAACGAAAAGGGTTTTTAAAGGAGATTCTCAGCTTTCCACCGATATAAATTATTCTTTACTTTAAATTTAATAAGTAATTACTATTCATTTTCTATTCAAATTATGACTAAAGTCCTGATTGATAGGCTGATTGAAAAAAATCTATATCTTTCAAATGGTATCACATTTTTTGAATCCAAAACATGCGTCACATTCTATGATTCGCATAATATAGGATTAAAAAAATAAAAATTGAGTTTCATGAAGCTTTGACCAAGTTAAGGTGGTTAGACATACGAGTTTTATATTTTTAAATGTTGTAATAAAAATTCATAATTAAATATTTACTTGGAAAAAATTACAAAAAAATATGCATCACATCAGAGCATGAGTCCTCCACTTATATCTAAAATATTATAAAAAAATATTATCATTTTATTGTGGTTAGGGTGGTCAGACAGACACCTTCTTCTTATTTTTTCCCTGAAATTTAAGTACCACTCCATTGAAATTTCAAATTTTCACCAAATAGATTTTTGTTTTTTAAACAAACCCAATAGTTTAGAAACTACATTCAATTTGCTACAGCTTCTATTATTACATATTTTTTAAATAATATAGATAATTTATTCAAATTTTTATGTCAAGTTGCCTAACTCTAATTTTTCTAAATTTTTTGCCACTTAAGGGCCTATTTTTTCCATGATGATCCTGCACATACCCTTCTGTAGCTTTTTCTTGTTGAAGAAGAAGAATATTGCACATATTGTTTTGCAGATCTCTTGTGTGGAAGGTGTAATTTTTTTTTGTTTGATCCTATGGCTCATGGTTTTGTGCTTGTTTCACAATTCTAACATCATCATAGGTTGAGGCATGTTTCGAAGGGATAACTTTGTTATACATTTTTCCTTAAAAGCTTTTGATAGGATTTGAAAAATAAGTCTTCATGAGGTTTAATAGGTTACATAGGCTTGGGCCAAAATAAATCCAATGAGAAGCTCCCACAGGAAGATGCAAAATTAAGGCCACTATGGTGTACAGTAAATATTTCATTGTCAAAGGGAAACTTTAAGCATTTAAGCATGACTGACGAGATAGTTTACATGGAGCATAACCATGGATGACCAAGCTTCACATGAAAATGATCTGACGTCAGTATGATGGAGAATAAGACATCTAATTGTTTCGGTCCTATTTTTAAAGGAAGGGTGATCGATCCCATCGTAGGGAAAGAAAAACCATTATGCATTTTTATCCATGCTTTCAGTTTGTCATATGTGTCTTGATAAATTTCATGCAAAAGTAAGAATTCTTCAGTGATCACATTCTCTCCATAGACAGGATCAATTAATATCCCATTAGTGGGCTTATCATTGATTCGGTCGGCTATGTAAAGAGGACTAGCAATTGTGTTTCTAATTATACCTTTAGATGAGAAAGCAATGTCAAGAGACTTTTTAGTTCAGCCCTTACGAGGTAGAATTTTGATCAATCCAACCATATCATCTATAGGATCTTGTTCAATAGTATCCATATTGTCATCATCCATATCAAAATTCACCCCATCATTAGTGGGCTTATCATTGATTCAGTCAGCTATGTAAAGAGGACCATTAGATGCATTTCTAATTATACCTTTAAATGAGAAAGCAATGTCAAGAGGATTTTTAGTTTGACCCTTACGAGGTAGAATTTTGATCAATCCAACTATATCATCCATAGGATCTTGTTCAATAGTATCCATGTTGTCATCATTCGTGTCAACATTCATCACATCATTCTTCTTAGTTTCACTAGCTTTGAAAAATGAAATATTATGATTTGGCATGCCCGGTTGGTAAAGATTTTCAAGTTTTGGTTGGGAGGGGCAACAAACTTATTTCCTTGATCATTAATACCTCCAATTTGAAGTTGACTAGAGTCAATGAGGTCTTGCACAAGATGTTTAAGATGCTTACAATGTTCTATATCATGTCCATTTTTTCAGTGATAATAGAAATAGGAATTTGATCTAAAGTTTGGGGGAAATGGCTTAGTAGGATCAAGAGTTCTTACAGGAGGTAAGGAGATCATTTTTTGTTCTAGAAGTTGTAGCATTGTGTTATGGAGGGTATCGGGTAAGGGAGTAAATTGTCTAGCCGGATCCCCAAATGTAAAAGGATTTGTCTTATTTATCGCAGGCACTTGGGTATCCACATGTTGGGTTGGTTGAGGAGGATTTAGTTGAAGGAAGCATTTATTTTGTTTCCTAAAAGATTGGTAATTGTTTTGATTTGTGGATTCAAACTTTTTAGGGCAGTTAGAGGTGGGTTTTGTTTCACGACTACTAATTGAGTTTTGATAATCACGAAGGGTAGTACATGACTGTACAAAGGAAGAAAACTTCATCATTCCAAGATTATCTTGTAACTTAGTTTGTAATTTTTTAATGAACATTTGTTCAAGGTGAGGATCGAGAATCTTTATGTTGATTTGGGAATAAAGAGATTGGTGGCATGAAATGTTTAGTCAAAAAAAAATTCATCATCCTTTTGCTTACATCTCATCAAATCAGCTAGTGTCATCTTAGAAGTCATGTGCACTTGGAAATGGCTGATAAAGGCCTCAACAAGTTCATTGAATGAACAAATTGAGTTATTCAGTAATGAGGAAAACCATTCTAAAGTAGTATCTTTCAAGGATCTAGGGAAAAGCTTATCCAAGAGCTTATCCTCAAGGCCGAAGTCACTGCATAAGGCGGTATAAGTGGAAACATGGTTAGAAGGATCTCCTTTTCCTCCATATTTCTCAAACCTAGGAATCTCTATACCTTGTGGTATTGGCCTTCTTAATATCTCCAAGGATAAGGGATTCCTTTTGACACCTAGTATGAAGGTTGGCCATTTTGATTTTGGTTTATGGTGGAAATTTTCTTTTGAAGGGATGAAACATTTTGCAAGAGTTGATTAAGGATGGCATCATTGGTCATATTTTGAGATGGAGGTGAATATGATGGAGGTGTATATTTTTTTGAAGTGGAAGTGAATGGAATTCTTATGGAAGGTAAAGTGGTAGGAGATATGACGTGAGATGCCACAAAGGTACTAGGATTTCTAGCAGAAATACCCAAGGTAGGAAAGACATTACTAGTAGGTTGCATCATTGTTGTAAATTGAGGGTTGGCATATGTAGGAATAGTGGAAATGGTTGTAGGATGAGAAATTTGGGTTCCTCCTTGACTTTGGACATTGTTTGAAGTTTGAGCACAACTAGTAAGTTTACCAAAAATTTGAGCTAGGTTATGTGCAAGTTCTATTCCTTGTTCACTTTCAATCAATAGTATGAGCACAACTATTGATTGTAGGATGAGAAATTTGGGTTCCTCCTTGACTTTGGACATTGTTTGAAGTTTGAGCACAACTAGTAAGTTTACCAAAAATTTGAGCTAGGTTATGTGCAAGTTCTATTCCTTGTTCACTTTCTATGGTGGGAATAGTAGTGGTGGAAATGTTATCAATACTCACTTGATATTGTAGGTTTGCTAATTCTTCATGGATTTGGATTAGGTTTTCTTGAGGGATACTAGCAATCATAGTTTCGACACTTGTCATGCTACTTGAGGGTAAAGAGTTGTCAAGGGTATGTTCCATACCTTGTGAACTAGTGTCAACACTATGAGTGAAAGAGCTAGATAACCCAAGATCCACGATGAGTGTGCTATTACAGGATGACATGAGTCGCGAACTACATCTCACTATAGTATTAGCAATAGGACACCAAGTTGTAAAGCTCATGCAAGGGATAATCAATGAATAAAAGATAAATGCAATGACCACAAGATAACTGATATACTTTTAATTCTAATTCTTATGTTTAAAAATGCACTTGAAATGAAACCAAATTAAGCTAGATCTAATGAAATGAATGTTCAACATAAATTCATTAATTTGAAACAAAGATCTAACAACAACAAACAGAAGCAGAAAAGCAAGGTTTTTAATGCTGTAAAATATAGTTTCAGGTCTGATACATGACTAAATCACCCAAAGGGGTGAATGAGTCCCAGTTAGGATTTTTGAAGGGTGCAAATTCTAATAAACAGTTAACATAGAATTCCTAGAAATTAGGTAAAACAACCAGTATCAAGATTAAATCACCTAGAGGGATGAATGAGTCCCGGATGAGGGTTTTGACACTAAATTTAGCAAATTCTGAGTGAATGTTAAGGTTTGTAACTTGTATGATGACTTGACTATTTGCAATTGCAAAATTTTAGTGAAATTGAATGATCTAAGATGCAAAAATGCAACCTATATGCACTTTCACTAATGCAAGATTTAGAAGCCCTAAATGAAAATTAACTAATGCAAAATCTAATGCAAAGCTAATGTAAGCTAGATCTAGGACTACAATTTTCTCCAAATCAGAAATAAGGTTTCCAAAGGTCGGGTTCACCTAAATGAATTGAAGGAAATAGAGTGCTCCACCTTTTAAGAGATGAAGCACACACAAAGGGGGGGTAGGTCCTCCTTTCTTATTTGACTCTTAGCTCATTAAAGGAAACCCTGGAGATCTCAACCTAATGATCCAATTAGGAAAAAAATATTGGTACAAGGTCTCCTTAGGTGTGATTAAAGAGGGTTTCACCACTAAGAAAATGCTTAGAAAGAAGGAAATGAAGGCAATATGCAAATCTAGCTATGTAACCTAGAAAATGAACTTGAAATCAAAATAACAAACTGAGGCTAAATAGAGAAGTACCTTGAAGATTGGAGATGCCTGAAATAAGGTATGCAATCTTTAAAAATTGACTTTGATGTGAAGTAGGACTCATATGCTAGACTAGGCAATTTAGTATTAGTTTAGGGTTTCTAGCTGAATTTGGAATCTGCAACTCATAAACTAGGATCTACAAAAAATGGTTGAAAAGTGGTATACTAGGACTCATACGCCCAAGGTGGCGATTTAATCCCACTATTAGGGTTTGTACAAAACTCTAGTATCCTCTAGTGATCTTTTGTAGCTTATCTCCCGTCCAATCTTAGAGTCCGAAATTTTGAATTCTAGCTTGTAGACGACTTTTCGTGAATATGAAAACTTCTTGACAACTTTGACAACTTTCTTCAATCTCACAACTTTTTCTTCAAAGGATCTTCAAGTCTCAAAACACCTAGATTTGTAATCACACATGAAGAGGAGAAAAACATTGATTTGTTAGTGGATAGGGGTTTTCCTTGGTCAAACCTTGTTTTGGAAATCAAACCTTGAAATGAAATCAAATAGAATGAAGGAATGATGAATGAACAATATGCAATGTTGCAAATCACCAAACCCTTGATATAAAGGCTACAATCTTATGTGAAATGTCTAGCATGAATGTAAATCTTGAATCTTGATTGTTGATATGAACTTTGATCTTGAATACTTGCTTGAAACACAAAAACCTACATCACAAATTTGTTAGCTCAAAAACACACATGATGCATGATGACTTTGACATGATGCTTGAATCTTGAATTAATGCTTCAAAGTACCTAATAATTAGCTCTTGAATGCTCTTGAATACTTGAATTGCTAGAATTCTTGAATTCTTAGGTCTTATTATGATTTCTTAGGTCAAATTATGTGAAATAGCCTTGTATTTATACTTGTTTATGCCAAATTTCCCAAAATTACAACACTACAAGCCAACATCAGATCTAGGAGAATAAAATCCCACCAAGAATTGAATTCAAAATAGGTCCAAGGTAAAGTGCGACTCATACACTAGTTGGAATGTATGAGTCCTAGTAGCCTAAACTTGGGACACAAATTTCAAGAAAAGATATGTTCTATGCAATATTTTGGATTAGGCCTTGAAGCCTAGGTGGGACCCATATGCCCGAGGTGGTGTATGAGTCCCAAATCACTAGATCTGGAATACACAACCAAAAATCATGAATTATGATTGGCCATTAGATAAGTGTCGGTATTATCCTCATAAAGATGCATTAAATAAGGCTTGTGGATACAAAATAGGACCAAATAAGGCATTAAAAAGTCTGATTTTAATAGGGAGGGCCCAAACAAGTGTGAAAATGTAAAGGGATACATTTTTCTACACTACATGTACATGTGCAATTACCTATACTCCATTGATGTAGGATGTGTCTAGGATCTATGAATGCATATATTGTGCTAGCACTGTCTAAAGTTTATGAGTCCCTGGTTGATAATTAAATGCAACCTCTTGTGAAAGATGAATTGTTTAGTTAAGGATTCTCATGTCCTTTGATTTGTGTGTATAAATAGTAGCGCCAAGTTAATTAGACATTAGAGAGGCTCTACAATGTAGCCAACCTAGATATAAGAAACAAAATTATAAATGTGTAGTCTTAGCTAACATGCTAATAAATATTTGTCTCTATGTTCTAGTTGATATCACCTTGGGGAAGAGGGAATGAGTATGGGTATAAATGTTTGTGAAGTGTGGTAAAATACAAAAGGCATGTAAATTGTTTGATATAATTCTTCAAATTTTTGTGGTCTCATCTAATGCCATGATTATAGGATATGCACATAATGATGTTCTTAATGAGGCTTTAAGTATTTTTAGTGAAATACTACAAAAAAAAAAGTGGTCTCGTCAATGTAATGATTATTATATATGTGTAATTTCAAAAATTATGTACTTGTGTAATTTCACATTATGTTTCAAACTCACTTTAGTATGTACTATAATAATAGATTTTTGATATTTTTCCCCACACTTTAAGAGAACAATATTTTTCATGTTATATCAATAACACACATGCAGAAAATTAGTAAAGTCCCTCTAGATAGTAGTGCAACATGTAGATGTTTGCACAATGCATTGGCATCCTAAGGATTCCCCAGATTCAAAAATGTACTTTCCACATGGATTATCCATAAAATGTGTGGTAACACCCAAATGGAAAACTAACACCATCCTCTCTCTTTTTGAGAAAAAAGAATAGTTGTTTTGCCATTTTTATGGACTTTTTCACATTTTTCCTTCTAGTAGCTCCATTCCTCTCTTTGGAGAAACTTTGTCAAAATACTATCAACTATCTCACTAACTCTTTTGACACTCTATCTTGGCATTCTTTTCTCTTCTCAGCAACTTGTAGTTCTAAAAAATAATGCATTAACTTGTAGTTCTAAAAAAGAATGCATTAATAGCTACATTTCTCAAATCTATTGGAGAAGATCTCCATTGTTGATAATATTGTTCTCTTATTTTGTTATTTCTATACTTGCTCTTATTGTGTGAGACAAATTATTTATTGTAGAAGTAGAAATATATTGTTATGATTGTTATTTACTTACAAATGGTGGTTTTCACCATAGACCAAAGTTAACATCATTATTGAATACATTTATTTTTCACTACTTTTTAATTCTTACAAAACTTAGGACTGAAAAGAACACACTATTTTATGAATTTTTTATCTTCATTGTTTGAGGAAGACAAAAAGACCAAAATGAAGTTTTGACTAAGGAAAACCACTAAACAGCCCACATTTTTTTTCTCATTTTCTTGTGTTTGCAGGTTAGGTGGACTCTACTGTTAGCATAAATATTACATTGGTAGATTAGCATAGGAGGTTCAGTTACACAGTTACAACTGTAATCTTTCATCTATAAATATATCTTCAAAATACCTATCAATGTAAACAATATGTTTTATGCTTCTCATTTGGTATCAGTGCTTGTAAAATCTCTAGGCATGTGAGTGATGAATTGAAGCAGAGGAGTATGCTTGCCATTCGAATACAATTGGTATCTCTTACATTTGACGCCATTCTTTCCCTTTCATGCCATGTTTACTGCATCTTTACGCCCAACAATAAAACTTGTACATAACCGTCTAGAATTGGTGAAAGCTTGTGCAAACTTTAATGGAAGCATAGACAAGGCGTGGAAAGATTAAGGATTGTAAAGGCTCTAAGGCGTGTGGAAGAGGAGAACTTTAATGGAAGCATAGACAAGGCGTGGAAAGATTCAGGCATGTAAAGGTTCTAAGGCGTGTGGAAGAGGAGGAGACACCTGAAGGGTACCAAAATTTTACTAATGGTGATATCTGGCTGATAGCGGTGGAAGGAACCAATGATCAATATATTCGGATAGTTGGCTAATAGTGGTGAAGGAACCAATAAATATGAATGGTGTGCCTATTAAAGGAGTTAGGTTTATGTAATTGTCACTTCTATGTGAGTGGGGTTGATGTAAGAAAATATGATAGATAAGTATTTTGAAAGGGAGGTTGTGAATAAAAAGAAGATTGAGGAGTTTTTCAGGTTGAGCAAAAGGTAATAAAGTGTGTAGCTTTATATAGAAAGGAGGATCAGAAAGCATTAGGTGAATAAGTACTGAAGGAAGAAGAAGCTATTTCTAATTTGAACCATTATTTGTATGTTAGATTTTTTTAAAGATCAGGAAGCACGAGTTCGTACTTTGAGCCATCACTTTGAGATGGTGTTTTTCTTGAGAAGCATTTTTTATTTCTTTCTTATTCTTCTTGTTGATGTTGATAAATTTCAAGAATACATATATTGCAAAGTTTAATTTTTGGAGATAGGTAAGTAATTTGGTGTTGAACTCAATATGGATTGTTGTCCAACGAGTTTACAAGACTATGATCGAGAATTATACCCTTCCGAGGGTCATCAGACAACCTAATGGAGTCATATGTTTGCAGAGCTCAATATGGATTGTTGTTGAATAATTCAAGACTCGGTGATTCAAGAGTTCGGAAAATGGTAGTCCAAGAAATCAAG
Source organism: Sequoia sempervirens (assembly GCA_007258455.2). Lineage (NCBI taxonomy): Eukaryota > Viridiplantae > Streptophyta > Pinopsida > Cupressales > Cupressaceae > Sequoia > Sequoia sempervirens. The sequence goes on from VDFB02105785.1 coordinate 265,194,248, forward strand.
AATTTAGTTCGAAGCTACACCCTTCTAAGGGTCATGAGGCAGCTTGATGGAGTTCCACTTGATTCAAGATTTGTTTATCGAAAAGATCTTCTCAAGAATGTACATCTATTTTGTAATCAACAAGTTTTATCATGTAAGTTTTAAAGCAGGGTCCCTTGGAAAAATGGATTCTATGTTTTCAAGAGTACATTTGTAGGAACAATGTAATAAGAGGGGAATGTTAGCATAACTATTACATTGGTAGATTAGTAGAGGAGGTTCAATCACGTAGTTACAGAGTTACATCTTTAATCTTTTGTCTATAAATGTATCTTTAGAATATCATTGTAAATAATCATGTTTTATGCCCTTCATCTAGGGCTCAAGCTGCACACTTCAGAGCTTTCTATTATGAATGGAAAAGTTATACAACAACATGATGTGAATATGTTCATGCGATGTGCTAGTGTCTTGGATAGAGAGCTACAAATTTTTGTTTCAAGTCCTTCTTTGTGCTTATTTTTCATTTTTAGTATAATAAACTTAGGAAAATACTGTATTTTATGTAATTAATTTTTTTCTATTTTCTTTTAAAGTTTAAGTATTAGAAACAACATTTCATTATAATTTTAAATATTTTCCTTTATCATTCTAGTACAACAATCTTTATGTTTTTGTGAGTAGACATAATATCCTATTTTATTTGAAGTAAGGTATGAATTTATTTATTAAAATAAATATATTTTATGTAAATCATTTTTCCTCTTTTACAATATGCATAAAAAGATTTAGTTTAAAAGGTCTTGGAAAATTTTAAACAAATGAAGTCATGATTTAAAAATTCAAACTCCAAAACTAAAATCCTTCAACCCTATGTAAAAAACAAATGTTAAAATAGGGTATGGACATCCATCAACTCATAATAGAAAGAGGATTTATGTTTCACATAGTAGTTGCAAATTCCCTATTACATAGGCATGTAATGAATTTTGTCACCATAAACCCTTTAAACTATTTTATAGGAGGGTTCTCTTCCACTTTTAATAACTCCCTTTTCTATGTTTAATGGCTTATCCATAGCACGGAAAGCATTGCAGTGTTTTTTTGGATGTGGTTAAAATTGTATTTGAATTTTTAAATGATTTTGAAATAACTCCCATTTTGAAATTTTACAAATAGATGAAATTGTTTCTAAGATTTATGATTTCCTTGAAATAGTTGCTAGCTTTGACAAACTATATAAGAGATAAATGATGATCTTTTTTATTTTGAATTGTATTCGATTTTCACCCATATTTCTATATTAGCTCTATTTATACTAGACATTTCACTATGTAAGAATGGATCTCCTAATTGGAGAAAGAATTTAGGATAGCCAAATTTCTAAATATAGAATTTTAAAAACAAAAACCACATTTTAACAATGATAATCAACTCATTTTCAAAAGCACAAAAATATTGTGATCATCTTAAGAGGAGATGAAATCAAATCAAAGTGATTGCGTAACTGTGAGAGGAAGTAAGAAAAATACTATAAAAATTCATATTCTTACATGTGTATTTTTGCAGTCTTTTTTAATGTGATCAATTATATAAAAGTAGACTATGATAATAAGTAAACATTAAAAAAACAAATACATTCAATAAGTGATGGTGATACTACCAAGTTGTCTAGCACATGAAATGGAGAAGTTTATGATTCCATCTAATTTATAAGAATAATGCACTTTTTATGTCTTATTATGAAAAATCTATGTTATAAATTGGAAAGATATATGACTTAGAATATTATTATAAATTTATTCAAGTTCTTATGCTTAATTTTTATTGTGATACTCTTGGCTATCTTTAGACATAATCATCAATGTTAGTGAATTAAAATATCTTTAATGTTGCTTGTTTCTTATAAATGATGCCTAAGAATGCTATCAAATTGTTGATATAGACAAAAATTTAAGACTCTTTTGGCTGAACAAAACATATAATGACTTTAAAGATATAAATGTGCATTGTTTAAGTAAACTACTATAAATGTTTTATTTGTTCAATTCTTAACACTTTTGTGGAAAGAAGATAATAATACATTTGTGGAGGGATATGAGACAAATTTCTAACCAATTTGATGTAGTTGTATAATTATTTTTTGAATATATAGATTAGGCTTCCATGACAAATCCTTAAATAGATATTTTCTCATATAAAAAATCGACTATATTATGTAGATTAGATGTTAAATCTAAATATAGTTTTGTAGATTTTTGTTTTTTATTGTTGAAGGTTGAAGAGAGAAAATAAATCTTTAATAGATATGTAATAAGATAAATATAACAACATAACAAATTTTAATTGTATAATAGTAAGTTGTGATAATAAATAAGCATTACACTTCCTAATCCTTTTGATGATACACCCAACAATGTTTAGACTATAGAAATATATAACTCTATGAACTCTAACAAAGTGTAAAACACAAGAAATACAACTTTATTTAAAATAGTACATTTTAAAAATTAGTGACATTATAAAAATAAGCTACTCTTAGACATATTCTAATTCAAATAAAAAGTCTATTTTTACAATAAAAATAAGACAAATACTTCTCTGTCCAAAATTTACTATGAACAAACAATAAAATTACTATAAACTGTTTGATCAGTCATAAAAATACTATAAAATTGTTAACTACTATTCATAACTTTACCGACTGAAATATACCACAGGTAATAGCTCTGCCAAAAAGATAACACTATTTAAGAATAAAACTAAAACTAATTAAGCCCGCTGTTTCATAACACCTTCCTTCCGTGCTATTACTAGTAATTTAGAAGAGCTCGGGTAAACACAATCCCAAATGCTTATAAAAAGCTGTACAACAAGCATACCTAGCAGACAAGGATAACAAACGTACCCAAGCATGATTTCAGAATACTCTACAAAAAGTATAAGTTAAACCTCAAAATCAACCATTGCCACTCAACGGTAAGAGGGATTTTGGTCACAGTTGTTTTTTCTAAGGATACAAGGCTATAAAAAATTGTTGGTTTCTTATTCAAGATCTATAATAGAAGGACAGACATTGAAAAGAATTTAAAAATGGTTAAAATTTGACACTCGTCTCATAAACTGATAGTCTCGTAAACGTCATTAAAAATTATTCATTCATTCTAACCAGTTAATGTTAATTACAATCAATGAGATAAGGTCTTCATGCATTGAAACATCAATAACATGCACAAAACTTTGAGGAATGACTATATTACAGCGTTTTGCGAGTACGGATTAAAATTAAGCTCTGGATCTATCAATAAATTCGGGACATAAAAAACAGATTTACTTTTACTGTGGGGTTAAATTACCTTGTTCTCTTGTATTAACCGCGTCAATGGCGACGGTGAGACGCACAACGTCTGTGCGCGCGGGTGGAGGAAATGGAGCAGCGTGTGTAGGAAATGAAGAGGCGCTGCGGATGGGACATCTGCCGTGGCTCTGCAACCACCTCTTTACGCACTCCACGTGGAAATTATGTCGACACACTGGCAGCGACAACGCCGGCTGTTCGGCTTCGTCGTAATTACAGAGGCAAATAACGCACTTCTCTCCGCTCCCGTCTGCCACCTCGTCCTTAAATCGCCTGTAATTGAACAACGGCATGTCCACGTCCACCATCTGCCTCGCGGCTGACGTTGGAGGCGACTGTTCCGCTTGCGGAGGCTCCGCCTCGACCTTTTCACTGAAGGCCACGTATGTCACCAGTAAAAGTACTGATGCGTAGGCGATGTAGAAATAGGGCGAATGGAACTGAAACACGAATTTGAAGAGAAAGAGGGGAAAAGCGAATATGAAGATCACCCATACAATTATGAGGCACAAGATCCATGGCGATGAAGCGCAGCACCGCCTCCTTGCAATTAGCGGCATGCTCTGTAATTATCCTATGCTTTTTGTGGGAATTGGCATGGCTTAGTAGGGGTTTGACAGAAAACCCTGTCTAACTATAGTAAACTGCCGAACAGAATCTGCAAACAGGAAAGAATAATATGTTGTGGCCGGCAAGCATCACTACAGCCAAAACGCCCCAAATGTCGACATTGAAGACATCCGCTTAATTTCTCTCTTTCGTTGTCGGCCAATACAGATCTAATTATTTTTGGTTTTTTCCGTTGTCCTTTCTCTAGCTACCTTGTTATTGACGGACACGGCATTGTTTTTAGTACGGTCACGCAATACTATTGTAATTGAGTTTGTTTTTTTAATTATTTATTAATAAATTGTTTTTAATTAATTAGAAACAAACAAAAATAAATAAAATTTAATCTTTCAACATGTAAAATATTTTACTTTATAAATTTTAAAAATCATTTCTGTTGAACATGATTAGCTTAAAAAATTATATTAATGTGTTAATGATTATGTTAAATTTGTAATTTTTTTAATTGTTTATTAGTATTATTCATATTAAAATAACTTTAATGCCATCAAGATAGAATATAGACATGTAATTATTTTTTTCCATTAAATACAATATCCTAAAATTTACATTACAATGATTAATATATTATTTACATAATTTTAATAATTATTAATATTAATGTGGTATATTCTATATACTGATAATGTAAAAATTCTAATATGTTTAATTTTTAATTTATGTTTTGAATTTTTTTATAGGTTGTGTTTTGATTATTATTTTTTTGATAGGTTGTGTTTTGATATTTTATTAATATATTACTGATATTATTTTTCTCTTTATAAAATATATCTTTAGGAAGTATTTATGTTTTTATTAATATTATTAATATATATATAAAAAAAAAATTATAATTTTTATAATAAAATTATTTTAACAATAATTCATAAATTTATTTTTAAAAATTCATTTATTAAATGTTCATAATATTTTTAAATAATATTATTTTATAAATCTTAAATACACAATTATAAAATTAATATTAGGTAAATAAAATAATAAATTATGAAATTCACTAAATTACAATATAGAAATGCAAAGAACTAATTAATAAAATTAAAATACTATAATTAACAAAACTTATATTTAATTTTATTCACATTAATATAACTTACATTTAACTATTTTCAACCCTACAAAATTGTAATTATAATACTATAAAGGCAAGTACGCGCCACTATGTGGCACTTGTTTAAGAAGAGTATTGGGGGTTGAAAACTTACAAATCAGTAAGTGGGTAGAAGATAAAGAAAAGAGGGAAAAATGATATGCAATATCATTTCAAAAATATGGAATAAGAAAGAGAATTTATTGTTGTGTGATTTCAAGAAGAGTTTTAAAATATTTTTTAGGAATAAGTTATGACATAGAATGAATTATTTTGTATCTTCGTACAATTTAAAGCAATTTCTTATAGGTTCTATGAAGAGGCTTAGGTAAAAATTAGAACTAAAGTAGGTGCTTTCAAAAAATTTAGGAGCAATAGTGGAGTTAAGCAAAAATGGCCTTCATATTGGGAAATTTGAAGAATGGTTGAATTTAAAAAGTGGAGATGGTGCTTTTTGGGGGTAATATGTGTTTAGGATTCTTTTGTATGTGAATGATCTTGTTTTAATTTTTAGGTTTTCTCAAGGTTTACAAGAGAATTTATTTGGCCTTGAGTACTTTTGCAAAGATGTGGATAGACAAGTTAATACTAGCAAGACCAAGATCGTGATATTTTTCAATAGAAACAAAAATAATTAGTTCAACCTTTATTTTGAGGGAATTATTCTAGAGGAAGCAATAGAGTATAAAGATATTAGGATTGACTTCAACAACAAACTTAGTTGAGAAAATTGTAGAAGGAAGACAACTTTGGGAGGATGGAGAGTGCATCTTCCCTTCAAAATAGATGCAAAGAGGTAGAGTTATGGGGTTGAAAAACTATTTACACTCTATTTAGGCTATTGGTAATTTTGGTGGCATTTTATGGGTGTGAAATATGGGCTAGCAACACTTTAGAAACCAAATGGAAGCAAAGAGAGAGAATACAAAAATGCATGGTCATAAGTAAATTTAAGTTAAAATATTTAATCCCTTTAAGATTCTTCTAGCTGAAAGAGACATAGCTCCTATCAAAGCCATTACTATGCTACATATTTTAAGATATTTGAAATAATTAAATGGATTGAGGAAAATTGATGGCCCAATTATGTTTTATTTAATGTTGTCTTGAGTGAAAGAAACAATTCATGGATGAAGAAAAACTATAGGTAGTTGAAAATTGACATATACACTCAAAGGTTTTCCCTAATAATGCCAAAGAAATAAAGACATTTTTCATAGATAAATTCACAAGTCCATGTAGTAAAAAACATTGATAAGAAAGAAGAAATATTACCTTAAAAAATTTAACCCTACTTTTGACATCAACAAAAGTACTATTTAGAGTTTAATATCACTTAGAGAGAAAAGCTTCTCATAGCCCAATTGAGAACAAATATGAGTTGTCTTCAATGTGAAATAGGTGGATGCAAAAGGCCAAAAGAAGTATGGGAAAGCAGATTTTACATCTTTTGCACAACTAGAGCATTGGAAACAAAAAGATACTTTATTTGGTGTATAAAACTTACCATGATATATGGGTCAAGTCCACAAGTAATTTAGTATCAACTTCATTTCAAGATCTATTCACCAAGGAGATGTTTGAGAGAATGGGGAAGTTCATTATCAAATTTAATATCAAAATATTAGCACTTCAAAAAGAAAAAATATCATTATCTAATATCACATAGGCTATCTTTGGCCTTTTGGATGTTAAAATATTTATTCTATTATGTTTACACATATAGACACCTCAAATTGACACATCACCAATTACCTAATAACATTCAACCATTTTCTAGATAAATGATTGAATAAATTCATATTTATCCAATTAATTATCCAATCTTCATCTTCTTATTCATTAACCAATATTTTATTATTTAATTAATAAATGTATTATTCATCCACTATTCACTCACCCCCCATTTATACCCTAAATAGGTAAATCAACCTTCTTCTATAGTTCACCCTATTTGAATAAATTTAAATATTTACTTATCCAAGTTCCCCGCCCCCTTTCAAGAAATGTAAATAAATATTTCTTTTTTTAATTCCCCTTTTTTCAACTTTCCATTAGTGGACTAAAATTAATTAATCCATTATGCCCTTACTTGTACACACTAACCTTGGTCAAATTCTATCAAATCATGTACAATCCTCAAACATGTAGAAAGGAACATCCTTTCTAATGTGGCATTTGGTACCAAGTCACATCAGTCAAATGATTTTTCCATCCTTCAAGGGTACTCCAAATTACCTCTTTTCCATCTCATACATCCACTCCTCCTAAGGGGAATCTCCACCATTGATTTCCCCTTAATCCATCTACCATCTATTTTGACCAAACATGTAAGAAAAATTTCTTATTTCATCTCCTTAAGGGTCTCAACCAATTTGAACCTTTGATCTTTCCTTTTAATCCTAACAATTCAACATTATAGCCAAAAATTCTATAAATAAGATCTGTCATCCTAAGACATTTTAATATCTCCTTATGCAATAGTTTTATTGGTTAAGGCACTTACATACCACCAAATTTCCATCAATCTTGGACACAACCACCATACACTTGGTGCAATAAGGGTTGGTATTGGTGAGCTTTTATTATTTCTTCATCAATGTTTGCTAACTCTCATGCTTAATCCAAGTGAACTGCATTAGATAGAGATAAGAATAGTTTAATATTATTTTAACTTGTTTTTGTATATACTCCAATTTTTATGTACACATCTCTATTATGATCAATGGGACCCTCATCTATTTTACTAATCCTTTTGTGTGTTGTTAGATATTGTGTTCTTACAAGTTATAGTTCAAGTTATACACCTTACATTTTTGGCATATGGAAGTTATGATTTGGTGGTTTTTCTCAACATGTAACACCCCGCCGTGCGAACCCCAAAGGAACAAGTAAACACACAACAATTTTTTTTTAAAAGAACGTAATAAATGTACTTAAGTATTCCAACATAGCAATGTTCTAAGTTGCACAACCAATCCCTTGGGGTACACAAGGTGACATTACTACACTAACCCCTAACGAAGATAAAATATTAAACAACAATTAAACAATTACGTAGAACCATTCATTCTCACATCTCCATCTAAAAAAAATCATTAACAATAACCACATTATTAAAAGTAAACCATATTAAACTGGATATATGCAAAACACAAATGAATTAATCATAAAGATAATATATATATATACATATATATTTCGACAGATATAGCACAACATAATCATTAATTACAAATGATAGTTCACGAATGATTACATGGCCTGAATATACATTACATCAATCAGATAGTACAACATAATGAACATATAAAAAAATTACATCAAGATCTTCCCAACACATGTGGGAGTTGATACGTTAATAAATAAATTACATCTGAAGTATGAACACACATCTAGTACATAAGAACACTGGATCAACAACATCTGCCAAAACCCTGCAATAAAAGAAACAACTGCATCCAAAAGGGAACCCAACGGGGTGCAAAGCACATTCCACCCAACCACCCCGGTGCTAGGAGTAGACAAGGAAGGATCCCCGACCAAGCATGTCTAACAGTAACACAAGACTAACTCCATACAAGATGACATAACATCAAGAGACCACACTGAAAACTAAACAACTATAAATCACCAAAGGGCATAACAACAAACCACTTTTGAAACGTAACAATAAATCACTTTCCAAATAACACAACAATAATTCACGAAACACATCATCAATAAATATCAAGTCATAATATCAAAAGACTACTTCCAAAGGACTTCAATAAAACAACACAAATGAAATGTTAGAGGAGAGTGTCATCACATGGTTTCACATGGATTATCCAGACAACCTATCACCAGGTGCCACCTCCATCAATACATGGATTATCCTGACAACCTAGTTCAAGGTGCCACCTCCATCTATGGTTCTCCTGACAACCTATCTCAAGGCACCACTCCATAGGGTTACTCATGCAGAATTGTTAACCTTTCATGAAGACAAAGCTATGATCTTTCCAACCATGGCCTTCTCGGTCCCCTTTAGTCTGTGATAGCATTAACAGGCGGACGAGGCATCACAATTATCTTATTAATGTTTAAACCACCCACCCATAGTTAATTACTTAGGTCATCACTGATTACTCTACTCTATGTGGGTTACCATGATAGCCCCTTTGTGCGCCGGCCCCCACTTAGAGCCACTCTCTCTAAACACTCAAATACAAAATACCCAACATAAAAGGAATGTATCAACAATAAATATTGAACCAACCAAATGGATCCTCTACGAGGCATAACCATCTCGCCAAAACATATGAAACACATCCACAACCAATACAATTCCATGTGTAACACAATTTACAACCATAGACCCAAAGCAGGCCAAAATCAATACAATATCACTATTCCCACTCTGGAAGTCCTAACACAACTTAAGTTCCTATCATAGGATAACCTAACTCTAGGGTTTTCCCACAAGACATAAACCCGAATAAAAGAAATCCACAATTGGATAAAATGAGTAAACTCGAGAGAAAACAGCTACATAAAACAATGTCATGAACAAATTACATTGAACCATAATTTTCACCAAATTATTAAATCAATTAGTCGAAGAAATTCAATTTAATGAAAGAAACACATACTTTATTTCTAATTTCCCAATTTAACTATAACATTGCAAATTATGAAAATTATCTATTATTTCATACTCACACCATTTATAACTTATCAACATATATTTATATATATTTTTACACACACATATATATACACTTTTTACGTGTATATACATATATACATATATATATAATATATAAATAAATATATATAAAACATATATTATAATCATCTATTTAAATCACATTATAAAAATTAACCTACAATATATACATATATATATAAATAAAATATAAATCAAATTTTAAATAGCATAAAAAAATAAAAAAGAATTTGATTTAATAAATAAATATTTTTTTTAAAACATACAAAGCACCAGTGGTACTACGTACCTCCCTATGGGAGGCCGTAGTCCCCACTAGACTGTGTACAACAGTTTGTGTGGATTGCACGCAGCGCCCACCATGGAGGGTTCGGGGGCGATACAGCCACTGCCGACCATTCCCTCCCCTCCACATAAACTTTTTATTTTATATTTATTTTTATTTTTTAAAATTTCAAATGAAGCAAATAAAAATACGAATTTCAAAATACAATATATATTTTTTTTTAACATCACACAAGCCTCCAAAAAAACATAAGTAAATATATATATATATATATATATCTTTTACAAAGAGATAAAGTACTTAATATGCTATATATATATATATATATATATATCTTTTACAAAGAGACGAAGTACTTAATATGCATATGTATTTGTATATATATATGTATATATAGATGTATATATATGTATATATATAATATACATATGTATATATATACATATATATATTTGTCCAGAATATAAATACAAAAATCAATAATATGAGCAACAGATCGATTTTTCTCCAGAATCCAAAATAAATAAGGCATACACTTTTAGTTCCCATAATAATTGATTTTCTTTTCAAAACATTAATTTCTCAACCAAATTTTTATTGAAGAACTTCAGAAGAATTTACTATGGTTTCCTACCAAAAATTCAAGGGTTTAATACAAACAACTTTTCAATCACAGATCCTTTTTTTAAAAGTGGAGAAGTTTATTTTCAAAACATGGCAAACAAGATTTTATTCACAGATTCAAAAAGAAGAAAACAATAGATTTAAGGGAACGTGGAGTCCTTCATTTGATGTAGAATCCCCTCTGTAGCCTCTTCTCAATTTCTTTCCTTTAGCTCTCTTCTGAATCTATCTTTTCTTCAAAAACAATTCTTTTACCCAGAAGCACTGAAAACTATTTTTCTTTTCTTTTAGAAAATCCCAAAAACCAAAAAAAAAAACCTCTGTGTAAAAACTATCTCACAATAAACATCAATAATAATAAATAAAGCTCATCCTCTTTTTCCTCAAAAATATTCCCCTTCATTGGTTCTTTTTCTGTTTTTTAAAAGCACATACTTATCTATAATCTTAATTAAAATTTAATTATTTTCCAAGATATTATCTACAGATTTTTCTAATTTAATAACAGAAAAAAGACAATATATAATTATCATCATCATTATTAATTTAATTTAATTTCTTACACTTTTAATTTATTAACTAACATTTAAATTTACAATATATTTTAAATTCAACATTTAACTAACTTATAATTAATTAAAGCCACAAGACAACATTAATTAATCTTATAAAATAAGATTAATTAAATTACCACTAACCATAAATAAAATAATTAATCAACAAACAAACTACACAATGACAAGGACAAGACCTCAATCATGACACAACAAAACTCGAAACAGGATGACGGACTTGGGACGGGGACACTTCCTAATCCACTCCCTTTTTCAACATTGTACCCATTGGGTTAATTTAATGCTCACCTGTCCTGCCGAAGCAGGTGGAATCAAGACTTTATTCCTACAATTCCTACATACCAATAAACGTCAAGTAACATGTATATATATATAATCAAAATTATCCTATCATGAGAAGGAATTGCAGCGTAGCAAGGCATTTGTAAACAAGTGGTGCTACCCTGTCCTCTCACCTAAGCTATACTAACAAATACAACATTAGATGTAAAGTAACACTGCTAACTAACTGATCACATCATAAACTAATTACTAGCCACTGCATCACAATGTATTACTGAAACCAAATTAAAAATCATGAAATCACAACATCGACATATATATAATATTAAGGAAAAACCATTGCATAATCAAATAATCTAAACACCAAACAAAGTATCATAAATCATCATAATAATGTCAAATGTAGCAATCAACTGAACTATGCACCCACACACACCAAGTCGGTGAACTAATCACCATCACAAACCAGTATCACACTAACACATAAGAGTAACAAATAGTAACAAAGAGTATCAGCAACATGGAGGTATTACACAACACATTTCTAACCTATTTTTCATAGTTTTGTCAAAAAAAAATTAGTAGGTCTAATTGATGATTTTATAAGATTTTGAGCCTTTTGTAGCTTCAACATGAAATGATGTTTCTACCTTATATTTTAGTGGCTCCACCATATATTGATATATATTTTTTCTACCTAAAAATTTGTTTTTATGATCTTTGATAACTTTTAACTCTTAGTTTTTTTTTTTAAGAATTGGTTTTGTGGGAAGAGATGCTACCAATTTTTTTTAACTTCTATGTGAAAGTCAAAAAATAAGATTAAATAAAATTTTAATAAATTGTGGCTATTTTTTGTGTAAGGATGATACTTTATTGTATGAACATTCATATTTTAATGTATGCATGACATAACTCGACAATTTTGTGTCAAGTACATTTTTTTGCATTTTTTATCTTTTGGTGTATTATGCCTTGTTTTGGTGGTTCAACTATTTCTCGGCTCACTGATGTTGATGCTACATATTTCTAATCATTGAATTAATCATTTTTCTATCTAACTACAAGTTTTTGCAACTTAAAATCATTTTTTGAAGACAAGTATATTATACTACTAACAGTTTTTTTTGGAGCCACGATTATCAAAGAAAATATTTATCAATAATATATGCATATTTCAATTTCTTTAGAGAAACTAACCATTGCATATTCCATATTTGTGATTACTTTCACATGTAGGCTCTCTCCTTACACCTTTGGATGATGTTGGAGATCAAAATATTATATTTGATCAATTTTATGTAATTAGTATATCTATTTATACATTTTTAATTAAAATTTAATAATAGAATATTTCATTTGAACATTGCTAATATTCACTCATAATGTTTTAAACTATAAATTGACTTCATGAATAAAAATGAACGTTTAACATTACAAAACTACTAAAACAACTAGGAAAGCTAGAATTTGTGGTGGTCATGCCTTAAAAATAACATGTCATATATAGTTCAATTTAGAAGACCATAAAAGATTTTGTGGGTTTATAATAATTAATTGTACCATTTGTATTTGCAAATATATACTAATAGTTTATACAATTTACTATAATACATAATATTAAATTATTTATAATAATTTATTTGGAAAGAATAAGAACTTAGTATTATTTGATAATTCTTGTAATTAATAGTAGTACATTTTAGTATTCTATTTAAAGTAATTAAAATAATATTTTATAAAAATTTAAGTAGCAGAAAAGATAGCATATTATATTGAAATATAAGATAAAGGGAGTTTTGAGAGAGCTCTACTAGGGTTTATGTATTTTCTAAAGTTTATCTTCATCCTTATGTCACTCCACACCTTTGGCACAAGAAATATTTTAATATTCTATATTTATTTTGAGTATTTTGGGTAGTCATTGATATGGCCTCAAAAAATTTCAACCAACTAGTTTATTCTAGTGTTTATGGTTTGACAACTTTTAGCAATGGTTCCACTAAAAAAGTATCCATGAAAGTTTGTTCCAAGGTTTTCCATGAGGTGATCTTTGTGACCCTCCAATAAATGTGATTTTATCCATCCATGAACTTGATAATGCTTTCAAATGGCTAGAAAATTTTATTTTGATAGGATTGTTTTGGGAGAAATCCCCCAAAAAGCATGCTTCTTGAATGGGTTAACAAGCATTGGGAACTACATGGGGTTTGTCCTGATATTTTTCAAAACCTTACCAAAGGATTTTTTTCCCACTTTGTTGAGGCAAGCCATCCATGCTAAGGTCATCCTCAAATATGGTCCATGGTATATTCATGCATCTCTATTATTTTTCAACTATCCAGGTGCATGAATTTTCCATCTCATATGAAAAAATCCTTTATGTTGTATTTTGTATTTATTCTACCTATACCCTATTAGAACTTCTCGACCAATATTGTTTCTTCTCTTAGTAAATTCATATCTGTTGAACTTGATATGTTTTATCAAGCTTTTTCATAAAAGTGTGTGTGTCTTGAGATTGATCTTTCTAAATATTTGAAATAAGTTGTAGATATCTTGATTGGACATCTTTTCCAGACCTAGCATGTTTTATACTTTAACTTTCCCAATACTTGTTTTGGATGTTGGTTTGCTAAGCATAAAATTAAGGACTGCCATTTCGTTACTACTTGGTTCAAATCAACTTACCTATTTAGGATCCTTATAAAATTAAAGAAAAATAGATTACAATACAAACCTTAAACTAAGGACTCTAGTTCTAATTTTCTTCATGTAATTATCTAAAGAACTTTGGAACTATTGGCACAAGAAAAGATGGGAAATATAAAAAAATAAATTTTTTGATATTTTCTATGTTTTACTAAATTGCATATTTGGAGGTCTTTGGAGAAAAATTTAGGGTCGAAACTGGCATCGACCCCTTAAATTAAATAGCCAAAGTTATTGGATTTAAAGGGACTAAAATTAGATCTCTTCAAGACCTTTTGAATGAGGTACAAACGTCCTTAATTTGACCAAGAAACTAAAAGTTATGAGCCCACCAAGTTGAGGTACATAAATTCATATGCTTTTTAAAAAAATTGGTTTTATTTGTTATTTTCTCAAAGCCAACTATTCATTTCAAATTACTATAGTTGTGGTGATTGTTGATATGCCTAAAAATGTATATATTAACTCTAGTTTGGATAAAAATGTGACTATGAAGGCTCACAACTCTTAATTCATGAATTTCGCCATATTGTCTAGCATTTATAATACCACGGGTTCTCATTCACATCAATTAATTTTTATTTGAATTTGTAATTAAATTTAGATCATTGGTATCAAATGAGGAAAAATCCTAAATTTTCTATTGCACATAGTCAGGCTATCAAAGGCTAGGATTGGAAACACAAAATTTATCAAATTATCCTCCTTTGAGACACGTGCATGACCAAAGATGGCAGAAAAACAAGGTGACTCATAAGACCCTATCAAGGTGATGGTTGACGAGGCTTTGAAGAAGAAAAGAGAGGAGACAATGAGTTAATTTTTGTGATTAGTCTAACAAAATCAGAAACCAAATGTGGCAGAGACACCACTTCATGGACACACTCCTTTCAAGGCACAAGTAAACTTTGATATCCTAAATTTTGAAGGCAAGATTGATGTAAATTTTTTAGATGATTAGTTGTCAAAACTAAAAAAATATTCTTTTGTGAATAACTTTTCTGATGTTGAAAAGATAACATTTTATCTCCTCAAGGATGAACACCATGTGAAGCAATCATGGGAGGCAAATTTTTCAACCAAGGAAATTTTTGACAATGGAGGGGTAGATGATAGCCCTACATAGGAAGAATTCATGGAGTACATCAAAGAAGAATATTTCCCTAAAGAGACATATGAAGAAACAATTATGTAGTAATAGCTACTTCAACAAAAAAAATATGAATCTATCCAATATTACACCAACACATTCCATACACTATCTACAAAACTTGGCATCCAAGATACAAATAAACATCAACTTTTGAAATATCATAGTGGTATGCATCATTATATTCAAACATAAATGTATTTCTTGAATGTTGAAATGTTGGGAACTACTTACAGATATGTGGCTAAAATTGAAGAAAATTCAAGCGAAGAGGAAAAAATGAGAACAAACCAAAAGTAAATTGTAGTAGTAGGTTTCAAGGAAAGAAGAAAAATAATATTTTTTTTTCTCAATCAACATCAAGTAAAAGTGCTAAGAATACACCGAATAACACTGGTATATGGTGTGGAGTTCATAGAAGCTCCTAACATAACACAAAAGATTTTAGAGCTAGCACTAAGAAATTAATGATAGAAACCCATGAACTAGAGATGGAATTTGATTTGCTACCTAAAGACCCTTTTGAGTTCAGGGTATGTATAGGATCATCATAGAAAAAATAGGCCCTTAAGTGGCTATAAAATTCAGAAAAATTAGAGTTAGGCAACTTGACGTAAAAAATTGAATAAGTTGTAATCTATATTATTTCAAAAATATGTAAGAATAGAATCTGTAGAAAATTGAATGTAGTTTCTAAACTACTAGGTTTATTTTATTTTTTTTAAATTCTATTTGGTGAAATTTTGAAATTTCAATGCAGTAGCACTTAAATTTCAGGGAAAAAATAAGAAGTAGGTGTTTGTCTAACCACCCTAACCACAATAAAATGATAATATTTTTAATAATATTTTAGATATAAGTAGAGGACTCATGTCCCAATGTGATGCATATTTTTTTGTAATTTTTTTTACAAATTTTTTTTAAAAATAAAAATATAAAAAATCATATGTCTGACCACCTTAACTTGGTCAAAACTTCATGAAATTCATTTTTTTTAATGCTATAGTATGTGAAGCATAGAATGAGACACATGTTTTGGATTCAAAAAATGTGGTACCATTTGAAAGCTATAAATGTTTTTCAATCATCCTATCAATTAGGACTTTAGTCATAATTCAAATAGAAAATGAATAATAATTATTTATTAAATTCAAAGTAAAACATAATTTATATTGGTGGAAATCTGAGAATCTCCTTTAAAAACCCTTTTCGTTTCATCAATTTTGGGTAAAAAAAAGTCGTCATCCACATACCCTACACATACCCATCATATTGCCACTTTTTGGCCCATCATGATCCTACAAGTCTACACCACATAACTTGTTATTGTCAAGCTGGATTATTCAAACTAGAGCTTTTGTGTTGTTAATGATTTGACTTGAGAAAACAAAGTTAGTCATAGGTAACACTCATACATCAATAACAGTTGTTACCGCACATCAACGAAAACATTAGGATGGAGTATTGGATGGGTATCAAAATATCTTCACTTCCCTAATAGGAGTTCTAAAGAATTACCAAGTCAAACATTCAACTAATGTGATTCTAAGGACACCATTACCAAATGGGCCAATATATAGGGGATCAATTTTCGAGAATGATGAGATCAAATGAAAAAATGAAGAGCTTATCCAAAAATTCCATATTCAACCAAGTGCATCACTATGTGGCAATCCAATTATTTTGACCAAGAAAAAGAATAGAACTTGGCTATTGTAGATTGATTATTAGGCCATAAACCAAATCACTATAAAAATAGGTAGATCCAATCCCTCGTATTGATGATCTCTTGGACCAACTAAGGGGAGATAATTTTTTCACCAAAATAGATGTAACATCAGGACACCACAAAGTACCAATTGACTAATCATATGTTTGGAAATTTTCCTTAAAATATAATGAGGGGTTGGTTGGTAATGCCTTTTGGACTAATAAAAACCCCTGCCACTTTTATGATAATGATGAATGATATTCTTAGGCCATTCATGGATTCCTTTGTTATAGTCTATCTAGAAGTTATATTCATCTTTAGCAAGACATGTGAGGAGAATTTACAGCATGTGGAACAAATTCTCTCAACATTGCAAAAACATAAACATTATGCTATTAAAGAAAAAATCCCATTTGGTATGGAAAGGATTCAATACTTGTGATACATGGTGGTTAGTGTAGGTATTCATATAGATCCAACAAAGATATAAGTGATCAAAGATTGGCCTTCTTCTAAAAATATTATAGAAATTTGTAGCTTCTTAGGGATGACTAATTTTTATTGGAGGTTGAAAGTACTTTGGTTCTCTCACTTGGCATGTCCCATGAACAAACTAATAGGAGGTAAAGTAATTTTTTTTGGACAAACCACAATAAAAATCATTTTTGGAACTCAGGAAAAGGTTATGTTCAGCACTGGTGTTATCACTTCCAAACCTATAACAACCTTTTGAGATTGGAACATATGCCTCTGAGTATGCTCATGGGGCAATGCTCATGCAAAATGGTCATCTAGTGGCTTATCATAGTGAAATATTCTCTGATACAATCCGTAGATATCCTACATACAAGGATATGTATGTTATTGTGCAATCCTATAAGCAATGAAAGCACTAAAATTTGGGGAAAGAGACTATTATCCATATAGATCACAAGCCTCTACAATTTTTAAAGAAATTGGGGAAATTGAAAAATAATAGACATCAAAGATGGTCATCATACTTGCAAAAATTTCATATTAATATTCACCACAAAAAGGGTCATAGTAACAGAGTTGTAGATTGCTCAAGAGTATATATTTGATTGGTGCACTAACTATGGTGTTGGATTCTTGTGGACATGAAATAACAAATATTCCCAATGTGTACATGGCATTGATTCTTATTTTTTAGATATCTACAATAGACTAGCAATAGGTAAGCAAGTTCTTGGATTTTATTTACAAGATAGCATTCTTTGTCACATGGGTCATATATGTGTTCATATTAAGGAACAATAAAATATGATATGGGAAGCACATTATAGTCATGTTTCTAGACACTTTGTGGTGGGAAAAATCTTGATGTACTCCAAAGGTACGTTTACTGGCCCAAGATGTAACATAATTTTATTTCTTATATTCAATCTTGTGTAGCATGTGTCATTATGAAGCCTGTAAATCATAAGGCAAGATGGTATATGCTCTTCTAACCCTAGAAAGACCTTAGAAATCACTTTCTTTGGACTTCCTATTTGGCCTCCCTACTTCTAGAAGTGGTCATGATTGTGTGTATGTTGTGGTAGATAGGTTTTTGAATGTAGCCATCCTAGTAGCTTGCAAGAAAGGGGTGTCAATAAAAGATATTTCCAAGTTGTTCTTTGTTGTAAGCCTGGGTGTCAATAGAAGATATTACCAAGTTTTTCTTTTCTTGTGTCTAGGTTCACTTTCGACTTCCACGAGGTATCATCTCTAATAGATATAGAAGATTTATTAGTAAATTTGGTCTATACTTTGGGTCGTGATGGACACCAAGTTCACCAAGTCTACTACTTTCCATCCATAGAAAGATGGTCAAATTGAAGTGGTCAATTACATGACTATTCACATTATATGAGTGTATCAATCTCAACATCTTTGAACATGGGATGAGATTCTTTCATATATGCAACATAGTTACAATCATGCAATATATAGTTGTACAGGAAATAATACATTTAAGGTATTCTGGGGATACAAAACATTGATGCCTTTGTTGGAAAATGTGCCTCAAGCTTACTGACATGAAACTCCTGAAAGAGAAAAATCGGTGAGACCCTATGGAAGTATTATCGACTAGCACCTGTGTTCAAAGATTAAAAGTCATTGAGACTTTGGATTTGTCTTGCTGATGGAAGTCATCGGCAAGACATGTCTATCACTATGAGTTTCCCATCTCGTTCCGTCATGGCAGATCTCTTGTTGACGGGTTGGTTCCAATTGGTTATCGGGGAGACTCTTGGTGATGAGTGGCATCGGGGAGAGGTATGAACCTTCAAAGTGACTCATTATGATAGCACTAGTCTTGCCGATGGGTTGGCTCCTGGTGATCATCAGCAAGACTCTTGGCTAACAGGTTTGTAGTCGATATGAACTCTTGCTGAGAGTGCTAGTCTCACCGACATAATTGTTTGTAAACTGCTGATGGATCTCCAAGTGACGAACTTCAGTGTAACCTCTTGATGATGGTGTTGCTCTTTCTGATAGACTAGTCAGAGTAATATGAACTTCTGGGTATGCCTTCGGTGTGATCTCCTGCTGATGTCTATTGGTCTCACTGACAGACAGGTGCTTTCAGTGAGAACTCTTGCTGATGGATTTCCTCTCGTCGATGGTTATGAACATTGGTATGACATAAAGTTATATAAGACACTTAGTGATATTGAAACTCTTGCTGATAGATCTGCACAAGCTAGGTTTGTGTTCGGTATGATGTCTCAGCGATAGCGGTGGTCTTGCCAATGGTTCTGTGATCGGGCATTGTGGCATCAGGGAGACACAGCCTAGTGTCTCACTGACATGTGATTCCGTTTGAACTTCTTTGACTGAATGACCATCCTATGTGGTTTGTTTTGGACCAATCACAGAAGCATAATGTGAATTGTTAGCAGTTGGACTATTGCGACCATTCCTGTGAGGGAGATGAACAGACTGTGAGAGAATGGATGACTCTCTAGAAATGGTGGATGATGATGAACAATGTGAGATAATAAAGTGTTGCTTGATTGAACATGGATTGATTTGAGTGAATTCTTTGGATGTTTCTGAGAGTTATTCTGTACAAGATTAATCAGTGAATGTTGTTATAAATTGACATCAAAAAGTGAAGTTTGTACTCTGTATGTAATTTTGTTTACTATAATACAAAGAGGCTTTTCTTGGTGTGGTGGGTTTTTCTCCCGTAAGGGTTTTCCCACATAAATATGGTGTCCAACTGTGTATATTCATTTCTTTGTTATGTTATTCCTTTCAATTGTATCTTAATGAACTGTAATTATAAAATTTAAAGTCATATTTGCATTCTTCCCTGAGGTTTTGATGTTAGGAGAGTTTGTTCTGCACCTAAGCTTTCCTTACAAGTGGTATCAGAGCTAGGCTAGTTGTGTTATCCTTGTGGTTACGTTGGGTTTTTTGTGTCAATTTTGTTTAGTGGGATTCTTGTAGAAGTCTGGTAATTTGAATTACAGATTAAGATGGCAAGAACATCAGGAAAGATTGAAATTAAGAAATTCAATGGCAGCAATTTTGAGTTGTGGAAACTTAAAATGGAAGATCTGTTAGTTGATCATGATATTTGGCTTGTTGTTTCTGGAATGAATCCTATAGGCATGAAGCAAGAGGATTGGGACCTTGTAGATCAAAAATCAAAGGGTTTGATAAGGCTCTGTTTAGCAGACTCTATTCTTCTAAATGTTCATGAAGAAAAGACTACATCTTCTTTGTGGAAAATACTAGGAGCTATTTATC
Source organism: Sequoia sempervirens (assembly GCA_007258455.2). Taxonomy (NCBI): domain Eukaryota; kingdom Viridiplantae; phylum Streptophyta; class Pinopsida; order Cupressales; family Cupressaceae; genus Sequoia; species Sequoia sempervirens. The sequence continues at coordinate 265,215,115 of VDFB02105785.1, forward strand.
AGGGCAAGTCCTTGGTGAATAAGTTGTTCTTGAGGAATAAGTTGTACTCTTTGAAAATGCAGGAAGGAGCATCTATTGCTGATCATTTGAATGTTTTCAACATGTTGATTACTCAGTTAGCATATGTGGGTGTGAAGATTGATGAAGAAGATTGATGTATGCTACTGTTATGTTCTTTGCCAGATTCTTGGAATCACTTGGTGATGGCTATTGGGAGTACGAAATCAACTTTTAAGATGGAAGATGTTGTTGCTTCTTTGTTATCAGAAGAGATGAGAAGAAAATATTTTGAGATGGTGAAGGAGGATCTTGCTATTAGAGGCAGATCGAAAGAAAAAGGCAAGAAGAAGTACAAGAAGTCCAAATCAAAATCAAAAGGGAGATCAACGTCTCCTAGAAAGAATTCCAAGGTGAAGTGTTGGAATTGTGGGCAGCCTAGTCATGTCCGAAAGGATTGCAAAGAGGAGAAAAATAAGAAGAAGAATTATTCTTATAACAATGATTCTTCTCAGAGTGATGCAGACGCTTTCATTGCAGCCTTGGCTACATAGGCATCAGATGATGTCTGGCTGATTGATTCTACAACATCTTTCCACATGACATCTCATAGAGACTAGTTCACTAAGTATGAAAAATATGATGGTGGAAGGGTGTATTTGGCAAGCAATTCATCTTTGGAAATAGTTGGTTGTGGAAGAGTCAAAATTCAATTCCCTATTGGAAGAGTGAAGGGAATCAATGATGTAATGCATATACCAGGTCTAGCTCGAAATTTACTTTTTGTTAGTAAACTGAATGATGTTGAAGTGCAGATCTCATTCTTTGGAAATGGTTGCAAGATGACTAGAGGCTCAATGGTGCTAGCTAGGGGTGCTCGTATTGGTACCTTGTATAAGTTGGATGCATTTGTTGTGCAATGCAATAGTGTCTCTACGAAGTCATAGAATCCTACTCATGGAGAAAAGGAGGAAAAAGTTCATGATAGTGCAAACTCTATGGAAGTTAAACTTCCAGCAGAAAAGACTATGCTCTGGCATCATAGGCTTGGCCACATTGGTGAAAAAGGTTTAAAAACCTTGAAAAATAAAAACCTGGTTGAAGGGCTTGATGATTGTAACCTCAAATTCGAGTTTTGTGAACATTATATATATGGTAAACAACACCGTGTTTCATTTTACTCCAGTCCTCACAAATCTTCTGGTTTACTTGATTACATATATTATGATGTTTTTGGTCCAATAAATGTTCCTTCTTTGTCTAAATCAAGATATTATGTATCGTTCATTGACAAGAAGGGCATTTGTTTATATTTTGAAAAGTAAAGCAGAAGTGTTTAGTTGTTTTAAGGAATTTAAAAACCTTGTTGAAAATCAAACTGGAAGAAAAATAAAATGTTTAAGGACTAACAATGGTGGTGATTTTTGTTCTAATGAGTTTGAAAAGTACTGTAAAGATCATGGGATTAAAAGACATAAAACTACAGCCTATACTTCGCAATAAAATGGAGTTACTGAAAGGTTCAACAGGACAGTGATGGAAAGAGCACGAAGTATGCTAAGTAGAGCTGGCTTGGAGGAGAAGTTTTGGGTTGAGGTAGTTGCAATAGCATGTTACTTAATAAACCATTCTCCTAACTCCACTCTTGTTGAGAAAATACCTTTGGAATCATGGTCTAGAAAGAAGCCCTCTCTGAGACACATTTTTGTCTTTGGCTATGAGGCATATGCATATGTGCCGAATGAGAAAAGGTCTAAATTGGAAAACAAGGCTGTTAAATGTATTTTTATTGGTTATAGTGTTGGCATAAAAGGATACAAGCTTTGGAATCTTGATACGGAGAAGGTTCTATATAGCAGGAGTGTTATTTTTCATGAGCTTAATCCTTCTACTTTGGATCTACAGTCAGAGACAAAATCAAAAAATAAAAAAGATGTAGTTGAAATTCCTCTGACGCTAGATAAAGAGGAATTGAAAATTCAAAATGTACCTGAAACTAAGGAGAGCTCAAGTAGCTCTGAGAAATTTGAAGAAGAAGATCAACCTTAGCCTCAGCCTATGAGGAGGTCAACACATGAAAGAAAGCAACCTAATAGGTATGGTTTTCTTTATTAGATTCTACTTGTGCCTATGCTTTAATTTCTAGCACTGATGAGCCTAGGACTATGAAAGAGGCATTTAGAATGTTTGATTCAAACTCTTGGTTGGAAGCCATGAATGAAGAAATAGAATCATTAGAAAAGAATGATACTTGGAGTTTGGTGCCCTTGGCTAAACGCAGAAAAGTTCTTGGCTGCAAATGGGTATTTAAAAGGAAAATTGGTCTAGATGGAAGTGTGGAAAAGTATAAGTTGAGATTGGTTGTGAAGGGATATTCCCAGGTAGAGGGAATTGATTATGGAGAAATATTTTCTCCTATAGCTAAGCTGACATCTATTAGATTTATTTTGTCACTTGCAGCATCATATGACTTAGAGATTGAATAGATGGATGTGAAGACAACATTTCTTCATGGTGACCTTGAAGAAAAAATTTATATATCCCAGCCTAAGCACTTTGTGGAAAAAGGTAAATAAAATATGGTTTGCAAGTTGAAAAAATCTTTGTATGGGTTAAAACAATCTCCTAGAATGTGGCACCAGAAGTTTGACACTTTTGTTTTGTCATTGGGATTTGTAATCTATCGAAACTTGATCATTGTGTGTACTACAAAGCTGAAAATGATCATGTTCTTATTATTGCTCTCTATATTGATGATATGTTGTTGATAGGCAATAGTAAGTTAATGATTTCTGATCTAAAATCTCAGTTGTTTGCAAAGTTCAAAATGAAAGATCTTGGTGCAGCCAGTATATTCTAGGAATGGAAATAAATAGGGATAGGAAGAATATAAAACTTTGGCTCAGTCAGAGTAAGTATATTAATACTATTCTGCAGAGATTTTGTATGACTGATTGCAAGCAGCTAGTTGTTCCAGTTTTGCAGGGAACAAAGTTATCTGTTGAAGACTATCCAAAATATCCTACTGAGATGGAGGACATGACCAAAGTGCCTTATGCTAGTGCAATTGGTAGTTTAATGTATGCAATGGTATGTACAAGGCCAGACATTGACTAAGCAGTGGGAGTACTTAGTCATTTTATGGAAAATCCTAGAAGGACACATTAGGATGATGTGAAAAGAGTGTTTAGATATCTAAAGGGAACTTCAAAATATGCTTTGTGTTACCATGGAAATTTGGTTGAATCACAGAGGACTCTCAGCATTCGAGGCTATGTGGATTCTGATTGGGCAGGGGACATTGACAGTAGAAGATCCCCCAGTGGATATATTTTCATGATGAATGGTGGTGCAGTTAGTTGGATGAGTAAGTGGTAGGCTATAGTCACTTTGTCCACTACAGAGGCAGAATACATGGCAGCAACACACGCATGTAAATAAGCAATCTGGTTAAATTTTTTGTGTTCTAACATTGGGTTTGATGCAAAGAAAATTACAATTTACTGTGACAGTCAAAGTGTTATTTATTTGGTAAAAAATCCTACTTTTCATGCCAGGACAAAACATATTGATGTGCAGTATCATTTTGTACTAGATATGGTGGAGGATGGAAAGGTCTCTTTAGAAAAAGTGGATACTCTAAAAAATGTTGCAGATGCATTGACAAAACTAGTGAGCACAGACAAGTTCACGTGGTGTGCTAGTTCGATTGGCCTTAGTGCCCATGAATTTCAATGGTTTTGTTGTACTCTAGAGGTGTCAGTAAGATCTTCGTCAAGTGGGAGATTGTTGGAAAATGTGCCTCAAGCTTACTGACATGAAACTCCTGAAAGAGAAAAATCAGCGAGACCCTATGGAAGTCTTACCAACTAGCAGTTGTGTTCAAAGATTAAAATTCATTGAGACTTTGGTTTTTTCTTGCCAACGGGAGTCATCGACAAGACATGTCTATTGCTGTGAGTTTCCCATCTCGTTCCATCATGGAAAATCTCTTGCCGACAAGTTGGTTCTAGTTGGTTATTGAGGAGACTCTTGGTGACGAGTGGCATCAGGGAGAGGTATGAACCTTCAAAGTGACTCATTCCGATAGCGCTAGTCTCACCGATGGGTTGGCTCTTGGTGATCATCAGGGAGACTCTTGGCTGACAAGTTTGCAGTCGGTATGAACTCTTTCCGAGAGTGCTAGTCTCGCTGACAGAATTGTTTGTGAACTGCCGATGGATCTCCACACGATGAACTTCGATGTAACCTCTTGCCGATGGTGCTGCTCTTGCCGATAGACTGGTTAGAGTAATATGAATTTTTGGGTATGCCTTCAGTGTGATCTCTTACCGATGTCTATCGGTCTCACCGATAGACAAGTGCTTTCGGTGAGAACTCTTTTCGATGGTTTTCCTCTCACCAATAGGTATGAACATTAGTATGACATAAAGTTCTATAAGACTCTTAGCGATAGCGAAACTCTTGTCGATAGATCTGCACAAGCTAGATTTGTGTTCGATATGATGTCTCAGTGATAGCAATGGTCTTGCCAATGGTTCTGTGATTGGGCATTGTGGCATCAGGGAGACACGGCCTAGTGTCTCACCGACATGTGATTCTATTTGAACTTCTTTGACCGAATGACTATCCTATGTGGTCTATTTTGGACCAATCAGAGAAGCAAAATGTGAATCGTTAGTAGTTGGACTGTTCCGACTATTCCTATGAGGGAGATGAATAGACTATGAGAGAATGGATGACTCTTTGGCAATGGCGGATGATGATGAATAGTGTGAGATAACAAAGTGTTGCTCGATTGAACACGGATTGATCTGAGTGAATTCTTTGGATGTTTCTAAGAGTTATTCTGTACAAGATTGATCAATGAATCTTGTTGTTGTAAATTGAAATTAGAAAGTGAAGTTTGTACTATGTATGTAATTTTTTTTACTGTAATACAAAGAGTCTTTTCTTGGTGTGGTGGGTTTTTCTCCTGTAAGGGTTTTCCCATATAAATATGGTGTCCAATTGTGTATGTTCATTTCTTTGTTTTGTTATTCCTTTCAAGTGTATCTTAATGAAGTTCTGTAATTGTAAAATTTAAAGTCATATCTGCATTCTTCCTTGAGGTTTTGACGTTAGGAGAATTTGTTCCACACCTAAGCTTTCATTACAACCTTTGGATGTTTCTCTTCTATCTATGACAAGTGAATCATCAAAACATGTAGAGAAAGAGATGGATAAATCATCTTTTTTTTTGAGAAAATCTATAATATTTAGTAGCAATATCATGAAATACAATTGTAGCATACTAACTAGAAGTATAAGGAGTGACATCACAAGCATCGTATAAGGTCTCATCAATTTTAAATTGGTGATAAAGTGTGGCTTCATGTTCAAAGGAGAATACTTCAAGGACCATGTAAGAAGCTTTAAATCCTATTTGGTATGGTCCATGTACTATTCTAAAGTAGATTGGTGAGAATTATTTTGAACTCAAAATTCTACCATTTCAGGGACTTCATCTTGTTTTCAAGGTTGAATTGTTATGGCCATATTATCCACCTTTGTTGGATACTTCGAATGTTACCAAGAAAATTCAAAATAATGAACTCAATCTTGAGACTATTGTTCCAATTGTGAATGATCGTCTTGTTGATGTTCATGAAAAAATATTGAGAAACACACAAGCTACTCTTTATCGAGTGGTTCAAGCAGGCTCCCTCACCAAAGCAAGTGATTTACCAAAGAGTAAATTGCCACAAATTTCCCTCATTTAATGTAGAGAATTGATGCAATAGGGCCCATTTCCTCTCAATGGAGGGGGAATTATTTGGAGCACTTCGGAGCTATTGACACAAGAAACGATGGAAAATATCAAAAAAATCATTTTTTTCTATGTTTTCCTAAATTACACTTTTTGAGGTATTCACAATAGAATTTGGGTTCAAAATTATTGTCGATCTTTTAAATTCAATAGTCAAATGCATTGGATTTAAGGGGAAAATATTATATCTCTTTAAGACCTTTCCAATGAGGTAGAGAAATCCTAAATTTGACCAACACGCTGAAAGTTATGACCCCACCAAGTTAGGGTACATAAATTCACATGTTTTTTTTTTTAAATTTTGGTTTTATTTGTTATTTTATCATAATAAACTATTAATTTAAAATTACTAATGATGTGGTGACTATTTATATGCATTTTATTGTATATATTCATTCTAGTTTGAATAAAAATGTGACTTTGAAGGCTCACATATCTTAATTCATGAGTTTCACCATATTGTCTAGCATTTACAATACCACAGGTTCTCATTCACACCATTTATTGTTCACTAAATTCATAATTAAATTCATATCATTGGCATCATAGTGGGAACACTCCTAAATATAAGATTGCACACGGTCAAGATATCAAAGGCTAGGATTGGAAACACAATTTGTTTTAGATTATCCTCATTTGAGACACACATGACCAAACATGGAAGATGAAGAAGGTGACTCATCATACCCTATCAAGGTGATGATTGAAGATGCTTTGAATAATAAATGAGAGGATATGATAAATCAATTTACATGATTATTCAGAAAAAAATCAAAAACCAAACATGAAAAAGAAACCATTTCATGGACATACTCCTTTCAAAATACAAGTAACCTTTGATATCTAAAATTGTGTAGGCAAGATTGATGCATATATTGTGGATTATTGGTTGTCAAAACTAAAAAAAAAATTCTATGAATCTTTTTTTCAATGCCAAGAAGATAATATTCACTCTCCTCAAGGCTAAACACCATGTGAAGCAATCATGAGAGTCAAAGTTGTCAACCAAGGAAATTCTTAAAGATGGTGGTGTAGATGGTAGCCCTACATGGGAAGAATTCATAGAGTGCATCAAAGAAGAATATTTCCCTAAAGACACATATGAAGAAACAAATATGTAGTGGCAGCTACTTCAATAGAAAAAATAATAATTTATCAAAGACTACACCAATGCATTACACACACTATTTGCAAAATTTGATAGCCAAGATATGGAGAAACATCGAGTTTTGAAATATCATAGCAGGATACATCATTCTATTTGAAAATATAAATGACTTTCTTAAATATTGAAATATTGGGAATTTCTTATAGATATTCATCTAAAATTAAACCAAAATTCAAACAGAAAGGAAAAAAGGAGAACAAACCAAAAGGAGATGGTAGAAATATTTTTCAAGGAAAGCAACTCAACAATAAATTTTTCTCTCAATCATGTGAAGAAGACACCAAAGGACATTGGTATGTGGCGTGAAATTCATGAAAGCTCTCGACATAGCACAAAAGATTGTAGAGTTGCTAAGACATTGATGATAAAAACCCATGAACTAGAGAAGGAATTTGATTTTCTACCTATAGACCCTTTTTGAGTACAAGGATGATGAATGAATCATTAAAGTAGACCCTTATGGCATAGTAGCTACTACTTAGATCTTACCCCATGAAGATATGGGACATTTATTTCATTCACAAATGTGGGTGAATGGAAAGGCCTTACATTTCATAGTTGATAGTGGGATTTAGATTAGTTTGACATCTGATGAGGATGTTAAAAGGATGAATCTGAAATTAATAATTTATCCACAACCATACTCTATGGTTTGGGTAAGTAAGCGACAAGACATTTAGATAACCAAATAGTTTTTATTGTCCTACTCAATCAAACCATTCAAAGACGAGGTTAATTGTGATTTTGCACCAAATTGGATGTATGCGATGTAATTTTGGGACATCCATACATGTACAAAAGACATGGAATCTATGAGCATACACCATGTAGTGTTATTGTCAAGCTATGAGAATAAAAGTATCAAATACCTAAGGTATGTGCATCAAAAATTGTAACTTTAATTATTGTAAAATAGTATAGGAATTTGATTTCTCAAACTAGAGATTTTGTGTTGTTAATTATTAAACCTAAGAAAATAATGTCAATCATACATAGCACTCATACAACAACAACAACTATTACCACACATCAAAAAAAAAATGGATGGACTATTAGCAAGGTATAAAAATATTTTCACTTCACCAACAAGAGTTCCAAAGCATTGTCAAGTCAAACATTTAATTCATGTAATTCTAGGAACCCCATTACCTAATGGGCTACTATATAGGAGATCAGTTTTGGAGAATGATGAGTTCAAACAACAAATTGAAGAGCTTATCCAAAAAGGCCATATTCGACCAAGTGAATCACCATGTGGTAGTCCAATTGTTTTAGCCAAGAAAAAGGATGAAACTTGGTGGTTGTGTATTGATTATAGGTTCTTGAATAAGATCACTATAAAAATTTGGTATCCAATGCCTCATATTGATGATCTCTTGAATTAGCTAATGGGAGCTCTAAAATTTTCACCAAAATTGATTTAAAATCAAGATACCATTAGGTGTCAATTGACCCATCAAATGTTTGGAAAACAATCTTCAAATACAAGGAGAATTTTGAATGGTTGGTAATACCTTTTGGAATAACAAACACCCCTGCCACTTTTATGAGAATGATGAATGATATTCTCAAGTCATTCACTGATTCCTTTGATGTGGTATATCTAGGTGACATATTAATACTTAGCAAGAAATGGGAGGATCATTTACACCACGTGGAATAAAGAAAAAATATCATTTGGTATGGAAAAGATTCAATACATTGGATACATCATGGATAGTGTAGGTGTTCATCTTGATCCAACAAATATACAAGTGATCAAAGAATAACCTTCTCCTAAAAACATTATAGAACTATGTAGCTTCTTGGGGTTAGCCAATTTTTATTGGGGGTTTGTACTTGGGTTCTCTCACTTGGCATGGTCAATGAACCAAGTACTCAAAGGAGGATATAAAGTAAATTTTGTTTGGAAAAAGTGAAACAACAAGAATTTATGGAACTTAAGAAAATGCTAAGTTTAGTACTAGTGTCAGTGATTCCAGACCTACAACAACCTTTTGAGATTGAGGCATATTCCTTTGAGTATGATCTTAAGGAAATACTCATACAAAATGGCCATCTAGTGGCTTATAATATTGAAACATTCTTCGATATAGTCTATAGATATCCTACATATATATGACAAGGAGATGTACATGCTATTATGCAATCTTGCAAGCAATGGAAGAACTACATTTGGGGGAAAGAGGCTATTATCCATACAGATCGCAAGCCTCTACAATTTTTGTATACATAAGGGAAATTGAAAAATAATAGACATCAATTATGGTTAGCCTACTTGCAATGATTTTATATTAATATTTACCACAAAAATGGAAGCAGTAACAAGGTTGCAAATTGCTTGAGTAGACCTCTGATTTCTGCATTAACTATGGTGTTGGATTATTATGAACATAAAACAACAAATGTTCCCAACTTGTATGGCACCGATTCTTATTTTTCTAATATCTACAACAGACTAGCAACAAGTAAGCATGTTCTTGGGTTTTATTTACATGGAAATATTATTTGTCACGTGGGTCATATATGTGTTCCTATTGAGGAACAATCAAATATGAAATGGGAATCATATTATAGTCATGTTTTTGAATACTTTGGGGTGGTAAAAACTCTTGTTGTACTCCAAAGATACTTTTGTTTTCCTAAGATGCAACGTGATGTAACTTCTTATATTTCATCTTGTGTAACATGTATCATTGTGAAGCCTATAAATTATAAGGTAGGACTGTATATGCCTCTTCCTACCCAAAATAGACCTTGGAAATAGATTTTTATAGACTACTCCATGTCCTACCTCCCTACTTCTAGATGTGGCCATGACTATGTGTATGTTGTGGTAGATATGTTTTCAAATATTGTTATCCCAGTATCTTTGAAGAAAGGGGTTTCAGCAGAAGTTAATGCCAATTTTTTCTTTGTTCATGTTTGGGTTCACTTTGGACTACCACAAAGTTTCATATATGATAGAGATAGTGGATTTATTACTAGTGTGAAGTCAGAAAAGTGATCCCAAATCTAACTAGGATTAGCCTCTTTTCACTTGCTTCACATTAGAACATAAGATTAACTAGGGTTGATGGTTAGCTTGTTTCCACAAGGGAGAGCCAATCTCCTAGGGTTTGTGTTATTTTTGAATTATAAGGAAGATTGAATTTTATGTGTTTTAACAAGCCTATTTGACATATAACCTTAGATCTTAAAATATATTTTACCACATAGGAAAAAATAAAAACTAACAAAATATATTCAGACTTGAGAAATGGTGACAGAGAGGAACTTATGACTAAAACTTAAGGCTAAATTATAGGGATAGGGGCACTGGGAACCCTAGAATTGAGATGCTTTCTTTTGGGATATGAAAACTCTAAAATGTAGGTTGCAATATGCTTTTTATTTCCTGTAACTACCAACTAATGAAGATTTCAGATCTAACCTACACACATGAAAAGAGAGGGGAAAGGTTATGTTGTATAGAGGCTTGCCGAAGTCAAACATCATTTTTATATTTCTACCTCCAGGTACAATGATTGATGATGATCAAGAGGGCATACCCTAGGTTGGGCAAAGGCCAAAACAATAATTGATTGAAATGATAAAAGATAATTCATAATATTACCTTTAGTATGAAATCCTTGATGAAGTGATGCCGAACCACAAATTTCCACAAATGTAGATTTATGGATTCCTTGATTGCTTGATAGACCTACAAGAGGTTATTCCACAAAATAGAATAGATTTTTGTAGATAGAATGTAGAGGATAACTAAATGGTTCTCCATAATAATTACATGATAGATCATAATAGTGCTTATATAATTCTTGCTTATTTATTCTTCTCATCTCTAATGACTTGAAAGCATGATCTTAATTGATGAAAGTATTGTAATAATGCTACTAATTTTTCCATTGAATTTCCCTGATTTCTTTTAGGATGCTTAATATGCTCAATATATTTTCTAAGATTTCAAATGGTGAAAAGGACTTGTATTTATATGTATTTCTTTAATTTCCTACTAATTAATTTTTGATAGCCGACAAGTGACTTTAGATTTTTAAATGTTAAAATTCCAAAACCAACATATTTTAAATTAGGAAAAAATAGGCTAGACAAGGGGTGTTGGGTGCCCTATTCCAGACCTATTTTGGGGATTTTTACATTGTTATTTAAATAAATAATAAATATTAATTTCCAATTTAAGTCTAATTTCTTGAAAAACAATAACAAAATAGGAAAATTGTAAGCATGATTATGTCTAGGCACATGGGGGGGCTAAACCTAGTGTGAAATTGTCACTTGGGTGATAATTTATGATGCTACATTTAGCCCCCACTTTAGTGAGTGTGTGAATTATGCTTATTCTCACACTAAAGTAAGGGTAAGACAAGAAGGGTTCATTTATCAAACATTTAAGAGGTAGGATGATATCGAATCTAGGGGATGCATTAGTCCCCAAGCTCAAGATCCTATAGAAAAACAATGTAAATAAAAAGGAACACACATACAAAAGGTGCAATGCAACATGATAAACATGAAGCATACACAATGAAAATATAATACAAAACTTGATGCAAACACAATACATTACACAAAGCAAACAAAGAAAAGTCACAAGGAAAACACAATACCATACACAAAGTAAACACACCAAAAAGACACAAAGTAGGTCCTACGTAGAATCAAAACAATGAAAACATGATAAAAATAAAATATAAACACAAGGTTAGTAAACTAAAAAGGATTCTAGCCAGTAAAGTAAAGAGACCTCAGTCTTAGTTTTTTCTTATACCAAACATCATTCCTAAAATATGTTAGACAAAATGGTGCTCTCATGAGGACTAGCAAGTTGCATTATCCTATATCACTCATGAGTTACATAGATCCATTTCATATTGAGTTGTGTTATGCTAGGTGGCCACGTAGAAATTCTCAAGTTCATGATTCAACAAACTCTATTATGCCAAATCTATGGATTATTTTTCCAATCATGCCTCAGGGATCACATAAAAGTTTAATGTCACAGGGGATGAATCAATGCTTAGAAACACAAGGAAAGAATTGATAACTATGCCTCAAGGGGTGTTATAAACAACACCACCAAAAAAGGGGCATGTCAATAATTCAAATCTCACAAGACGTCAATGAAATGGATAGTGTGATATGCCCCCCTTAAAACATCAATATGATTTCTATATTGATATTTGAAGGAAAAAAAGGGGAAGAGGAGATCCTTGAAAATAATACACACCTCCCAAAATAAGTTATCCTTTCCCCCAAGTGTAAAGGAAAAGATAACCATACAAGAGACTATCATGTTGCTATCATATAAATAACTATGGTTGTACCCAAGATTGTACTACCATGAATGATAATGACCAAACATATGAAACTAGAAATTCCACATAGTGAGGAGTAACACCATAAAAGAGAAATTATTATTTTGAATGATTAATTTCATCAACACCTAGAAGAGAACCACAATAAATAAGATTTTGTATTTTATTACCCAAGGCCTAACATTCATTGGTAGAATGATCATGTACTTGATGATATGCACAAAAGGAACTATTTTTTTGAAATTTACTATGTGTTGGACAAGGAAGAGTAATCAAGTGGGCTTTTAGAAGCCTCAACAAATTGTGTTCTTGCTTGAATAGAAGATAAGTAGTAGGAGACAATTTTCTCTCTTATGAAGAAAAGTTAGGTTGCTTAACACTGGAGGTTATAAATTTAGTAGATGATGGAAAATGTTATGTAGATAAGGAGGTTGGAAACCTAAACCCCTTTTAGAAAGGTACGATATAGACTTCACATGATCCTTAACTCCTTGTTTCATATTTTCATTATATCCACTTTTAGAAATAATTTTAAATCCAAGCCCATAAGACTTTTCCAACTTAGATGGAGAAGTCTTATCTAAATGCATATGAGAATAATTGATTCTTTCACAAGAATGAAAATCCCTTTGAGGAGTTGAAATGTTAAGATTGGACATTGTCAAAAAATGGGGGATGAAAGATAAATTGTCCCCATCAAAATTGTCCCCATCACCCTCATGGGATGATATTTTTGAATCTTTTTATGTAGAACAAGATTGAGAAAATGAAACACAAGACTCCTTAGGCTGAGATTGTGATATTTTGTACTCTCCCACAAAGGAGCATGTAAAATATAATGAAACCCAAACATCACCAAAGCATGTATTTAAATATGAAACATTATTTTGATCAGTATTTGAACTATATTGCATTGATGCTAATGAAACAACTTTCAACTCTTCAGGATTTGATGGTGAGATTTTAGGCTCACCACTAAAAGTAGGTGTAAAATCTAATGATCCCAAATAATCACCCAAGAGTGTATTCATAATATCATTATCATTGCATAAGGTAATAGCTCAACATATGAATATGGAATCAAAGTACTAAGAGAATTGGAAGTGTTATGTTTGGCTTTGAATTATAAATTATAACTTTTTGCATCAAGTCTTTAATCATATGTATCTTTTTATTATATCCATACTTCATCTCACAGTGAAGATTTGACAAGAATCCCTTCATGGCATGAATCCATAGTTTACCAAGAAGAAAATGTCATGAAAGAGGTTTTGGCATGACATGGATAAGGATAGGGAAAATAATAAGTCCTACCTTAATGGGTAGTGTGATTGTCCCCAATGGTTTCCTACCAACATTATAAAATGCATGAATAGAAAGATTATCCAATTTTATAAGAGTCTTATCCACACAAAACTTACCTAGAATATCAATGCTACAAACATTAAGACCTAATCTATTTTCAAGAAGAGTACATCTAACCCCAATTTTTTTAATGACCACAAATATCATTAGACCCTCATATTGTTTTTGAATCTCAAGAGGAGGTAACTCACTTTTATGGAAAATAATATCTAGGTTTATTGTAGTCATACCATCCAACAAGGTTGAAACATCATTTTGTTTAATAGAAGGTAAGATGCCAATCTTCTAAAAAACCTCTTCAAGCATCATGTGGTAGGTAGGGGAAGTTTGAACTAAGTCCCAAAGAGAGATCTTGGTTGGATTATTACAAAGTTTTTCAACAAGATCATAATCTTTACCACTATGTTGAAGAAGATGAGGTGTGGAGGGAACATATGATTGAGGAAATGGTATGGAGGTTTGCATTTTTTTTTTTGTTACTTTGAGTGTTACATGTGTGAGCAACTGCATGATAAATTGGTTGTTGCAACACTTTGTGTTGCACATGATTACTTTGAATGAGTTTCTTTATAAAGTTTGGGATATGTCCAAGAGACTTAGATTGGTTTGTAGGAGGTGTTATAATGAGAGGATGTTTAGGTTGAATTGAAGGAGGTCCAACAATGAGAGGAGATCCAATAATCAATTGTGGGTTTACAATTTCAACTGAGTTAACTACTTGTTGATGATCTTCAATCGATGGGGGATCTACTGTCAATTTTGAATGTTCATCCATACAATTCACCTTACTATAATTTGAAGGAGGAAATGTATCAATGATTACATACTCTTGCACCAAGATATCCTCCCAAATAGGAGAGGTATTGGGAGAGGAACAAACATGATTCTCATGATTATCAATGATTGGATCTTCTTGCGCCAAAAATATCCTCACAAATAGGAGAGATATTAGGAGAAGAACAAACATGATTATCATGATTATAAATTATTGTATCCTATTGCACCAAGATACCCTCACAATTAGGAGATATATTGGGAGAGGGATCAAAGAAAAATAACAAAAGATGAGAGAGAAACTCATTTCCACATGCCTGTAAGAAAATTTATTTAAATTTCTTAACAAAGTTTGATGATAATATATTAAAATTATAAAAAAGATTTTTTTTTTAATAAAATATTTTTCTATATTCTCTTGATTGAACTATTAATGAATAGAAAAATCAAACAATTTTAGGACAAATATCCAAAAACAGGAACCGCATTTGAGTAGAGACCACAAGCAAGGTTCTTCACAAAAAAATTAATGTTAAACTAATTGGATAGGGGAGTTGGGTGCCCTAGTCTAGAGGATTTTAATTTTTTAAAATTGAAACTAAACAACAATGTTTGAAAAGCTACAATTGCAAAGGTTTAGGTCTAGATGCACACATATTTCTAGAAATGGACAAAACCCTAATTTCTCTACGTGAAACACACAAGAATGCATAAAATTTTATATTTTTAAGGTAATGTAAGTTGTTCAAATGATAATGTTCAAAATTTAAACTATTGTAATTGACTAGACCTTTCCCAAAAAATGTAGAGAAGCAATACTTCTTGATCTTTTGAAACAAAAATAATATGCAATTCTTTACTTTTTCAATGTTTTCCATTAAAATATACATGCATAAATGGAAAATTCCACCAATCTAAGATTTCATTTAGACTTCTTAATGAAATAATTCAAAATTTAATTCCTAATCAAATATAAAATTATGCAATTAAATTCACAATAGTTTCCAATTTTACTTTTGGTGTATAATAAACGAAGAGTGCAAATACATAGCTTGGAAAATTAAAAAATACAAATTAATAAAAGAATATTCAAATAACCTCAATTATTGAATTAATTTTTAGAATTTGGGTACATGCAGGATCATGATGGGCCAAAAATTGGTGATATGATGGGTATGTGTAGGGTATGTGGCTGATGACCTTTTTTACCCAAAATTGATGAAACGAAAAGGCTTTTTAAAGTAGATTCTCAACTTTCCACCAATATAAATTATGCTTGTTTATTTTCTAGGATTTCAAATGGTGAAAAAGACTTGTATATATATGCATTTCTTTAATTTATTGCTAATTAATTATCAAAAACTGACAAGAGACTTTGAATTTTTAAATGTTAAAATGCTAAAATAAACATATTTTAAATTGGGTCAAAATATGTTGGATAAGGGTGTTGGGTGTGTGTGTGCTTATTTATTTTTATATTATTTAAATAATATTAATTTCCAATTTAAGTTTTCTTTTTGAAAAATGATAATAAAATGGGAAAATTATAAGCGCAATTAGATCTAGGCACATAGAGGGAGCTAAACCTAGTGTGAAATTGTTAAGGGTGACAATTTACAATGTTGGAATTAGTAAATTTTGGTCTACACTTTGGGCTATGATGGACACCAAGCTCACCAATTCTATCACTTTCCATCTATAGACAAATTCTTAGAATGAAGTGGCCAATCCCATGATTATTCACATTCTACAGATGTATCTCTCTCAACATCCTCAAACATGGGATGAGAGTATTTCATATGTGCAACATAGTTACAATCATGCAATACGTAGTTCTACATGAGACAATATATTTAAGGGGAATGCTTGGGATACAAAAAAATTTCTCCTTTGGATGTTTCTCTTCTAACCATGAAAAATTAACCATCAACACATCTACAAAAAGTGATAGACAAAACCTCTAAATTTGTTGAGAAAATCTATCATATTTAGCAACAAGCTCATAAAATATTGTAGCATACCAACCAGAAGTATAATGAGCAACATGAAAGGAATCATATACCTCATCACTTTCAAATTGATGATAGATTTTGGCTTCATTATAAGAGATAAATACTTTAGGGACCACATAAGAAGCTTCATCCTACTCTCTATGGATCATATATTATTCTAAAGAAGATTGGTGAGAATTGATGCAATAGAGCCCATTTCCTCTCAAGGGTGAGGTAATTATCTAGAGCACTCTAGAGCTATTGGCACAAGAAAATATGGAAAATATCAAAAATCAATTTTATTTTTATTTTCTATGTTTTACTAAATTGTATTTTCAAAGGTATTCAAAGTAGAATTTGGGGTTGAAACTATTTTCAGTACTTTAAATTGAATATCCAAAGGCATTGTATTTTAGAGACTAAAATTATATCTCTTCAAGATACCTTTCCAATGAGGTAGAGAAGTCCTCAATCTGACCAACACACTGAAAGTTATGACCCCACCAAATTGGGGTAGATAAATTAATGTGTTTTTAAAAAAAATTGGTTTATTTATTATTTTCTCATATTCAACTATTAATTTCAAATTACTAAGGCTATGGTGACTATTGATATGTCTCATATTGTATATATCCATTCTATTTTGAATAAAAAGGCGACTTTTGAGGCTCACAACTCTTAATTCATGAGTTTTGCCATATTGTCTAGCATTTAAAATACCATAGGTTCTTATTCACACTAGGTATTGTTATTTGAGTTCATAATTAAATTCAAATAATATAAGGAACCAACCCACTCCTAGTCACCTAGCTACTAAAGTGAAACTAGGAAATTTTTCAAACCCTTATTAGAAAGGGGAATAATTTATTCCATCTAGTGATGGACCCTCCTCTAGGCCAAGATTTTCTCAAATGCTATAGTTGGAATCCACTTTATCTTCTCATCCAAAAGATACTATTCATTCTCCCTCCCTCCCCTAAGTATCTATGATGCTCTTACAACCCACTTAGGTAGTTGGAGGAGGGAGAAGACATTATGGATAAATAAATAAAGTCAATTTTGAACATCTAATTAAGTAGTTTTCATCATAATTGTTGGCCTCCTACAATGATTTAATAACTAATCCCTTACAACCATGATTCAAATATTGTACATCTAACCTCAATAGTTATCTCAATCATCATGAAGGTGCATTTAACCTGTCAACCCAGGGACATGAACTTGAAATGGGTCAGCACAATATGTGCACTAGGAACTCAAAGTAGCCATTTCATTCTACAACTAAGGAGCTCACAATACTAAAAGTAAATTGCTTAGAAGGGAATACCATAAATTCCAACATCAATCAACAACTACATCAAACTAAAATGCAGAATAGTAATGAAAATCTGAGCAATAAATAGGGTACTACTCTGTCTTATTTGGCTATAGGAACAGTCACAGAATGAAATTCTAGTGGTTGCAGGAATAGTTGGTGCCAGATTTCTAACTAATTACTAAACAGTAAGTAATACTAAACTAATACTAAACTAGGAAGATGAATTACTCACCAAGTGGGCCCCCTTGGATAAGTATCCTCTAAAACTAATGAGAACTCAAATGCTCAAACTCAGAACTTTATTTTATTCACTGTAAATCATGAGTACAAAAGAGTAATGTATCTATATTACTAAAAACTTGAGATTGCAAGTATAATATAAAATCGTGCAACCTCTTGAGGAAGGAGCATCAGATCTTTATTTATACTATTAGCCAAAAAAGGCAATCAACTCCATGACTGGGAGGATTCCATTTATGGAAAATAGAGAAAGTGAAGTGGCGACGGTTACATGTCGATGGAATCTAGTCAGACATGCAGGTCCAAACATAGATTTAGCACAACAGTAATGCCCGCATCTGCTCAATCATTAAATTCCACTACAAGGTGGTTACATTTAGTTGCATGATGAATCTTCTATCGTCGACCTCCTTTGACCTTGAGTGATTCCTTTGCTAGACATTATGGTGCATGCCTAGCTGGCGGTGGCTTCCTCAACTTACCATCCTCGAATTAAATTTGCATGGCAATGTCAGTACTCATAATAATTGCACATCTATAACCACCTTAAGGAAAATTCATTAACCACATGTAAAATCAATATAGATAATCCACATAATATGCCAATGTCATTAAAACTTGCAGAGATAGGATTAAGCCCAATTTCTATGGTTTGATGGAAACATTATGAAAATATCAACATTTAACATCAAATTCCATTAAAACTTCCAGCAAATAAACTATAGATTCTACCCAAAATTGGACCAAAAACTAGGCTCATCACTCCCCCCAACCTAACGTTTTACTAGTACTCCAGCAGGGGAAAGTTTTTTCTTTTGGTTGGTTAAAGCTCTAAAATTTGCAATTGATAGTTTTCCAACATCAGTGGCTGTTGTGCATGAATTAGGATCCCAATAGAATCCTCCTAATCCATCAAATATGTCCCATCTCTATTTTTCTACAGAAATTTTATACTAGTAGAATCTAAAGTTTGGAACAGGCCACATGAGAATGGGTGGCTAGAAAGTTAGGGGAAGCCAAAATCGCTCCTTCATTCTCCCAATCTGAATATACCTATCAATCCCTTTTAGTGTTGTGGCATAATTGTGGATGGAATGGGATTCAGCCTATTTCATCTCATCAGTTAGGCTATTTCATCTTTGTGATAGGCATCTTCTCATAGTTTCCTCCTTTGTTGTTGCCTTTACATCATACTCACTGTAAACTGCCTCAATCCAAGGCATAATCTTGTTGCCATAACTAGGTCTAAGAAGCATTATGTTCCATTCTCTGTAAATATCCCTTGGGTTGCTTGATTCAACCCTAATGGGTAGAGGGATGTTAGACTCCAATTTCTTATAAGCCCCATGTTGTTTTCCCCAACTAATCTCATTTTTCACCCAAGACATAAATTCCCTTAATTGGACATCCACAACATACAACTGTGAATTCCAATCATGGTCTTGAGTTACAACATAATTATGCAAATAAAATTCACATAGAAAATTCTTCATTTCAAATGAGGTAATCCTATAAGCATTGAAAAATTCAATAGGGGTGTCAATAAAAGGATTCAAACTTGAGGCAATCCTTGATAGCTTAAAAGAGAGATATTTCTCTTTCAAGTGTAGAGAATAGACCCTTGGAGGGGTCCTACATTCCAAAATCTATGGTACCAAGGTTGCCATATCATCCACCCTCTGCTTCAGGGTGGCAATTTTTGCATCCTTATCTTCAATCTCCTCATCCCTCTTTTGAATTTCCTCCTTCAATTTATGTTTTTCCTTTTTCCATTCTTCCTCCCTCCTTTGTATTTCTTTCCATAAATTCAAAATTGTTGTATGTACTATAAAATCAGGAGGATTATGAATTTCTACCAGTATTTTTGTCGATGGTGGCTCCTCATATAGTATTATCTGCATGGACTTAGGTTGTCCAGTTGTTTCTAGCCATGGGGGTACTGTTTCTTCTCCCACTTCTTGCTATAGGGGCTCTCGTTCTTGTTTTTGTTCCGGCTGTGGGAACTCTTGGTCTAGTTCTAGCTCTTGTTGTAGGACTTCTTGCTCATGCTACAGGAAATCCTAATTTTTCTAAAACTCTTCTATAATGTTAGCAAGATCAGCTAGTGTTATATTTGTTGCTCTCTCAAATATGTGATGTCTCACCAAGTTTAGGGCTTTCCCGTGGAGGCATACCAATCACTGGCCCAACTGGTCTTGACTTCCTGGGACGTCTCTCACATTTTTCTTTGGCTCCAAGATGAATAATGTTAGCCTTCCTCTTCTTAGAACTTGGCACCTTTCTTTCTGTCGACTGCCTTTTGGCCTTTCCTTTTCTCATTTCAACTTCTTTCTTCTATGCCCTAGTTTTCATTAGGGTGCCAAGTGGAATGTTGTCATCAAAATATGATGAAGAGCTTTCTTTTTCTGAGTGCTCTATTCCAAAAGAACTAATTTCTATGGTTTATTCTGCTATAGGAGGATTCACACTAGAGCCAACACTAGAGGTTGAAGCACCAAGAGTGGCTCTAGCCATGCTTAATCTCCTGCTAGACCTATGGGGTTGAGGTAAAACCCTAGGTTGCAAGTGCTCAGGTCTAATTTGATCAACATTTATAAATTCTTCCTAGGTCATTCCAAATACATCATGCAAAGACTTCTGAACTAGCAATTTAATCAGACAATGGTGGGAAACAGAATTATCCTACCTTTTTGGGTCTCGGCCACCATGATTTAGAGAAGATTGTATAGCATGTTAGGCACATTCATCATCCTTTCGTGCCTAATGTGATTCAAAAGCTTGAAGTGCACAAAATGAAAATTCAACTGGAAACCCTCAAAGGTGATGTATTTGATAACATAAATGGCTATCTACTTCCATGGATCTAGCAAAGACATTCTCTTTGTACCTTGTTTATCTATGCTCAATGGGGGGTCATTCGACTCTGTAAATTCAGCCCTAGTTGATCTATCATCTCTGGAAGCAAGGTAATTTTCATCATCAACAGGTAACCTTGTGACCTCTGTAATTCTTTCCTCAATTTCCATAACTTCCAACCCTTTTACTATGGCTTTTCCTTCAGAAAATGTCTCGGTAAATTCAAGGGCAATGCTTTCATCAAAGCCATCCAACTTCAAGAAGTAATCTAACCATCCACAATTTCTAAATTCGGCCAAGCATTGTGCATTCTACAATAAAACATCATGCACCGTGGGTTCATTTCAAATTAACCCACCTCCCATTGTCTGCAATCAAACAAATGCTTTGTGATTTCTTTCCTACAATTATGTCTGCAAATCAAGTTCACCTTCCTGTAATACCTACTAAATTTCCAGTGTCAATATCAACTAAATTTTCCCTTTCTTTTGTTTTACCATTTTTCATGCAACTCAAGATTACAACAGAGTCAATAATGGAAAGAAAAGGAGTGATAAAGGAGATTTATGATGGGAAGAAATGGTGGCTATAGTTAATGTCACTTCACACATGCAAGCCATCCTCTCACTTAGATTTCAAATTGGCTCATTTTAAATTTTCTGACATAGCCTAGCCTAAATTGACACATGGGCAATATATTTGCATCTTTTTCTTTCCCCCCAACCTAAATTTGGACATGTTTCCGCACATGTGAGATGGGAGTGGTGATTTGATAGGGAGTAATGACATGTTATTTGAACGTCTATACTAACATATAGTGCTTAAATGAATGCACTTAAAAGATGATTAAAAGATATCAATTAATGCGCACATACCTGAATGTGTGGAGGATTCATTGCAAGTATTGTGGAGAAAGTATTGTTCGCCTTTTAGGGAATAAATTGAGCAATTAATGAAGATGAAGTGGAATGAGGTGAGGTGGAATTAAGTGATGGAAGAGAGAGAAAGGTGGTGATGGATGGGTGAATGGGAGGATGGGCGAAGAAATGAACTTCCACAAGAGCAGAAGTTTTTATTATGACAAGTATATACCTTAATTAGCTAGGAGGGACACTAGGTCCACTTTCTTCATCTGCAGGAAGCTCGGGTGCTAAGTGTTGGGTGAATTGTTGTAGGAACTCTTCTTTGGAAGTTTGCTTGTGATATAATCTGAGCCGATGACCATTGACAAGTAATTTAAATCTAACAGGGTCAATGGTAGTAAGCTGAACAACTCCATTAGGAAAGACCTCAGTGACTTCATATGGTCCTAGCCACCTTGTCTGTAATTTTCCTGCATTGTCTTGATATCTTGAGTCAAAAGCAAGGCCCAATCTCCTAGTTGGAATTTCTTGTCCTTGATAAATTTACCATGCCACTTGATTCTTTGATTTTGCACTACCTTTATATGATGCAGGGATACTCTTCTTATCTCATCAAAGCATTTAGTTGCATGATTCTTTCTCTTTGTGCCTTAGAAATATCCATCCCAAATTCTACTGTAGTTCGAAGGGTCTTATATTCAAATTCAATCGGCATCATGGTTGTCTTTCCATACAACAAATCAAATGGACTAAATCATGTAGTTATTTTCCACATTGCCCTATAGACCCAAACAACTTATGGTAATCTATTTTCCCAATCCTTTCTATGAATAGCTACCTTTTTGGTCAGAATGGCTTTGATTTCTCTATTGATCACCTCAACTTGGCCATTAGCCTAGGGGTGATAAGGAGTAGACTTCTTGTGCCTTAGATTGTACTCATTAACTAGTACTACAAAAAAGGTTCATGTGAGTTGAGCCCCTTGATTAGTCACTATTTCTCTTGGGACTCTGTATCTTGTGAAAATATCCTCATAAAGAAATTATGCAACCTTGTTATCTCTTGCATGTTTCATGACCTTAACTTCTACCCACTTTGTCACATAATCAGTGCATATCAACATATAAGACTTACCATTTGATGGAGGGTCAATGGGTCCCAAAAAATCCAATCCCCACTTGTCAAAGGGAGTGATTACTACTTGAGGGAAAAGTGGCATCTCATTAGATCTGGTTGGTCTACCCATTCTTTAATATCTATCACATTTTATGGTATACCTTCCTGCATCCTTGTGGAGTGTTGGCTAGTAATATCATGTGTTCAAAATCTTCATTGTTGTCCTCTTGGCTACAAAGTGTCCTCCACATGGTTTGTTTTGACATGCATACAAAATTTCATATGTCTCATCTTCTCTCACACATCTCCTCATGACATGGTTTGTTCATCTCCTCATGACATGGTTTGTTCCAGTATAAAATAAACATCTAGCAATCCAAGAGAAAGAAAAATATTTTTCAATGAGTGCCATTTTCTCTTTTAGAGAGAAGTGAGAAGGAACTCTTCCTGTGACCAAATAATTGGCTATTCCAGCATACCATGGTGTTTGTATACTAAGGGAGAATAGATGCTCATCAGGGAAAGAGTCATCTATGGGTTGATTGTCTTTTGATGTAGTCAGCCTTGAAAGAAAATCTGCAACAACATCGGCCTTCCCTAGCTTATCCAAAATGGTTATATCAAACTCCTGCATCAACAGTAACCATCTTTCCAACCTACATTGGCAGTCATATTGAGCAGGATGGATGATCAATGTGCATTGGTAACCTATTATGTAATGTTTGAATTTTTTTAGTGCATAGATTACTGCCAACATTTCTTTCTCTATCACTATATAATTGATTTAAAATACGCTGCAAAGTAAATGGAATTTTTAACATCTCCTTTTTCTATCTAAAGACTGCTCCCATGGCATAATCTGATGCATCAGTATATATGTGGAAAGGAAGTTCCCAATTAGGTCCTTTGAGTATAGGAGCATGAGTCAAAGCTGCCTTCAAGTTAGAAAATGTCTTGTCACAGGCTTCAGTCCACTGAAATTCAACATCTTTAGTGAGAAGAGTATACAATGGTGCTGCTACCTTGCTAAAATCCTTGATGAAATGCCTATAATATCCTGCATGACCCAAGAAACTCCTAACATCCTATTTTGCAAGTGTGGGAAGATTTGTGATTACCTCAATCTTTGCAGGATCTACTTGAATTCCCTTGTGGGAGATGTAGTGGACAAGAACTACACCTTCTTGCATCATCATGAAGCACTTTTCACTATTTAAGGACAAGTTTTGGTCCTCACATCTTTGTAGGACTCTCCTGAGATTTTCCAATGCTTGATTAAAATCAACACCATAAGTGGTAAAGTCATCCATATAAATTTCCATGCAATCATGAGAAATGTCTGAGAATATGCCAATGACTGCCCTCTAAAAAGTTGCAGGGGAATTGCATAAGCCAAATGGGAGTATAGAATAGGCATAGGTCTCCCATGGACAAGTAAA
Organism: Sequoia sempervirens; assembly: GCA_007258455.2. Classification (NCBI taxonomy): domain Eukaryota; kingdom Viridiplantae; phylum Streptophyta; class Pinopsida; order Cupressales; family Cupressaceae; genus Sequoia; species Sequoia sempervirens. The sequence continues at coordinate 265,239,384 of VDFB02105785.1, forward strand.
TGTGGTCTTCGCTTGGTCCTCTGGTATAATTTGGATCTAGTTGTAGCCATTGAATCCATCTAGAAAAGAAAAGTATTGCTTTCCTGCAAGTGTGTCCAAAACTTGATCAATGAAGGGTAAGGGAAAGTGGTCCTTCTTGGTGGTAGCACTAAGTTCCCTATAATCAACACAAACTTTCCATTTCCCTCCTTTCTTCAGAATAATCACTAATGGAGACATCCACTGACTATCTAAAATGGGGTAGATAAATTTTGCATCTAGTAATTTTTGGAGTTCCTCTTTTACAATTTCTCTTAGTGCAGGGTTAATTCTTCTTTGTGGCTATCTTACTAGGGTGCAATCATCTCTGATGTAAATTTTTGTGTGAAAATTTTAGGGTCCAATCCCTTGATATCATGATAATCCCATGTAAATGCATGTTGATGGGTCCTTAATAAGTTTTCCAATAACAGTTGTTGTTCCCCACTTAATTTACTATTAACATTCAGATATTTTTCTTCTTACACCTGTACTTGTGTAGTTAGCTCTATCATGGTTACTTCATTAACACATGGTACCTTTAGTTCATATGGAAGAAACATATTGGACATACTTGTTGCTATAGGAAGTCTTTCTACAGTAACAGTGGCTATAAGAAGAGTGGTTGCAAGAAGAACGTTTGCAAGAACAATGGTTCCAAGAAGAGCAAGTAGAAGTATCTTGACTGGAGCAAAAAAATGAGAAGATGATCCTTCCTCCACTTCACAATGGTTTTGAATAATGTTAGCCAATACTTCATCCTCATCTTGGAGCTACATAAAAGAGTTTTTTCCTAGCATCATAATTTGTGCCACAAAATTAACTTCCTCGGCCTCTTCACCAACATGTGGCCATACAGGATTATCTTCATCATGAGATGGCTAAGCAGGAGGATAAAGAACAAAAAATTTTGAGCTCTTTCCATCTGAAAAGGTCATGTCATCTTACCAACATCCAATGTATGCATCTACAGTTGCTAACAAAGGCCTTCCAAGAATAATGGGATACCTTCCTAGTGTAGCTTTAGGAGAAAGAATCATAAAGTCTGTCGGGTACTCCCAGAAGTCTAAAACTACCACACAATCATCCACTATAAATCGGGCTTACTAGTAGAGCTATCAGCAAGCTACAACATAGTAGGAGTAGATCTCATGCTTGCATCATTTAGTTGTTGTAGGATGTCTTTGGTCATTACATTTATTGCTACCCCTAAATCAATAAGAGCATTCTTTACTTGGACCCCATTTATAACAATTGCTACCACATGACTACCTGGGTCATTATATTTCCTGATAGTTACTTTTCCTAGCATGATGTCAGCTAGTTGTCCCACCACATGAACTATAGTTGGGTCATTCTTTTTCCTACCTAACTTTTTGAGGCATGCTTCCTTGATTGTCTTGTCATATATTGGAACATCCTTTATGGCCTAAAATAGAGGTATCTAGACACATATGCTTCAACTGGTCCAAGATATCAATAGTCGTATCCTCCTTTTCTTCCTTCTTCTTGGCGACTTCCAATCTCTTAGGAAATTGTGGTTATTGTTCAGTATGCTTGACTTGGACTGGTTCAGGAGTTTTAGGTACACTTGGTTGAATGGGATCATTTAGAGGTTCATATTCCTCTTCCATAGGAAGATCAGTGATAATGGGCTTGGAAGGGGTTGGTAGAGTAGTTCTTGAATGCAAGTGGATGTCACACTCACAACATATGCAAGGAATTGATTTAAATCAGTAGAGTATGCAGGCTATTGTTGTGGTTTGTTATTTGGATTAGGTGTGGGCTGAGCTAGTTGCTAAGTACGTTTAGGTGCATTTGAGATTGGATTAGCAAGTGGAGGAATTATAGCAGGTTGTTGGGGCTGAGAAGGTGGTTGCATGTAACTAGTTGACTAGGTAGGCCATTGTTGTCCTCCTCTCCATTGATTTATTTGCTACCAATTTCCTAGAGGTGGTTGCCAATGCCCTTGAAATTGCTGCCAATTCCCCTGAGGTTTATGCCATTGGGGTGGAGAAATTTGATGATTGGTCCAAGTATTTGGAGGGTTACTCCAAGGTTGTGGTGGATATCCTCCATAATTGGATGGATATGGGGGCTGCCATTGGTTACCAAATAAATAGGAATTAAAATATGGCCTAGCATAGGATAGTGGATCTGGTGGCATACCTTGTCTTGGAGACAAAGGCTTCCTTTGTGCAACATAGTAGACTTGGTCTTCTTGAATCTAGATTGGTTTGAACTTAGGTGGAATTTTCCTGCTTTCAAGGTTAGCTACCATCTTGCATTTGCAGTCCCTCTTCTTTTGTTTGCAATGGGGGAAATACTCCATCAACATTGCCTCTACCTCCTCTTGCTTCTTCTTGGCCTGAAGTGTATCTAGCTAAGTAGCTAGATTATTTATAATTTCTTGCTTGAAGTCTTCCAACAAATGAGTAATCTCCATTCTTGAAACTCCACCGTTAGTTGACTTACCAATGGAAGATTGGTAAGCTCTCCCCTTCTTTGAAGCTGCCCTAGAGTAGTTCTAGTATATTTTCTTGATATCTTCCCAAGGAACTTGAGAGATATCTCATCCTCCCATGAGGTCCAATGCATCGGTGTATCTATCATTGATTATTCTTAGGAAAAGAAACCTTTGTGAGTCTTCATTGAGTGTATGGTGTGGAGATTTTTGTAGGAAAAATAAAAACCTTACAATGTAATCTTCCAGGCTCTCATCTTCCTTTTGTTGCATTCTAAAAATGTCACCACCTCTCATGTCACTGCCCCTACAATATTCCTTGTATTTCTCAAGGAATTTTGTCTTCATGTCTTCCCAAGTTTCCATAGTATCTTTGTGTAGGCTCATGAACCATCTTAATGCAACCTCTTTCAGAGTGGTAGGGTATAGCTTAAGCCTATGGGCATCAATAGTATAATCATGACTCCTGCAGAGTATGTCAAACTCAAATAAAAAGGTATTAGGATCTTCTGTGACAAGTCCATAAAACTTGGGGAGTGTTGAAATAGGGATGTTCTTAATGTTGTCAACCTCATTCTAATAGGCAGTGGGGAAAAAAAAGTTGGTTGGCTAGGTTTGTTCCCATTTGCATCACCCATTCCTGTTTGATGTAGTTCCAAAGCAAAGGGGTTCTCAAGCTAATTTTGGTCTTCAAGGGAGACTTTAGAGCTAGTCAGATCAGGAAATGCATTAGCAAAGGGGTGTGGATCTTCTTCTTCTTATCTTGGTGGGTTATGATATTCAACTAGCTGGAATGGACTAGGATTGTTAGGAAGGAATCTCCCATAAGTATCCCTTCTCCTTCCTCTGTGCATGTGGTATCACTCACTATCAGCTAGCTCACACAAAGAATTGGTAAAGAATAAGGGGGTCATTACTTCCTAAATGAGGATATACTAAGAACAACTTCTAGAAATATTACAAGAGAAACTACCAATGAATCCAAAAGACTCCATAGTTTCACACCATCCCCGACAACAGTGCTAAAAATGTTGGCCTCCTACAATGATTTAATAACTAATCCCTTACAACCATGATTTAGAGATTGGAAATCTAACCTGAATAGATATTTCAATCATCATGAAGATGCATTTAACTTGTCAACCCAAGGACGTGAACTTGAAATGGGTCAGCATAGTATGTGTACTAGGAACTCAAAGTAGCCATTTCATTCTACAGCTAAGGAACTCACAATACTGAAAGTAAATTTCTTATAATGGAATATCATAAATTCCAATCATCAATCAACAACTATATCAAACTAAAATGCAGAACAGTAATGAAAATCTGAGCAACAAACAGGGTACTACTCTGTCTGCTTTGGCTATAGGAATAGTCACATAATGAAATTCTAGTGGCTGCAGGAACAATCGGTGTCATATTTCTAACTAATTACTAAACAGTAAGTAATACTAAACTAAGAAGATGAATTACTTACCAAATGGGCCCCCTTGGATAAGTATCCTCTAAAACTAATGAGAACTCAAATGCTCGAACTCAGAACTTCATTTTATTCACTGTAAATCATGAGTACAAAAGAGTAATGTATTTGTATTACTGAAAAACTTGAGAGTGCAAGTACAATATCAAATCATGCAACCTCCTGAGGAAGGAGCATCAAATTTTTATTTATACTATCAGCTAAACAAGGTAGTCAACTCTACGACTGGGATGATGCCATTTAGGGAAAATAGAGAAAGTGGAGTGGTGGTGGTTACGCGTGCATGGAATCTGGTCAGACATGCAATTCCAAATGCATATTTAGCACATCAGTAATGCTCGCATCTTCTCAATCATTAAATTCCACTACAAGGCAGTTACATTCGATTGCATGAGGAATCTTCTGCCATTGACCTTGTTTTACCTTAAGCAATTCCTTTGTTGGACATTATGGTGCATGCCTAGCTGGTAATGTCTTCCTCAACTTAGCATCCTCAAATTAAATCTGCATGGCAATGTCAGTATGCACAATAACTGCACATCTACAACCACCTTAAGGAACATTCATTAACTACATGCAAAATCAATATAGATAATCCACATAGTATTCCAATGTCATTAAAACTTGCAGAGATAGGATTAAGCCCAATTTCTATGGTTTGAGGGAAACATTATGAAAATATCAACATTTAACATCAAAGTCCATGAGAACTACCAGCAAATAAACTATAGATTCTACCCAAAATTGGACCAAAAACTAGGCTCATCAATAATTTTTTATTAGAATTGTTATATTTATCTTCAAGATTCAAAAAATGATAAGATGCCTCTTGATTCCTATTAATGAATTTTATCTTTTGAAATGTTTAAGGTTTAACTAAACTCCCCAAGAAATATATAGTGAGAGATGTTCATCAAAATAAAATTCAACTCTAGATATTTTTTTACAAGAGGTCAAGATTTTATTTTTTCTTTCTATTTCTTGTTGTGTCATTTGGCTAGCCAACTCTATTTCTTACAACAAACATGGTGTTTTTCATAGAGAGGTTGTCACCTATCTCATTCATAGGTGGATTTAGCATTTTTTAACTACTATTTGGACACAACTAACTATGTGATTTGGGTCATCTTAAATTTCAAGAATCATTCTTTTGGTATTATAAATATTTATGCTTTCAATGATGATGTTAAGAGTTCGTTATTATAGTGATGTATTTATAACTCATTTCCTAACACCACTTTGGTCATGTGTGGAGACTTTAATATAGTTGATATGGTACATAATAGATATGGGACTCTACCTTTATGTTAGAGAGCTCATGAGAGGAAGGCATGGTATTACATGCATAGTATATCAAGGTCTTTTTTATCCCAATATGAGCCACCACCATAATCATTCCCATTCGTATATGCAAAATAATTTCTATGTAAAACTTGGTAGATTCTTTAAACACCTACATCATGCTATGATTTATTTTTGGTCCTTTTTGATGCAAGATAGGGTGGTAAAAAACTCCAACAAACAATTACCAACTGCTTAGGAAGGTTCCAAACAACTCCTAGAGTGACTTCCTTATTTAAGCCACCTATTCATTGTAGCACTAGAGACACACTTATTCAACTATATCTCTCTTTGCAGACCACTTCACCATTTGAAGAACACATATTCAAGGACCCTTTAGGTTTTCATTTAACATATCAATTTCTTTGGTAGGGTTACTTTGGACTGTCATCACACAATTTTCCCTTCACCACTTCACAATGGCCCAACTAGGCCTCTTTTCCAAAGGAGGTTCTCCAAAAATCACTCCCTTAACTTCAAAACCTACAAGTACATCAAGTACCAATCACAAAACCTCCAATTCTCATGTTGGTTTTCAACAGACAACCCTTATTCTTTCTTCCCTAGCCAAGAACCAGTAAATTCACCATTGGAAATGAGCTTTCCAACCTTCACACTCATGCTCCAGACCCGATTTTCGCTCCACCCTACCCTACTAGTAAATAAAACACAAGTTAACAGGCCCATTCCACCCAACTACATTACTGTCCTATGGTGGAATGACCTTTAATACTCCATTTTCCTACTAAACCCTAACTTAACATCTGCTCTTAGAAATTTCTCTAAAGCTTCTTTATTTCTGACTGAGAATCAATCCAAATTGGTTCAACTAAAAGCTAGAATGATCCCCTTTTTTTTGGTATCAACCTTGCATTGAATGGTGACTATATGGGCACGTACAGTAGAAAAGTATACAAGAAACACATAATATTCAAAAGAGAGTCAAGTAAAACATAGCATTGCTTTATTCAATCTACAAACCCATTTTTTTCCAACCATCGTCGAGAGTTTCTAAAGGATTTTTAACACCTTTTCACCTTCTACCAATGGTTCATAACCACAATTTTAAAATGGTCATTGTTCAACTTGTGACTTTTACATGATTTTCAAAGAGTGCACAATAGAAACATTAACACAAGAATAAAATTATGTCTCAATCTTGACTCTACACCCCTAAGACTTCTAAAACCATCCCTTACATCATGTTCATGGTCATTTTTTACCTTATTACATTATAAAAAAATACTTTACCCCCACCAACATTCTATGTACAAGCCAAAATTGTCAAAATTGAAGGTTCCCTACACCACTTTTTATCCTTTTCTAGTTATTTTTCAGTTTTAGTTGAGCCTTTACCGTATGTCAACTTGTCTAACCATAGTCCCATCAAGTTCAAAAATCAATCAAAAGTGGGTACATTTTATGGTGGAGAATCTCAATTCTTTTTCAGTACCTCTTTGCTAAATAATTAGCCCTCATTGGCCCACATCGTATGGGTGTAGAATGTAAAGGATAGGCCTTCTAAGATAATTAGCTATATTTATTGGTGAACTAAATACATCAAGTGTACATGGTGTTTCCACCCCATGTATGGGCATGAAGTAGCCGTCTTTTGATACTATTTATACAATTCCACAACCTCAAAGCTTCACTAGGCTACTACAAATCTCAAAGATGACCACTTATCTCCTAATTTACAATTTAGGGTGGTTGAGATTTTCCACCATAAATAAATTATTTAAAATATTGATAATTATTCCACTATATTTTATCAAATAAATAAAAAATCCATTGTATTAAGGTTGGCCCGATTGAGCCTCCAAATATTCTTTCTAAGCTCTCAAATATTATCATACTTCACATGGTATTAAATAAATCAAGGATGAGTAGAATGTCCTTATGAAATATTTTTTTGATATTATTTAGGCTTTTGTTAAAAAATATTAGAAATTTTTTAAAGAATATAAAATTTTCTTGAATGTTATCTCAACTTACAAGAGTGTCTATTGTTGAAAAAAAGGTGGCATTGACAATGAGGTTTGATTTCGAAGGTTGTCATTGTGTCAAGGTGTACTTGAATTATCACTATATTCCCCTTGATTTATAATTTTGAGTTGCAGAGATTTGTACAAATATATGTTATATTTCTAGTAGTATGTTGTGTCTCAAAATTTTAGTATGGTTTCATACCTTCTTGTATTGGTAATAGTATTGTCATACATTATTAGTTTTATTGAGTGCAGTGTTGAAAAATGTCATCGGTGACATTTTCACACCTATTTGGGCCCTCGTAAAATTGAGCTTAATGATGCCTTGACTTAGTGTTGTAATATGTTTAAAATTCTCACATTAGGTCTTGGGCCCTTGTGAACTAATGAACATGAATGGTACCTTGCTAAAGTGTGTTGAAGTGTTGTAACACACTTTCACACTTTTCTAAGGTTTTATTAATTAACTAAACCTAATTTACATTAATCATACCTTATTTAGAGTGTTGTAACACACTTTCACACTTTTCTACAGTTGTCATATATAATTGAGCTTCTTTATGCTTTAATTGTCCCTATTTTGCATCCACAAGCCTTATTTAATGCATATTTTTGATGATGATCCCAACACAAATCAATATCCAATCATAATTCAAGTTTTTTTCAGATTGTATGGCCCATATTTAGTGATCTGGGACTCATTCACCACCTTGGGCTTATGAGTCCTACCTAGATTTTTGGGTCCTGAACCTGGTTTCACACCTTTCTAAGCATTTTTTAATTTGGTCCCATAAATTATGCCTAATGGGACTCATTCGCCACCTTGGGTGAATGAGTCCCATGTGGCCCAAAATTAAAATTAATTCAATTTTTTTGTTGTATTTTATCCTCCTAGATCTAATGTGGGCTTGAAGTGTTGTAATTTTGGGAATTCTTGCATAATTAATTATAAATACATGTTTATGTCACTCATTTTCTCCTAACAAGCAATCAAGTGACCTAGCAAGTTGAATGAGCATCCTTATAGCAATTTTTAGTTCAAAAGAGAATTTAAGAATTCATAATAGCATTGAAGAGTCTTCAAGAGCATATTATCAAGCATTCTAGATCATTAGTCAAACATCAAGCATCATGTCAAAGTCTTCATGCATCATGTTCATTTTTGAGCTAACAATTGTGATGTAGGGTTTCATGATTCGAGCTAGCATTCAATTCAAGATCTATCCTATCCAAGAAATATTCAAGATCCACATCCATTGGAGCCATCTCACACATTTTTGCAGCACTTCATTGCTAGGGTTTGGTGAATTGCAACATCATATTTTGTTCATTCATCATTCTCCATTCCTATTTCATCTTATTTCAAGGTTTGATTACCAAAACAGCGTTTGACCAAGGCAAACCCATTTTCACTAACAAAACAACATTTTTCCCTCTCTTTAGTGTGTGATTTGTAGGTTTATATCAAAGATGCATTGAAGATAAAGTTTGGAGAAAGTTGTCAAAGTTGGCACCTTGCATTAGAGATACTTAGAAGACTTCTACAAGTGGCAAATCAAGGTTTCGAATCCAAAAATAAACTAAGAAGCATAGAGAAGAACTTGAAGAAAATATTCCAAATTCAAAGCTTCAAAAAACCCTAACTAGACCGATTCACTAGTTCTAGCATATGAGTCCCAATTTAGGTCAAAATTCAGGTTTTTACAGATGTAGATACCCATTTGCTAGATTCTTGTTCCTACACAAAAACTCAAATCTAGGACTGGTTTTCCCAACCTGGCATATGAGTCCTAGTTAGCATTAAAGTCATTGTTTTTCATCATTTTAGAGCTCCTTCTAGTCATCTTCATATTTCCAAGTGCACACCTTTCATCTTGCAGCTTTCTATTTTGTTTTACATACTTTTCAAGATCATTTAGTGAAGCACTGCATCATATTAGGGTTTAGCATTACATCTTGCATTTCATTTGTCTTTCCAAGCCCTAGCTTGGTGGTGAACCCATCATTAGTTTATAATCAACCCCTAGGAAAACCCTATTGCATGATATATTTCTCCTTTACATTGAGATCTCCAGGGTTATCCTTGAATGAGAGAGTGTGAAGATTGTTATTATAGATCCTAAACCCTAGAACCCAAAATAGTTTTCCCCTTACATTTTATTGAACCTGCATTTAGATCATAATTCTAATTTGGATTGCATCATCATCCTAGATCTTGCTTACATTAACATTACATTAGGGTTTGCATTAGTTAATTGGCATTCTAGGGTTTCTAATTTTGCATTAGTGAAAGTGCATGTACTTTAAATTTTTGCATCTCAACTCATTGAAATTCATATAAAATCTACATTTTCACTTAGGATATAGATCATACAACATAAAAAGCATAAAAATCAATTGAAATTTTCTAAATTTTTTGAAAAAAAGAACTCATTGGGACTCATACACCCGTTTGGGTGAATCAATCCTAGTGCAGATTCTGCACTACATTTTTCATCATTTAAAGCTCTATTTATGTTCTCCTTTTTGTTGTTGATACCTTTCTATTTTGCTTTACAAAGTTTCTATTACATTTATTTCATTGTTCTTAGCTTTTATTGCATTTCCATTCATCTTACATTAAGTACCCCTTGCATGAGTATTTGGTGTCCTATTGCTAATGCTATAGTGAGATGAAACTTGAGACTCATGTCATCCCATGATAGCACAATCATTTGTGATCTTGGGTTGTCTAGATCTTTCACTCCTAGTCTGACACTAGTACACTAGGTATGGACCATACCCTTAACAACTCTTTTCCTTCAATTATTGTGATGTATGTTGAAACAAGGATTGGTAGTGTTCCGCAAGAAAACATAATTCAAATTCATGAAGATCTAGCAAACCTACAACATCAAGTGAAAAATAACAACATTTCAACTACTATCATCCCTACTATAGATAACATTCATTTCATGCTTGAAAGTGGATATGGGCTTGACCTTGTGAAAAACATACTTCAAATCTTTGGAAAACACCTCACCTCAACCACTAGTTGTCCTTTTACAACCAATGTCATAAACCAAGGTGGAATTCAAATTCAAATTCCCACAATAATTACCTCTATCCCTACCGATACCAACCCTCAAGTCATAACAACAATGCAACCAACTAGTAATGTGATTCCTTCCTTGGGTATTTCTACTACCATCCCTTGTACCTTTATGGAATCACACATCATGTATCTCCTACCACTTGACCACCTATAAGCATTCCATTCACTTTCCCCTCGAACACATATACCCCTCCACCATTTCCACCTCCATCTCATAACACAAGCAATGACCCTCTCATAAATAAACTCTTCCAAACCATTTCATCCCTTCATAACCAAATTTCCACCATCAACCAAAATCAAAATGTCCCACCTGTACATATTATGTCAAAAGCAGTCCATTTTCCTTGGAGATATTGCGAACAATGATTCCACAAGGTGTAGAGGTGCCTAGATTCGATAAATACAAAAGATAGGTAGATCCTTCTAACCATGTTAATTCTTATACCACCTTATGTAGTGACTTTGTTCTTGATGATAAACTATTGGCTAAACTTTTCCCTAGTTCCTTGAAGGATATTGCCTTGGAGTGGTTTTCTTCTTTACCGAATAACTCAATTTGTTCATTCAATGAGCTTGTTGAGGCATTTTTCAACCATTTCAAAGTGCATATGACCCCTAAGATGACCTTGGCTGACTTGATGAGATGCAAGCAAAAGGAAGAAGAAAAGATAATTGAGTTTATCTCACAATATCAATCTCTTTATTCCCAAATCAATGTCAAGGTTCCCAATCCTCACCTTCAAAAGATGTTCATAGAAAATTTGAAAAGATACAAGATAAGCTTACCATGATGAAATTCCCCTCCATGCACTTGTGTACTAGCCTCCATGATTATCAAAATTCGGTTAGTAGTTGAGATACAAAATCCACTTCTAATAGTACTAA